>JAWZYV010013273.1:0-238437 GCA_038373885.1 Cheiracanthium punctorium
TTTTTTTTTTTTTTTTTCAAAAGTTGAAGGTTTTAGAGCGTAGACATGCGTCAGTCGTCACTACAGGGGGTAAAGGGACATATTGTCCTTGCGAATTTTACGACTTTTTAATGATCGCTCGAGATCCTCCGACAAAAGATTAATGTGCTAAAACAAAAACCCAACCCTCAACACAATGGGGAGAGGACGTTTCTGCCTGCGTCTATTTCGATGCGTTGCTTACCCTGTTCAGCAGCAAAAAAACGCAGAACTTATTTTTCTACATAGGCGGATCTCGGGGGGCAGACACAGTTGCACTTGCACCTCTGAGACGAACAAAGTTCACACTATAGGAGATAGAATTGTTCTGTAAAATCAAAATTCAAATGATTTTATAAGAAAATGCAATAAAAATTAATAATTCATTTCTGTGAAATTATTGATGATTAATCAAATTTACATTGTTTCCTACTATGTGAAATCGAAAAAAAGCACGTAATCGATAAAAACACTGTAAAATAGAATACTTAATACATAAAATAAAACATTAATTAATTAAAATGAGCGTTACATAAAATACCTCAATCCAGAGGCGCCGACTTTACAAAATTTCTGTGGGTGCCCTAAAAGTCCGTGGTGGTGGTGGTGGGGGGGTTAATAAAATGTTAAAAGTCGCACAAGATTTGTAATTTTTGATAAAGGATCGCTAAGTTTGGTGTCAAAACGCGACAATTTATTTTAAAGGGGAGTACTTGGCTAAGATTGTAAAATAGTTTTAGTAGGTGATTTTAAGATAGATTTCGATTCCGAGGATGGGTTTTTATGGCACAAGGAAGAAAAATACGGCACACTCATGAATAACGATACACTTTCCAACTTTATGGAATCTTTTCCAACTACCCTTCAATCTTTTCCTATTATTATTTGCTTCCTTGCTCGTAACTACTCAATCATTTGACTTTTCGGGCACATTTTTACCAGTGGGAAATGGGTAATACAAATAATCATTTTAGCTCCACATAAAATATCCAATATCTGAGGGTATAGATCGAAGAAACGATATCTGTCTCACGGTTTTGGTACACAAATTAAAATAAACTAACTGCACCAAGGATTCGAAAAAATTCAGGATAATTCTTTACAAGTTGCACTACACACTGCAATAAATTCGAAAACTTTCATGAAACTTCAGAAAAAATCTTAAATGTGGAACTGCACAGCAAAATATTTCTAAGAGTGGATATTCTGCAAAAAATTTTCGTTTATTCGGGTGTCTAGTACAGCTTGTGAACCTACATCCTAAAAATTGTGAAGTGCTTGAGATAATTAGTTTTCTTTTTTGTATTTATATACCAAAATTACGTGTTTTTTCCCCAGCGCTGAAGGTGACATTCAAAGTTTAATTTAAGTGAATAGTGTGAATTTTGGCATCTGTACTACGGTGAAGCAACGCTTGGCATAGAATGAAAGTCTCCACCGTTGTGTCTCAGTAACGATAACAGCAAACCAGTTAAAATCAAGATTCTTTTTAAAGTAATGAAGTATTTCTGATGAAATGCCCTTCTTTTAGAAAAATCTGCTTGTGCTGGAGTCACCTTAAATTTGTTTGCCTTGCGCAAATTCTCTGTCAAAATTCGAGAATTCCTGGGCGCACACCCCCTTTTCCCTTGTAATAAATCAGACTCGAAAGGTATTACACTATTTCCCCCTTTTTTTTACTTTTAGCGATAGAATTTTGATTGGTTTTTACTAATCATTATAAATTTCGAAGCAAAAGAAAAGTGTATTGGGGGGGGGGGGGAAACATGCAACAATAATATCACAATCAGTCAAATTTCTTGTCATGTAAATGGAAATTTTGTATAAAAAGAGATTCAGTTTTCGAATGTAACAATTCACGATCAATGTTGTTCTTGTTTAATCTATCTCATCCCTGTCTGAAACCCTCAGAGTTTTCAAAAAATGTTATTCATGGTATTGTTTCTCAGCTCATTCATTTCCTGTATTTTTTTTTTTTTTTTTACATTTTTGTACCTCTATAAACAGCTGCAGCTAAGCCTTGACTATTTTCTTTTCTTTTTTTTCCCAACAAATTAAAAAAATTACAAACATTATACCTTTAAAATTAAACTAGATAGTTTCCTCAGAATGAATTAATGCAACGTTTTCAATGTTGAAATGTGTGTAGGACCACATAAAAAAAATTGGTAACTATTTAAATGCAAACAGAAAAATAAAGCAGAACAAAAAAAGTTGTTTATCTTAGAGTTAATAATTATTAAAAAAATATTTTGAATTGTTGGCCATATAACCTCCAGGCATGATTTTGAGAATCCTCCTGAAGTAGAGCTATTTTACCCTCTACCATTATGTGGTCAAATTTGCAAAATTACGAGAGACATACATTTCAGTAATGTGTGTTCATGCGCCCATGATTTCAGTATAATTTTACAAAAACAGCATTGGGCTAGATCAAGGCATCTTGAAATGTTAGTGTGGACGACAGTCTGTTCCACCCTTTTCAATAAATAACTGAGCACGAAAATCATTCAAAAATAAGAAAAGGAAATTGAGACTTTAGAAAAAAGTGACACAAACCTTTATACCTTAGAAGCCTCGCCTCAGTCTCATTCAATTAACACCAAAGCGCCGACACTTTTTGATGAATGGGCATCTTTTTTTGTTCCAGTGACATACAAAGTGTTGTATATTAGGTGCTTGTAAACAGACAGACCTTGATGTTCTCTATTTACAATAAAAACAATTAAACCTACTCACTTCGGAATCCTGAAGTAATATTATTAGAACTATCTCAAAACATTTCCATAATGGGAATGAGTCTTTCACCTAACTCCTGTGTTATCTTTCCCGCGTGAACTTCTGATTGTAGCCAGCGGCTTTGTCTCAAATTCTCCGCTTTCCGGTACTCTTGGGCTAACATAGTATCATTGTGTTCATACATTTTCCCATGGAGGACGAGGATTCTGGGATGAGGTCTGTTTGTGTGGGTCAGAAAGGGGGGGGGGCACACAGTGGGCAAAGGCATTGCCTGTGGGGCTGCAGGGAGTCACACATCACATTGTGAAAAAGCTTTGAATTTTAGAAAGACATTGTTTCCATGGGCGCCAGATAGGAAGGCAAGTGGCAGTGGGGGATTGAGATTTGAGCCCGCCTAGTATAGTAAACATTTTTACAGCATACTGAACTTCTAAGTATTATTTTCATGCTAAAATGTCCGAAAGTTAAGATAACCACCATACACCTCTAAATTAGTAATCATATGAGAAACAATTATAATTATTATTATTTTAAGCAGGGGCGTAGCCAGAAATTTTTCATGGGGGGGTGGGGTTACGACTACTGCAACTCACATATATGCATACAGGTGTGTGATAAAGGAGTGAAGAATATACATTTTGTATGGCAAAAAATTCCATATTCTCATGGGGGGGTTATGACCCCCCTAACTCCCCCCTTGGCTACGTCCCTGATTTTAAGTAGACAAAAATATTACCTGTTTGGATTCCTTTTTTTTTTCATGCACTTTTTAAAATTTTAGAGTATGTGCTAAGTTACTACTTACTGGAATTTTATTATAATTACTCCAGTTCCGAGGCACATAAGGGTGTATGCCGAAGAAACAAAATCTGCATAAGGGTCTTAGTACACAAATTAAAGTAGACTATCGCACCAAGGATTCGAAAAAATTTAGGATGATTCTTTATAAGCTGCACTACATACCGAAATAAAGAATAACACTTCTTTTTTTTTTTTTTTCCCGAACTACAGCGATAAGCTGAAAGTAGCTGTCATTCAGTTGCCTTTAAACAGGGTTTAATTTCTATCCAAAAAAAGTGCAAGAGCCCTGATTTTTTGTATTGCAATTTACAAAATTAATTACCTAATTTAAGATATTATTAAGATAATTTTTGTTACCTCTGTATTAGTTTGCGATGTAATAAAATTAATATCAACCGAAACAATTACGATGGTAATTAAAAATTTAAATTTAGTGTAAAATTTCACCGAGAAAAAAGAAGTAGTGGAGCTGAGCTCCCTCCCATGCAAATTAAGCACTTCCTTTAAATACATGCAAGTATTTAGCACCCACGAAAACTTTTCTGTGGGTGCTTGAGATCTGACATACTACATAAAAAAAAACGACTGTCCCTCACTAAAATTTTATTTTCGAATTATGCAGTTGCAAAGCACTCGTCGTCATCAGTGGCGTGACTATACCGTTAGGGCCCGTAATGAATTCATTGGATAGGGTCCTTCCTCATTGTACAGAATCTCAACCAACATGTTGCAGTTCACTTTTTCTAGCTTTCTATTTGGGAAAAGCTCCCCCTCCGTCCGGGGGACCGTGGCTTTTGCCCGTTCTACCGCCCTATAGTTACGCCAGTGATTGTCTCATCAAAGTTCCTCATGCGCATCTAAATTATAAAGGACATGGGTGCTCATATAGGGAAGTAGGTGGGGGCTCGGGTCCCTCCCTCTAGCCGTCGGTATAGTGAACATTTTTATATTAGCTAACCTTTTTTTCACTATTTCAGTACTAAAATGTTTGAAAGCGCGATTGCCGATGACCTTACAAATGCCAGAAATAACCCCCCCCTCGTCTTAAAGTACTCCTATGGACGTCCATGTCGAATCACCCACATACATTTAGCCTCATTAAAGATTTTCTTTTAAACTTTTAAAATATCACACAACTAATAAATAAATAAAGCATTTTAGTACTGAAATAATGCAAAAAGTTCCGTATGCTTTACAAATATATTCATATTACGTAATGGCATAATTGAGGCGGGGGGGGGGACCCTCCTTGAGTGTACATCACTGTGTTGGGGTTATCAGACGATTGCTGGTGCTCAGCATCCAACGTAATTTTTTTTACAAGCCCAAAGCACCCACATAAACGTCTTTTCTTTGCCCTTTCTGGAAACTTCAAATTATGACTTGGCACTAAAATTTCTGTGGGTGCGGAGCACCCACAGAAATTTTTCAGTGGGTGCTTGAGCCCCGGAGCACCCACGTAGTCGGCGCCACTGCCTCAATCGAAAATTCTTTTAATGTGGTTAAATTAGTGTATGCCATAAAAAAATAATGCCATCATACACCGTACACTTTCAATTTCCCGGTGAGTTTAACCCCCCCCCCCCTTTACTTATGAAAAGTGTGTATGGTTTTTAAAATAATCGAAAAAAAAGCGTGGAGAAAATATATAGTTTATTTTGAATATGTATAGCTGTTAATACCGATTGAAGATGACTTGCGGTTAATATATATCCTTGCAGGGCGAAAGTGATTATCTGACACAAAACTAGAGCCAGACACGCATTTTCTCCTACTAAACCTGTTTCCCGACACAGCAATCACGAGTACCGAACAGAGCCGATACATTTGAAATACACCTGATTCACTAAGGCTGTTCCGGTTCCGAATCACAGATATTTTCCCTTCCGATATTCCCATCCGGAGGTTGCCAAGTGAAACAGGGAAGAAAGGCTGTCGCCAGATACAAAAGCGCGCCAGTAGTAGGAAGTCGCCAAGCGGTAGCTAAGCCAGCCAATTATTTTAATATTATTACTATTTATTAAAAAAATATTTTAATATTATTAAATTATTTTACAGCACTTGTAATATGAAGAAAAAATCATTTTACTTACTTTTTTTTAAGTACCTATAACTTATATGTTAAGTTAAATATTTTAAAATACTTTTTTATATTTATTTATTCATTTATTTTTTTTTTAAGTAGGAAAACTGACAAAAGCATGTTTCTTAGAAAAACAATCAAAACATCTTTATAGGCAAAACTAGCACCGTTAAACCTTCTTTAAAAAAGATAAAGGCAGAAATTTAAACTGATTTCAAAAGGTAAAATAACACAGATTACACAGTAAAATATATATAACTTGTATAAATATACAAGTTTAAATATACAGTATTAGTTTAAGAAACCATGTATAGATGGCAGCACTAAACAACGGGCCCAATAGTCTGTATTCTATTGGCACCGGCCGGTCCGGATAGCAACAGCCAATAAAAAGTAGTGTTATTCCATTAGTGTTATATAACAGTATCAAGAATTACATTACTTACATTAGACTAACACTATATTAAAAATGTTAAAAATTTGCTACAAATGATAGTTATACGTACCAATATTGACTAATCACCATCAGAAAATTTCTTCAGTTTTTTTCGTCTCCCATTCTCATGAAAACAAACATGGCGCCTGCCGGTAGATACTCGGATGTTGGAGAGTGATGACAACGACAAGTCATCCCCTCATTGGTCAAGCAGCTATTTTTACCGCCCGAGGCAGTGTCCAGATTTCTCCCCATTGAAAAAGCATTGCGTTTTGAAATGGTTTTGGTATAAAACTCTTTTTCTGACGAATAAATAATTGCATTAATTTTCTGTTTCGATTCTTCATTTTAAAATGTCTGACGATTTGTAGCGAATAAATTTCAAAGAAGAGATTTTCCTAAGTAATTTGTAAATAACAAACTTTTGTGATAGTTTCGTTTGTGAATGCCTCGTTTCACTCTTAAAATACACCTTTCTTTTACTTGTTTTGGTACGAACACATAATAATTTGTGTTCCAACTACTATGTGAAACTTAAAAAAATGATATACAACAGAAATTATACCATAGGGTAGCGTATAATGATAATATTTACTGTTTAAACTTCATAAAATAAGAATGTCATGTTTGGCGATATTTTTCTTGACATTGGCTTAGAATTATACTGGCCAATTCGCGGCTGTTTGCTTGAAAGTGAAAAGGACAGAATCGAATGTATAATAGCATTCTCTCTCCATCCCTTTTTGTGTGTGTGTGTGTGTGTGTTCCTGTGGGTACTTAAACGCTTTTATAATCTTGCATGAAATTAAAAAATATAGCTGAATAACTATGTTAATGATTGTTGATTTATACTAGGTGTCATTTAATATGTCAAAGATGAAGCTTCCTTTTAAGAGTTTTAACTAATATCTGAATTGTTGGTACACTTTCATTTTTAAATAATAAGTGATAATAATAAGTGAAAATAAGTGATTTAACAGTATTGGTCATGTACAATAAATAGGAAAGTCACGTAAAAAACAGAATTTTATGGTGTCGATAAAATTTTCAGGAGATTAAATCGAGAAAAAAAATATTAAAAAATTGAATTTTTATACGGATCCCGTACAAAATATTCCCACTTAGTAAAATGTGGCAGATACATTGTAAATGGATAAAACATTGAACGTTCGTAGATGGCTGGAATAAGAAAGTCCTGATTTCTGGCCTATAGCGGTACTCATATTTGCCGCACACATACCGATCATCGTTTTTAGATGGAATTCCGTATCTGGGCCGAGTACCGAATTTCGGTGAGCGATGAGTTGCGATGAATGCCGGTGGTTGGCCGAGCAGAAGCTGGGAATTGTTGCTTGTAGGGATGTTATGTCCTCGAATAAGTCCCCGAAAATATTTTCTAGTGTCCCCAAGTTTTGTTTAGATTCGAGGACAATGCTTGATTTGTCCCCAAATTACCGTTTAGAAATATGGTCGCCTTAAGTATGTGTATAGATATTTATTATTTGTGGGATAATCTGTAGCTTCCATTTCCTATTATTTGTGAAAATGTTATTTGTGTATACAAAAATCCTTTAATATTCTTTATTGCAATGTATTTACATATTTAGTATTCATGGGCTCCGCCAGCATAGGGCAAAGGGGGCACTTGCCCCCCTGGATTTTTGTATGCAGTGTTTTCCCTTGCTTTTTTGTTCTTTTCAACATGGTAACCATACGTTGAAGTAGTCTTTGCCGCCCCCTGGGAAATATTCTGGCGGTGCCCATGTAAGTATTTAATATATTTCTGTAGCTATACCCTCGAGCAAGAGATAAATTTCCTACGTTGGTTTCGTATATTAAAAATTATTTATGATAGAATATGAATTAGGCTATGTATAAATATGAATTTCCATATTTCTGTCAAGTTGTGCGTTTTTCAAAAACTCAATTATTATTCGCAAATCTAAAATAGGAAATCTCTCTCTTGCTCGAATACTTTTTTTGGAGGGTGTACATGAGTCCAAAACATATGCGTAATGCCTTTTCTCGTAAATGCAAAGGCGCAAAAATTTTATTTGCCCAGGGCCCAATACTGTGATGATTGGGCCCTGTTTTTTTTTAAAATTAAAATAGGATCTAATACATTAATTTCTTTTCTAGGGGGGGGGGGGCTACCGCCCCTCCCGAGAAAAAGAAATTAATGTATTAGATCCTAGCCTTTTCTTAATCCGGCTTTGGTTGCGGAAAAAAGCGTTCACTTGTACTTTATTCGGCCGTCGGCCGTCATACCGCAAAGATACACCAATCGTTTACGATTGACGTACACTCTCCGAAAAAAGTTTTCGAGTAAGAGATAAATTTCGTACGTTGATTTCTTATATAAAAAACTATTTATCATAGGCTATGTATAAATATGATTTTCCATATTTCTGTCAAGTTGTGTGTTTTTCAAAAACTCAATTATTATTCGCAAATCTAAAATAGGAAATTTATCTCTTACTCGAGTACTTTTTTTTTAGGGTGTACACTTTATGTTGCTAGTCATAAAAATTGCATAAGAGACCATTCCATATTAAAATTCGCACCAACTTTTTTCCCCCCATAGCAACCATAGATAGCAACCCAGAGTGGCTATTCGGACCGGTGGTACAATTAGTCCATATGCTATTCGGATCGTTCTGTAGGGCTTCCATCTATATCCAACTTTTTAAACTAATCATGCAATTAAACTTGTTTAGTTTATCGAATAATCGTACTTTTTCTTTTCTCTTTACGAAAGACACTGGAAAGAGAAAAATCTAAATGAGGGCGATATAAATTAACTATACTTATTTATTTCTATTTCATTTTATTTTTTGCTACCATATGTAAATGTTTTTGGAGTACTGTAACATAGCTCAAATACAATTGAATCGGTGAGTGCAGAAACCACCTCAGTCACAAACAGGAAATTTTTTTCAGGAGAGAGAAAAAACTTCATAACTCCTCCAAATTTTCAAATATTTAAACTTATTTTTTTCCTCTGTCATAACATGCTTTTATGTTTCTGTCATGCAAATATTACCTAATTTATGAAGTTTTATGAAGTTTTTTCTCTCTCCTGAAAAAAATTTCCTGTTTGTGACTGAGGTGGTTTCTGCACTCACCGATTCAATTTTCACAGTGACCTTTTGTGTGCTAAGCAGATAATGTTTTTGCACTTATTTTATTGAAAATGCTGGTGTCAAGTCAGCAATATAAAAAAGGGTTAGGTCATAAATTGAATAATATTTCATTTTTAAAAAATATAGGCATGAATCGTAAAAAATATATTTTAATGAAAATGTTCTTAGTGGCTTTACATTACGCTAGTTACAAGTACAGTAGTGCACATTTAAATAAATTTAAGAAATGTTTCCTTTAATACAACACATTTCCATAGCATTCTTTATTTTTAAGTTTTATGAACACGTTGCCTTATGACGTGGTAAAATAAGTAAGTCTTCTAGGAGATAAATTATCACATTTAAAGAATATTAAGCAAAATGCTAAATGGTGACGTTCTTTATTACATTATTTGTCTCTAAGAAATAATCATTTCATTTGTTCGATTTATATATTTACAACATCAAAAATTGGTTCTAAGAATTCAGCACCTTTAATATTGTCACCATTCATTTCAGTGTTCTGGCCTATCGCGCGGAAGTCTAACGCTCTGGAGTTTTGAGCAGTTTTTTTCAGATGTCACATAAATATGCCTTTAAACACTTTAAAAAGTCCCCCGCCAAAGGCACCCCCTAGGCACATACCTCACGTGTAGTTTTGCCTTAAATACACAGTAATACAATACAATGTCTCCATTCATTTTATTATTAAATGACCTAAGATAATTTCGCACTGCGAAATCTTCATAAAAGTACTGTATGATCTGTTTTGTATAAAAGTTATCAGTTATCTACTTGCAGAGTTCAGCCATTATGAGAATAGACTAAGATACCCTTCTCCATTTTCCCACGCACATATACTTCTCCCCCCCCCCAAAAAAAAAAAAATAGATAAATAAATAAATAAAAGATATTATACAACTATAAATACATATTCATTATAGTTCGTTTTACTCACCAAGAATAAGGATCGATGATCATACTGCATATGATAAAATAAACAGCAAGTCGTTCCGAAATAGGGTACCCTGCAGTTTTGATTACCATCTCTTATCTTCCATATGACATTCAATCACCATAAAATTAGTAATGGATTTAAGAATAATGCTTATTAAAATGTAAATATGTACTCATAAGCGCATTAAGTTGTGACTTTTTTACAACAGCCACGTAAAGTGCAAAGCAAAAGGTAATACGGCCCCACATATTTAACCTGCATGTTCGCATGTATACGAGGTGATCTTTTATCAGCTCAGATGCCAGGATAACTGTATCGAGTATTTTTGGAATACGCTAGAGCGATCTGCCGAGGATGGGGGTGGCTTGGTAGGAGGACTTTCTAAGGAGTTCTAACGCGTATTCAAGTTATATCTGGAGAAAACCTACCAAAACTCCAGACCGTTATATCGACGGACGCGCAATGGGACCCGAACCCGTGACCTTCACACTTCGGCCGTCTACCACTTTTAGTGATTTAACGCCTCACCATGGCACAGTGGTTATGTCACTGGAAATGTTCGTGTCCCATCGACCTAACCGTTCGGAGTTTTCCGTGGTTTTCTCAGAAACTTAGCGTAAATACGGGTTAGGACTCCTTAGAAAGACCCCCCACGGAATTCACCCCCCTTGTGTTGTCCTTCTGACGAGGATATATAAGCGGACTTCGAGCCAAGCACACAAATCCGATATACATGTTCACAACAACAACAACAACAGTGACTTAACCATTTTGCATACATAGAAATTTCAGTGATAAATGAACAAAATAACTAAATGCGATTTTGTAAAACACTATGCTGATGCAAAAAATATCTAATCCAAGATGAATTTTAGAAAACGAATTTTTAATGTCAATATTAATTTTTAAAAAGTACTGTTGGGATTTCTAAAATACTATGGAGGTATGATAAACAAATTATTCGAGATCAACTTTTAAAATACAAAACTATTAATTTTGGAATATTGTTGGACTAATTTTACATAGAACACTCTGAGAAAACAACTTTTTGCGTACATGGCAATTTCAGTAATAAATAAGCAAAATGTATTGGGTTGGCAACTAAGTAATTGCGGATTTTTTTTAGAAAATCAAAGACAATTTTTTCATGGAACTAAGTAACTTTATTCTGTAATGTATTGCCCATTTTGATCAATGACCTTTTGCCATCTTTCAGGCTGCATCATAATCCAACGTTCATAAAACTTCTGGTTTTTATTAGCATAAAACTGAATCAGGTACGATTTGACATCATCATCATTATTGAAATTTTTACCATTCAAGGATTTTTGTGAAGATCGAAACAAAACGTAATCAGATGGTGCAAGGTCAGGACTATATGGGGGATGTGGCAAAACATCCCAACCAAGCTCCAATAATTTTTGCCGAGTGACCAAAGATGTGTGTGGCCTTGCATTGTCATGATGGAATACAACACCTTTTCGATTTTTCAATTCAGGCCGCTTTTCTTCAACTGCATTGTTTAATTTCGTTAGTTGCTCAATGTAGACATCAGAATTGATCGTTCGGTTGGGTGGTATGAGTTCAAAGTAGACAATTCCTTTGTAATCCAACCAAACTGATAACAAAACCTTCTTTTGATGAATATCAGCTTTTGATGTTGTTTAAGTTGGTTCACCTGGCCTGCTCCACGATCTTTTCCGCTTGATATTGTTGTAAACAACCCATTTTTCATCGCCAGTTATCAATCGTTTTAAAAATGGATCATTTTCATTACGTTTCTTTAGCAAATCGCAGCTGTTAATGCGTTGCGTTAAATGCGTTACTTTCAGTTCGTGAGGAACCGATGTATCGAGTTTTTTAACATAGCCAAGTTGTTTTAAAGTGATTGTCAATGCATGTATGTGATACATGAAGCTTCTCTGAAATCTCACGTGTTGTACTGTGACGATCCGAATCAATTATTGCTTTGATTAGGGTGTCATCAACTTCAACGGGACGACCAGAGCGTTTTTCATTTTTGAGTGAAAAATCACCAGAACGAAATTTGGCAAACCAATTTTGACACTGCCGTTCTTTTAAGGCTTCGTCACCATAAACAGCACATAACTTTTTATGAGCTTGCGATGCGTTTTTCCCTTTGCGGAAATAAAAAAGCAAAATATGACGAAAATGTTCCTTTTGATTTTCCATAATTCAACGAAGGCCAAGCGAAAACTACGCAACCGATCAAAGAACTTTTTTTACTGATTGACAGCTGAATTGCCAACTATCAAATAACAAAATGTGTTTTACATTTGTAAATCGTCTGCAAACCTAAAAATTCAACTGAAGCCATCTATGAGTGAAATCCGCAATTACTTAGTTGCCAACCCAATACTTTGAAAAATAATATGCAGGTACGAAAAATATCCAATCCAAGATGAATTTTAGAAATTAAAAACTATAAACAAATTATTCAAGATCAATTTTTAAATTGCAGAACTACTATATTTACTGTAACAAACATTTCTGGAATACTATCCAATTATATATAATTTATACAAAGAAATACTCTGAAGAAATAACTTTTTGCGTTCATAGAAATTGCATTGGTAAATGAACAAAATAATTAAAATACGATTATGAAAAATAGCATGTGAGTATAAAAAATATCTAATACAAGGGGAATTTTAGAAATTAAAACTATTGCTAGAATTTCTAAAATTCTATGCAGGTATAAGATAAACAAACTATTTGAAATCAATTTTTGAAATGCAAAACTATTATTTTTTTACTGTATCATACGTTTTTAGAATACTGTTGAACTATTTTTATATACAGGAACACTCTGAGAAAAACTCTTTTTGCATAGATGGATATTATTTTTAGCGGTAAATAAACAAAATAATTAAAAAGGATTTTGAAAAACAGTATGCAGGTGCGAAAAGTAACCAATCCAAGATGAATTTTAGAAATAAAAAATACCGTTAGAATTTCTAAAATGTTAAGCAGATACTATAAACGAATTATTCGAGATCAAAACTATATACAAATATATCAATAATACAAAACTATTTTTTAGTACACCAAATTGTATTTGAGCTATGTTGTAGTAGGTCAAAAATATTTACATGTGTTAACAAAAAATAAAATGAAACAGAAATAAATAAATAAAGTAAATTTATATTGCCCTCCATGTACATTTTAGATTTATAAGATTTTTCTCTTTCCCATGTTTTGCGTAAAGAAAAAAATAAAATAAAAGTATCATTCTTCGAAAAACTATAAAAATATCTTTTTAGCATAAACCAAGCAACACTAAAACGTTTCCAAACAAGATAAATGCAAAATTTTAAACAGATTTAAAAAGGTAAAATCACAAAGCTTTAATGCAAAATTTAAAAATTGGTGTTTCGGTTAAAATTCATGGTTTTAGGTCTAGGCAAGTTTAACTGCATGATTAGTTAAAACAGTTGAATATAGCCATAGCAACCCCTGGATTTCACTTCCTTCATATTTCAAAAATTTAGCTCGTTTTAACCCCGAATACCAATCTTATAAATAAAAATGAAATTCTGTTTGTTTGTTTGTGGATTTGATTCGTATACAAATACACAAAAATGGACCTATCGGCCTGAAATTTAGTACAGATATGTAAAATAATATAGAATAACTCATAGTCCACTTTAAAACTTTGAAAGTCCACCCGTTCCCGGAATTTAAGAGATTTTTTATGCTCTTCACGCAAAAATCTTTCCGTAATTATAACCCCTGTAGTGAAAAAAGTGTGAAATAAGGATCGTGGTTGCCATGTGTGGCGATTTTGCCGAATAAAATGTTTTAAATTCTCAAAGTAAAAATAAAAGAATAATAATGATTTTTTTTTTTGTTAGTTTATATTCGTAAGGTTATTTTTTTTTAATTATAATATCGTGTGCATGGGAAATCAGAGCAGGAATGTAATGCTTTACACGCAAAACAATAAGAATTGAAGATTTCCGAGGCTAATAGGTAAATTATTTTAGTTTGGCGAAAAAATAAAATGGCTCAAATGCCGATTTTGTGAAAGTGAGTTCTACCGGTTTGCACAGATTTCGGCTTGGCGCAATTTATTGAGAGCTTAAGGAAATAGATTTTTGAAAACAAGTGCAAAGGTTTTATTAGAATACAGCGTTAAATTTTAATGATCCGTGAAGAAATAATGCAGTTATTAAGGGATTTCAATTGATCTATCTCCAGAATTCTCGCCAAATGAGTGCATTGATTTAAGTTGGGGGAATTCCGCCAAATTTCAGAAAATTGAAATCTTCTCATTTAGTACATCGGAGTAATGATGAATAAAACACGTTATAGTTGATAATTTTAAAAAATTCGGCTGTATTAAGGGATTCAACTTTTCAAATAAAGGCTTGCTTTACTTTTTCGCGGTCGAACCATTTCCCATATATTATTGCTGCTAAGTCAATGCTTCGAATGATTTCCTGAAAAAACGCTTGCAAAATGGCGTATGTTGGTACTTTGGCGAGGCTTAGATTTGAAACTGGATTTTATTTGAGACTGGGATATATAATGACACTGGTTATAGATAAAAATGAATGTTGGTATGAGTGTATGAGGTTGAAAAACTCCAGCACCGTTGAGCACCGTTGCACCATGAAATTTAGTTCACCTAAGTCTTTTATCATGGAGAAGCTTTTTATGCTATCCGTTTTCCTCTAACTTGCCACCAGGTGGCGCAGCAGAACGTCGAATTCTATTCCGTTTAGCCGTTTGCTATGCGAATATCGTTCAACCGATTTCGATGAAATTTGGTACACGCGAATATTAGAACACGGAGAATATTTTTCACTATCCATTTTGCTGTAACTTGCCGCTAAATGGCGCTGAAAAGCATCAACTTCTATACCGTTCGACCGATCGGCATAAAATTTTTTATACTTACACATTTGAGCACGAAGAATATATTCTAACTGCGTTCCTTTTGATGTTACTCACCACTAGATGACACTGCAATGCATTATTATTTTAAGTCGCCACTAGATGACGCTGCAGCAGGCCAAATTCTTGACCATTCAAACGGTCGCTATGAAAATCAGTATACATAGCTATTTGAACAATGAGAATATTTTGGCTTTATCCATTTTGCTATAACTCGCTACTTGACGGCGCTGTAGCAAATCATTACTTTAATTAACTACTAGATGGCCCTGCAGTGTATCACTTCTTGACTGTGCAAATGATCGTTATGAATATCGGTATACATAGATAGTTGAACACGGTCGCTATGAAAATCAGTATACATAGCTATTTGAACAATGACAATATTTTGGCGTTTTCCATTTTGCTATAACTCGCCACTTGACGGCGCTGTAGCAAATCATTACTTTATTGAACCACTGGATGGCCCTGCAGTGTATCACTTCTTGACTGTGTAAATGATCGCTATGAAAATAGGTATACTTAGATATTTGAACACGGGGAAGAGTTTGGCGCTATCCATTTTCCTATAACTTGCCACTAGATGTCGCGTCAACACATGAACTTCAGGACAGTCCAGCCGATAGTCATGAAAATTCGTATACATCGATATCTGAATGCAAAAAATATTTTCGCCGTATCCGTTTTGCTAAAACTCGCCACTAGATTGCGCTACGCCGCATGGCCTTCTGCACCGTACAAACGATTGCCTTGCAATTCGGTATGCATGATTATTGGACACAATATAACGCGATATCCACTTTGCTATATCTGTTTATTACAATGAATAGTAATCACCACAAATCGTAATATCAAAAAGTCCATTCATTCCCGTGCGAAGAACGGGTACTTCAGCTAGTTTTCAATAAATTTGAACTGAAAATGAGTGAGCTTCCAAAATCCCCCTCCCCCCCATGTTAAATTATTTTTTCATACTTTAATTCCTATCTCATATAATACTGATAATACTGTTTTTATTCGTACTCTCACTAATTTTCGGGGCAACCCGCTATTCTGGGGGTTTAAAATAGTTCAAAATTCGTATTCTACGCGTCAAATAGATAAATTTTGCTTTTTGTTGCATCAAAATCGGTCAACTAGAACCGGAGATACGCAGGTTTGGGTTTTCCCATGGATTTCTACAGCAATTTCTAGAAATCTCGAGAAATATTGGTCCTAGGCTTTCGGTAACTTCACTTTTGAGGACTTATTTTTGGCGCCAAATTTGGTGAAATTTTGCCAAAATACTGTGACGCAGAAAATAACTGTCGTCGTGAAGACCGCGGTTATCGGTGCACCAGAGTAGTGCTGTAAAAGTAACGACAAAATGAGTATCCGTATGTATTTGTTACTTAGATGTTCGCTATTCGTTACTAAGTATTCGTTACTCGTTACTTTCGTTACTACTAATAGAATCGGTAATAGGGTGTTATATAGTGCCCCATAACAACACATCCGGGACAGTGTTGTTATGGGTATATGCCGCCCATACATAAACCCATAGCAAAACCTAACCAAAAAGAATTTTTTTTAGCGAAGTTGTACAAAGTTGTATTTAGAGTTTATTTTCTCTGATTTACAGATTGTTTTTATACACATTTATGGTTTTATAGAATGCTAAATTATCCGAATTACAGAGTGCACATAGAAATCTTCCAAAGACATATGCCATTCTTTTCTTTTCTCAACCCCCCCCCCTTTTTTTAATTCTGAACGCTGGTTTAACCTGTTCATTCTTATCATAAAAAGTGTAAAGGAAAGCTTGTGACTCGTGTTTTTTCTGGGTTGCGGGTTCTCGAATACTGAGATCCAGGGATTGGGCCACATATATAAAATTCACAGGGCAGGGGATCTCAGTATGATATCAACTACTTTGCGTTTCTACAAGCATAATATCTTTATTATTTGTGAGTTCTTATTTCGTATCAAAAACTTCTTTTGCTGGATCATTTTTCGAAGTAAATTAAAAATTACCATATTTTAATTTAAAATTGTTTAATTCAGTGAGAATTATCTATTTTTAAGATATTTCCAGTTCTATTTCTGCACTTTTGGGATGAAAGGGGTTAGCCCCTTCTGTGGGTGCATATATGAGAGCATTCTTTAAACAAAAATTATCACTCCTTTCATACAGAAAGAATGGTTGCACCGGATTATGCGTATTCCATGAGTTCATGGAATAAAATGTACCATAAAATAGGGCAGATGGCCCCCTAAACACCGACATTTTAGAAACATACTGAACTTTATTGAAATATTTTAATACCAGTGGCTTACGCAGGAGTGGGCATAGAAATCCCGGGTCGCTCCCAATTTTTTATATATTTTTTAAACAATTACTTAAAAAATGTGTTTAGGTTTCCATGCTAAATATTTTTTTTAGTTCCAAATAATATTTTAAATAATAAAAATGTGTGAATTTGTTTACTTTATGAAAATATTTTTTTAAAAGGTGTATTTAAATAATTTGTTATTTATTACTCATTTCGATTCTAGCTAAAAAAAAAGAAAAAGTTAAGTTCGCAATCCTGCTTCGGAACCACCCTGAAAGAAAGAATTCTGATTGCACCACTATTTAGTACTAAAATGTTAGAAAGCCCGAAATTAGCACCCCTTACTAACATGCTTCTCTTATATGTATTGCTCCTCTACAATTATAAGAACACCCCCTTACCCCCCCCCCGCCGCAAAAAAAGAGTTCAACTGCGCATAATAACATACTATACACCGGATCGTATCCCCCCATTGTACGACCCATATCAATAGAGCAGCAGATACTATTCCATCTCCATAACTGTAACGAAACATACGGATTCTTCGAAACCTCATCAAAACGATACCATTCGGCGCGGCACAAACGAATTGCAACCAGAACATACTACTACTCAAATACCGAAACTGATTTTTCCCTCCCAACAGCGAGAATCCATAATACTTCCGGTATCTAGTAACGAAAAGGAACATACTATTACTCAAATACCGAAATTCATTTTCTCCCTCCCGCAGTCTTGTATTCGAAGTTCGAACCTGGTCGATCCGAAATGCAAACTCGAAAGTCATTTTCCCCTTTGAAACCGCGATCCGATATCCAGTAACCTCAGTAACAAATAACAGAAGATATTAGTACTCGATTACTGGAACCCGTTTCCCCTCTAGTTCGCCTCGCCTGGCAGTCTGTATTCGAAGTTCGAAGCTGCTCGATCCGAAACATCTTCGGATCGAGTAGTAACGATATCAACCGAAAAGTAACAATTCGTTACTTCGAGTCTGAGTGATTATCCGTATCTTAGTACCGAATACATGCGGTTTGCTTCAGCTCTACACCAGAGAAGCCCATGAAGGAAGACGGAAAAGAGACGACCTTGAGGAACGGATGCTGCGGGATATTCAAAAGCCTCATTTGAAAGTCTTGCAGATTTCCTCAGTGAATGGCGGCAGTAATGGACAATTTGTACTCGGATACGTTAATGGTTCCCCATGCCACATGCTCATTTATATTGGAGCTAATGTTATCATCATAAGAACTGATCTGGCTAAGAAATTAAATTTAAAGACTATCTGGACTCCACCCTCGCTGACCCTCTAGAGTGTGACAGGTGACAAGATCGTAGTGGGCGGAAAAGCTAGAATGGAAATTACGTTCGGAAATGCCAGATATGACCATGTAGTATACGTCGTCAATGTTACGGACTGTTTCATTCTCGGACTGGACTTCTTTAAATCATACAAATTTAGCTTGGACTTTAAAAATAATGAGCTTCGTTCAGACTCGGAAGAAATAGCTGCTTTCGACATTAAAAATGAAGCCGTTTTACTTGTTCAGCAAATAATAGCGCAGACTGATATCACTCTACCCCCAAGAACTGATTCTATAATTTCCGGAATAGTAAAGGAAAGCAATAACTTCTGGTAGGGATTACTTGAACACCCAAGCAATAGTGATTCTGTCAGAGGAGTACTTGTGGGTGCAACACTTGTGGACTTGTCGAAACCTAACATTCTAGTTAGAGTGGCGAATGCGACAGATAAAACGAAGGTGATAAAGAAAAATGAAGTGTTGGCAACTTGCACTCCTGTTACCTGCATTAATAAGAATACCAGCCTAACGATAGCTAAATCATCTGAGTGTCTGACGAAGGAACTATAACAAGACGTGGAGTTAACGGCGGAACAGAGATGGGCTGCTAAGAAAATAATAACAGAATTCCAAGACCTCTTCTTTCGTACTTCCGGTAACTTTGGTTGGATGAAGTTAACGCAACACAGAATACAGACAGCCATTCTGCCATCAAGCAACATCCTAGGCGACTGCCGTTTGCTAAACAATAAGACGTGAGCAGACTTATGGAAGACATGCAGTGCGATGACGTTATCGAGCCATTGACTAGTCCCTGCGCCTCGCCGATTGTTTTGGTCCGGAAAAAGGATGATTCCACCTGCTTCTGCGTTGACTATAGACGTTTGAATGACTTACAAAGACAGCTACTCTCTTCCCAGGATAGATGACACTTTGGATACTTTATCGGGAAATGAATGGATCTCAAGAGTGGCTACTGGCAAATAGAAATTCCACCCGACGACCGTGAAAAGACTGCATTCACTACTGGACAAGGAATATGGTTATTCAAAGTTATTCCTTTTGGACTCTGTAATGCACCATCTCCATCATTCGAGCGTCTGATGGAGACAGTGCTGAGAGGACTCTCCTACGAAGCGAGTCTCGTTTATTATGATGATATCATCATCGTTCAGGGGCGTATCCACGGGTGGGGGTTAGGGGGGTCATAACCCCCCCATGAGGAATTTTTTGCCATATAAAATGTATATTCTTGACTCCTTTATCACACATATGTATGCATATATGTGAGTTGTAGTAGTCGTAACCGCCCCCCCCCCATGAAAAATTTCTGGCTACGCCCCTGTCATCGTTGAAAAGACTTTCGAAGATCATCTAGAGAGAATATCCGAAAGGTGCTTCGGAAATTAAAGGAGGCAAACTCGAAACTGAGTCCATCTAAGTGCAACTTGTTTCGTCGGGAAGTACCTTATCTCGGGCACATAATATCTGCCCACAGAGTCCGAACCGATCCCGAAAAGATGTCCGCAGTTGAGAACTGGAGTCCTACTGAGAATATCCATGACTTGCGAAGTTTTCTCGGACTGTGTACTTACTATCGAAAATTCGTGAAGGGTTTTTCTCAAATTGCAAGGCCATCGAATTCTGGACCTGTGGTACGGCAACGCATCAGAATGCGCTAACCGTGATACCACTGGGATTACATTTAGGGATGTAACGGATAGCGATTTTGCGGGATACCGGATATCCGAATCTCCTTTGGCTGCCGGATACGGATATCCGGAACTAAACATGTATTTAGTTATCAAGTGTGTTTTTTTCATTTTTACTTCCTTGTACGTAGTATAAGGAAGTAATGTGATCCCGAAAAATTTTGGGGGCCAAATTTCGACAAAAAAAACCGATTTTGACTACCTCTAAATTTAATTTAAAAATTTTTTTCGATGCATCCTATCGTAGGCTAGCATGCACGATCATATTAACGCGTCTGCAACTCATTTTGACCAGCGGCGAGTCTGCTGTGGCCAGTTTTTCCATGCCGTCTGTACGTACGTACGTATGTACGTACGTATGTACGTACGTACGTACGTACGTACGTACGTATGTATGTAACTCGCATATCTCAAAAACTATTGGTCGTAGAATGTTGAGATTTGATATTTAGGATTGTTCTATGATCTAGTTGTGCACCTCCCCTTTTGGTGGCAATCCAATGGATAGTTTATGTACAGGACCGCCCAAAAGATTCGAAATACATTACGCTCTATGGGCCGAAATTCATTAAACTCGCCTAACTCAAAAGCTATTAGGCGTAGAATGTCGAAACTTCATATTTTTGATAGTTGTAACATCTAGTTGTGCACCTCTCCTTTTGGTGGCAATCGACTGGATAGTTTATCTACAGGACTGCCCAAAACATTCGAAATACATTACGCTCAATGGGCCGAAACTCCTTAAACTCGCATATCTCAAAAACTATTAGGCGTAGAATGTTGAAACTTTAAATTTAGGATTGCTGTAACATCTAGTTGTGCACCTCCCCTTTCCATTCCATTCGACTAGATAGTTTATCTACAGAACCGCCCAAAAGATTCGAAATACATTACGCTCTATGGGCCGAAATTCATCAAAGCGTTTTTTAGAGGTATTGGGCTATTTCAAACGACTCGGAAGTGATGTATGCTGTAAAGAGTTAGAAATGAATTTCTCCATTAAAAAAAGTGTCTTTATCATTTGTAGTTCTGCTACAGGAACACTCAAAAGATTTCCAATACATTACGGTCAATGGCAATTTTAGGAGATTCATCCATTTCAAGCACAATACCGTCCTGCCACATAAGTTAGGTAATGGTCCGACCACGGTCACGTGCCTCCCTCAAGAACTATGCCAAAAGTCGCCAAGCTTGGCGACTTTTGGTGTACGTGTGTGCATATTTAACTCTCAAATCTCAAAAACTATTATGAAATTTCATATATAAGAATGTTGTAACATCTAGTTGTGCATCTCGATTTTTGGTTCCAATCTATTGGAGAGTTTATTTACAGGACCACCGAAAAGAATTTTAGTACTTTAATGTCTATGGACATTTTCAATATACACTGCTGGCCACCCAAATTGCAACACCAAGAAAAACAAGAGATATCACAACAAAATTTATTGTGTAGATAACATGTTGACCAAGTAACAAATGATTAAATTTACAGCATTCTATGAAGCGTGGTTCCTGCCAAAATCAGTACCCAGAGTAGCCGCCGTTGTTGGAGATCACAGCTGCCACACGCCTCGGCATTGATTCAAAGAGACTTTGAATGTGTTCTTGGGGTACAGCAGACCAAGCAGCTTCCACACGTTGCCAAAGTTGATCTGGTGTGACAGCTGGGGATGAACTCTGGGTCAGTCGTTGAGCAACCATGGACCACATGTTTTCTATCGGCGAAAGATCCGGAGAGCGCGCCGGCCAGGGAAGCAATTCAATCTGGTGATTGACGAAGAACCCTTGGACAATGCGTGCCACGTGTGGCCGTGCATTATCCTGCTGAAATATGGCTGTTGGCAAGCCCTGAAGGTAAGAAAGGACAACTGGCTCCAACACCTCGGAGATGTAGCGCTGGCTGGTTAAAGTACCGGCAATGCGTACTAGAGGAGTGCGAGAGAGATATCCGATACCGCCCCATACCATAATACCCGGTGCAGGACCAGTGTGACGGTGCATAATGCAGCTGTTCAGCATCCTCTCTCCACGGTGTCTCCAGACTCGAATCCGACCGTCGTGGTGTTGCATACAGAAGCGTGACTCGTCAGTAAAGAGAATTTCATTCCATTCTGTCGTCCACATCCTTCTTTCATCGCACCATTGGCGGCGGAGACGTCTGTGGTTCCGCGTCAGAGGTAGACAAAGCAACGGACGTCTTGCGGACAGACCATTCTGCTGTAAACGACGTCGAATGGTACGCGCAGACACTGGATGATGCGTTACAGACTGAATCTGCTGTGATATGGTTCGTGATGTGACTGAGCGGTCCGTCACTGCCATGCGTACAATCTGCCTGTCATCACGTGACGTGGTGCACTGAGGTCGATGCGGTCGATCACGTCTGTCCGTCGTACCCTCCTGCACCCAACGATCACATATCCGCATCACAGTTGTTTGGTTTCGTCCAATACGACGACCGATTTCCCTGAAAGATAACCCACAATCTCGGTATGCCACTATCCTTCCTCTGTCAAACTCGGATACTTGATCAAAAGATGATCGTTGTTTCTACGAGGCATAATTTATCGTTTTTTTGAAAAAAAAAAGCAAGAAAAACACAATTGCTGTACTTGAAACCGTCGAAATCTCCAAGCCTTAAATAGCGCTTTGAGGTGGCGCCACAGGCGCGCTTGATGTGCGTCTGCGCTGAAATTCTAATCATTTGCATATCTCACCTCAGCTAATGCATGTTGTAAATTTCATATTATTTGCATGCTTCCTTCAGGGTGTTGCATTTACGATGGCCAGCAGTGTAATACAACTGTAGACAGTCATTGTTTGGTACATGCCCAAAAACTCGCCGTCTGTCCTCGACCTTGGCGAGTTTTGGCGAAATATCGCCAAATTTGGCGATAGTCAGTCATGTTTGGTTCATGCCCAAAGTATCGCCAATTGTCATCGTTCTTGACGAGTTTTGGCGAAATATCGCCAAATTTGGCGCCAAAAATTATTTCGTATTTTGTATAACACTAAAACTTTAACCCGTATATTTTTGAACTTTTGTATTTAGAACTATTGTAATATCTAACTGTTTTCCATATCTTTTTTGACAGCAATCGACTGAGAATTTATTTACAGGGTGAGCCAAATGACTTTAAATACATTGAGGTGTATGGATGCATTCAATTCATTGAAAGTCTGTGGTCAATGACTACTTTGGCTATCCCCAAAATCTCGCAGAATATCTCAAGTTTGTCGGCTTTTGGTGAAATATCGCCAAATAAAGTGTCAGAAGGAAATATTTCAAATTGAAATCAGCTTGGCGATATCGAAATATTTGTCTAGAAATCGCTAAACCTTACTATTATTGATATTTTATCTCTGTTAAACAAATAAGTTTAGAGGAAGTGCGTCGAAAATATTTTTGATCTAATGGACGTGCAAGGAAGTCATGTGTTGGACACATCAGATTTTTTTATATAATGACATCAGAACAACAAATTTCAAACATGTTTCACACATCATTGAAGTATTTTTTAATAATTGACTTATAATTTACAAAAACTAAATATCTTTACATATATGTACATAAAAAATGTTATTTAAAAAAAGTTAAAATATTCATTTTATATGTGCATTACTGGCAGAAGCGAACAAATTTTAAGCATGACACATTTATTAATGTATCTATAATTGCAGATTATTTTCACAAAGAAATGCATACTTTTTTAAATTTATTTAAGAATAAGATATCTATTTTGATAAGATACCTGAAGGGAGAGCGTGAGGCGAGAGCTGGGTTTGAACCCAGGGACTTATGGGTGGTAGAATGAGTCGCAATCCGGCTCGGAAAAAGGTAGCCATTCGACCGGCCTTCAATTGCCGCTTGTTGTGTGTGCGGAGGTGATCGCGTGCCGTCATATTGCCCCCCCCCCTTAGGGAGTCAGTCGGAGGCTGACGAAATATGTTCCAAGCGTTATGGAACGCTGCCACTCGTTGTGGGCTTTGTAAGGTCCCTGCCACTCGTTGTGGACTTTGTGGGGTTGCTGCCGCTCGTTGCGAACTTTGAAAGAGAGCCGAGGGAGAGATGGAAGAGGTCGGTGCTGGCGCCATCTGTCGCTATTGGCGAGAAGGAGAATGCGTGTTCGTAGTCCGGATCACCAATGAAGGGAGAGCGTGGGGCGATAGCTGGGTTCGAACCCAGGAACTTATGGGTGGTAGAATGAGGCGCAATCCACCTCGGCCAAAAGGTACCCATTCGACCGGCCTTCAATTGCCGGGTGTTGTGTGCGCGGAGGTGATCTCGTGCCGCATCAGGTGATCACATACCTATGATATATGGCACCATAAGGAGGGGGGGAATAGGGGGAGGGGAAATTTATAAAAAAAAAATCATTTCAAACATTAGTTTCCAAATTTTAGGACAATTTCACTTTTTTACTTTTGATTTTGACATACACACACACACGGAAAAAAAAGATTAGTCAAAGTACTTTATGCAGGCCGTCGTGGATGTGTCAGGCGCCTTTGTGCAAACACCGATTTAGCTCCCCTACGTAAAAAAAATAATTCAGTCTTCGAAACAAAAGTATCATTTTACTATTCCATGTACTTATTCAGTTGGAAAACATCATAATAAAGCGATTCTCGGAAGGTGGCGCCCCTATAAATATTCAGTTTTTGAAACAAAATTTTGGTTTTGCAATACCATATTAGTATTCAGTAGAGAATATACGGCATTCCTCTGGACTGTAGGGTAGCCCGATGAATACCCGGCACTGCCGGAAACCCACCCGGTATATGCGGTATACGTGCTCGTAAAGGTAGTGGAACCAAAAACACTGTGGTAAGTAGCTAACAGTTGACATGGGTGCGGACATCAGATTTGCTTCCATCTAGACCAGTGGCGGCCCGTGGTCAAAACTATTAGTGCAGCCGGAAGCATATGAACCCCCCCCCCCTCCTCCGGACAGGAATGGAAAATCTTTGTTAATGAATTCGAAAGCTGGCGGATTAAGCCCTCGCCAAGGAAAAAAAAAGAAATTACATTAAAAAGTAAGAGATCCTATTTTACTTTTCCATAAAATGGACATAAATTTCAACCAGCCGCTCTTATCCTCAAAATTGCATTAATCCGTGTCTGATTCAAAGTTTCCTTAGAATTTTCTTTTGCAACGATAACTTGAGAAGAAAAGAAAAAGAAAAAAGAAAACGTACTTATTTTTATAAGTCAAATCAATCCTCCTTTCTTTTAAACTTGCGAATCGGTCAGTGATGCCTTCATAAAAAGGCGTTGTTTTAATTCAGATATCAATAATTTTAAAAGCTCTTTAAAATTTCCTATGTTTAAAGAATTTTTTCGCTCGCCATGTCCTCTAAATGCCAGTTCTTGCTTACTTAAAAAAAATACTGCTTTGATGGGTAATTGTTCATTCATAAGCGTCTATTCAGGCTTACCTTCTTGATAAATTCAGCAATATAAAGTCCAGAGTTTGCCGAACATATATTCTCCTTATCCCCTCCCCCACTTCACGAGCCAATCAGTGAGTCGAATTCACAAGTACTGCCGACCTTTCAAAATCTTGAATGAGCTGAGTCTTAGCTGCGTACCCCCATTATAGCCTATGCCGGAGGAAATGCTTACGTAACCGTTGTCATGGCAACGGTGCTGCCAATTTTCTTATCAGCGCTCTGGGCTGAACCAAAGATTTTCCCAATTGAATTGCAGGAAGATTAAAGTGCTTTTTTTCTGAATGAGCGATCTGGCCACAATACGGTTTTTTGGTTTGGTTTTTTTTTTTAGAGATTTTTTTAATTTACCATAGGAATTCCATAATTCTAATCTGAATTTAGGAAATTTAGTAGAATAAATTATTTTAAAGTATGTGCTGATAATTTCAAGTGCAGCCCGGCTGTACTTGCTGTATCCCACGAGCCGCCACTGATCTAGACTAGTCTTTTGCAGAGTTCTAGTGATATAGAATGCATTAAGTTCAAGCGCCGACTTGGGAGGTGTCCTTTAAGGGGTTGCCTGTACTTTATATTGAAAAAAAAAAGGACTAAAGAAGGGGAGGGGAGAATAAAGTGAATTTTTTTTTCAACAATAATTATAGAACACTGCTATAATGTTTAATGGGGATTTGCGCTTCACAAATGGTAGAAAGCTCACTTTGGTATAACGTTTCCGATTTACACAGCGACACCAGGACATCGATTCAAAAGAAATGAGAAATCCCTAAATCTAAATAAAAAGCATGAAAATATTTTAATTTTATATGTGCGCTGTTTGTTTATAAATAAAGCAATATAATACAAGGAAAACTACAAACGAGCTTTAACATAGTTAATAATTTCAAAAATTGTCCATATTATTTGAAAGCATCGATTATTGAAGCTTCTTTTGTTTATACAGATTTACATAAGATAGGTTTGAAATTCAAGTGACCGATTTCAGCGTAGAAGAAACGGCAGTTGGTTATTATAATTTAATTTCGAGAACGGTAGATGTTTTAATAAAAAGGTCAAACATTTCAAAGGGCTGATTAATTTAACTTTCACATTGACAACTCAAATGGAAAGTGCAGCATCTTATTGCTACAGTATGGGAAAATCGAACAAAAAAAGTAAAAAGACCATGGCTTATGTATTTTGTTAAATTAAATTCTGAGTTTTGTTTTGAATGTAATATATTTGGAAAAAGGAAAAAAAAACACTTTTCTACTACAGAATTTAAAAATTTGCGCACTGTTCAAAATGTTTTCAAAGGTATGGCAATGCATTGATAAGATGTTTAAAAGCATGGCACAAAATAAAAATACGTATGATTGAAAATTATGGCTCGATCAATAAAAACGAAATAAAATTCATTTAATGTTGAGGCAAAAACGTTGTAGGTCAATTGTTGAATTAGATCTTTCTAAAATTATAAAACAGTTTGCACAAAGAAAGCCACGAAAGTCACATTATAATGACTAAAATTCTTTTAAAAAATTAATTTTCTTAAAAAAGTACTAAAATTTCGCCTGCATATCTAAAATTTGTTAATATGTTAGAGAAAAATATATTCACAGGAGGGGCGTAGCCAAGGGGGGATTAGGGGGTCATACCCCCCCCCCATGAGAAATTTTTTGCCATACAAAATGTATATTGTTGCGAAATAATAACTTAATTTGCTCTCGTATTGAATGCGCCGCCGTGAAACTAATTAATAGCGAAGTTCTCAGGTAATGGTAAACCTGTGGAAGTAACCCTGTAGCCTTGGCGACAAACTTAGCGATCGTCTTGGTGACGGATTTGGCACCTTGGCGACAAATGGTGGCTTCTGGAAAATTCATGTCTCGAGACCATATTTCAATTTGATAAGATTGTTCCAGAAATTTCTCGGCAATTCTGGTGACGTCATCATCTCTATAAAAGCGCTAGGATCTCTCCCCGGGGAGTTCAGGTCAAAACTGCTGTTACAGACTTTCGTAACCACCTATATTACGTGGACCACCTATATTACAAAAATTGGTGGTTTTCGTGGACCACCTATATTACCAAACTCTCAGCAGACGATAGTTCGATATGGAGAGCTATCAAAAGAATTACCGGCTAGTTCCATGACATGCCTCCACTTAGAACTGGGACTGGCAGCTACGCTTACCAGAATAAGCACAAGGCCGATCTTATTGCAACTTCCTATCGTGCCCAATTTTCGAACGCTGCCAACAGCATCCTTCCTGAATGGGACATACACGTACAGAGGACTGTTTATGATTTCTTGTCGCAGCCTCCACAGTACAGTATTCTTCCTGCCACTCCTATGGAAGTCATCTCTATTATAAATAAAGCCAAGAAATATAAACAGCCGGGACCGGACAACATATCTAATGAAATGCTGCAAAACATCCCAGTCAACACATTGTTCGAACTCACCAGAGTCATCAATGCCATTCTACAAACTGGCTACTTCCCCGAAGGATGGAAGCTAGCCACTGTTGTCCCTATACCCAAGCCCTGCCAAGACCTCTCATCCCCTACTGGCTATCGCCCTGTGGCGGCCGCCGCGCCTGCGATCGGTGCGTTCCCGACCACCAATCTGATCCTTCAGCGGCCACCACATCGAACAAGCTTCTGCGCATCTCTTCGCGCATCCTGTGAGGAGCGCTAGCGGCTACTCCCACGATAGCAGAGCCAGGGAATCTGGCAACGCTGATGTGCGGTCCGGCAGGATAAAAGGAAGTGTGCTCACGCATGGTTCGCAGCAGTACTAGTATTATTATTATTGTTATCGCGTTGTTGTTACCAGAACTCTATGGATGTAAATTGACCGTATCGTGCAGAGCTTGCATGCTCGACTTAAAGTCTGAATAAAATGTTGTTAAGTTTTTACTAGATGGTATTTGTATTCAACGGATGTTACACTCGACATATTCTTAATTTTTATCTATAGTAAGGAGCTGACAGCACGCTCCTCCACATTGGTGACTTCTAGACATTTTGTATACGCAATCCCGCAATCCGAGTTCATCCAAGAATTATGGAGTCTCAAGACATTTCTTGTCATCAATTCGTAACATCCAGCATTAGTGTTGTGCATTCCAGTATCAATTTCCATTAAGTGAAGATTATTTTTTTCAAATCATCAAGAGTGTGCTTGTCAAGGCGTATGTAATCCGCGCTGTGTTTTCATCCGGTCGTGTGCATTCTAAAGTATGCTTACACTTTGTGTGTGTTGCAAGTGCCGCTTCGTCTAAGTGCACGTGCTTACGCCAAAATGCATTTTTTTTTACACGTGCGCAAGCACAAGTGATACCGTGCGTAAGTGTGTTCAAGTGATGCTGTGTTCATGTGTTTTTTCCTGCCCGCCAGTCGTGTTGTTTTGTAGTGGGCTGTGTCAGCGCTACTCAAGTCGGATATAAACATTTCGTCGCTTCAAGGTGTTATAGCCAACCCTGGGTGAGTCGTTTCCAATTTATTTATTTTTCTTTCTCTTTTATTGCGCTGCTTGTATTTGATACCCCTCGTGTTGTTTTGACATGTCTCTGCCTTGTGAAAATGCCAGTACCGGCGACGGCACGTCCGGCCCTACCCAGTTAGCACGTGTTGCTGTTAAACCTCCCCCATTTTGTCGTACCGACCCCTCGCTATGGTTTATCCAACTAGATGCATAATTTAAATTAGGCGGAATCACCGCCGATGACACCCAATTTTACACAGCGATCTCCGCTTTGGAATGGTAAGTGTTACAATCGGTACGGGAGATTGTCCTTAATACCCCACCTACCGACAAATACAAGTCTCTTAAAGCCAAATTAATTGCCGTATACGCGGAGTCGGAGACTGTAAAAATTAAACACTTGCTTCAAGATCTGCAACTTGGTGATATGAGGCCTTCCCAGCTGCTGTCTAAGATGTCTGACTTATCCGCCGGTAGTTTAAGTGACAACATTCTTAAAACTTTGTGGATGAATCGCCTCCCATCTAACACCCAGGCCATACTTGCTGCCAGTAGCGAACCGCTCAACAACCTTGCCGGCATAGCCGATAAAATTCACGAGTTAGCTACTCCGGTACACGTACACGAGTTGCAGGCTCCAGGTCCCAGTATTGCAACATTACAAGCGCAAAAAGACCAACTTACAAAAAAAGTTGCTCATTTATACTCTGTGCAACAGCAGCAACCGCAGCGGGGTCAACCTTCTTTCCGGCAGCGGTCCAGGTCTCGAAGTAACTCAAAAAAGCGATACAAAGATCCCGTTTGTTTTTCGGGCAGATGTTTCCGGGCAGATCCCGCAGATGTTTGTTTTTACCATCATAACTTCGGTGCAAAGGCCCGGAAATGTACCCCTCCCTGTAATTTTAATGATTCGGAAAACTTAATCGGCCATCGCTCGAAGCCGTGAGCGAGTGCGGCCGATCCATTGCGCGCCTCTTTGTCGTTGATAAAACCTCAAAGGCCTGAAATTTTTAGTTGACACCGGGGCTGACGTATCTGTCGTTCCTCCGCTGTCCCATGAGCGAAAAGGGTCCGCCAGCAAACTCGAGCTGTTTGCCGCAAACGGTTCCCCCATCAAAACCTTTGGTGAACGTCTGTTACATGTCGATTTGGGCTTACGGAGAAAATTCCAATGGCCTTTCATTATTGCGTCGGTGTCACAACCTATTATCGGCGCAGATTTTCTGCATAGATTTGCACTGTTGGTCGACATTAAAAATCGTCGCCTTGTGGACACTGTGACAAACCTCACATAACCATGTTTTTTTCGTAACAGCGCGAATTTCGGCGTCAAACTTATTTCTGGAGCTACTCCGTATCATGAGCTGCTTAGGAAATTTCCTTTGATAACACGTCCTGTTATGGGACACAGCCAACCTAAACACAATGTTACTCATCACATTGAGACGACGGGACAGCCAATTTGCTCTAAGCCGAGGCGTCTCCCTCCTGACAAGCTGAAAGCCGCGAAAGAGGAGTTTTCTTATTTGCTCGAGCAGGGCCTTTGTCGCCCCTCGAAAAGTCCATGGGCCAGCCCGCTCCACTTAGTTAAAAAGCGCAATGGCGACTGGCGCCCGTGTGGTTATTACCGGCGTTTAAACGCTGTCACCGTGCCAGATCGGTACCCTGTCCCTCACATCCAGGACTGTATGCAGGTGTTGGACGGTAAAACTATATTTTCTACTCTTGATCTCGAGCGGGCATACCATCAAATCCCAATCAACCCTACCGATATTCCGAAGACTGCCGTAACAACACCCTTTGGTCTCTTCGAATTCCCCGTAATGACCTTTGGCCTCTGCAACGCGGCGCAGACCTTTCAACGCTTCATCCATCAGGTTTTATTCGGGTTAGATTTCTGCGTTCCGTATTTTGATGACGTCTTAGTCGCATCGGCTTCGGAGCAAGAGCATTTGACTCACCTTCGCGCGGTGTTTGAACGGTTCCAGGAATACTTCGTTAGTCTTAACCCATCTAAATGCGTTTTCGGTCTATCCAAGGTATCTTTCCTTGGCCACGAAATTTCAGCCGACGGCGTTCGACCTCTCATGGATAGAGTTGCCGCTGTACGAGATATCCCCGAACCGACTACAATTCAGGAGTTGCGTCGATTCCTCGCTATGCTGAATTTTTACCGTCGTTTTCTTCCGCACGCTGCTACCACTCAAGCTCCTCTAAATGCCTGTTTGGTAGGCAGTAAAAAGACAAGCGTCCTATTGCTTGGACTCCCGAAGTGCGCGAAGCATTTCAAAAATGCAAAAGAGACTTAATTTCTGCCACCGTCCTGCAATATCCGTCGGCATCTAAGCCCCTTTCCCTTATGGTAGATGCGTCCAGCCCTGCTTTAGGAGCAGTTTTGCAGCAAAACGATCAGGGCACCTGGAAGCCTCTCGCTTACTTTCCCAAAAAACTTTCCTCAACCCAGACGCTTTACAGTACGTACGACCGCGAACTTTTGGCGATCTACGCCGCCATCAAATACTTTCGTCACTTCCTGGAAGGACGTAACTTTACTATTTTTACAGATCACAAACCCCTAATCTTTGCGTTTAAACAACGGTCCGACAAAGCATCCCCTCGCCAGCTGAGACACCTCGATTTTATCAGCCAATTTACGACAGATATTCGCCATATTGATGGTGCCGAAAATGTCGTCGCCGATGCTCATTCCCGCATAGAGGAAATTTCGATGCCCTCGTCAACCGATTTCATAGCTCTGGCAAACGAACAGAAACAGGATTCGGAGCTTCAAGCCCTCCTACAAAATACAACCGGTAGTAGTCTGAATCTCCAGCCCATGCAGCTCGCTCCTGATACATCACTTTATTGTGATATTCAGGGCAGTAAGATCAGACCTTACGTTCCTGCGAGGTTCCGACGTGCCATCTTCAATAACTTGCATCGTCTGTCTCACCCTGGGATAAAAGCTTCAAGGAAGTTAGTGCAACAGCGTTTTGTGTGGCCAGAAATGTTAAAAGACATTGGCGAGTGGACATGTGCATGCATTGAGTGCCAGAAATCAAAAATCCATAGGCACACTCACAGCCCACTACAAAGATTTGAGTTGCCAAATTACCGCTTTCAACAAGTGCATATCGACTTAGTTGGACCTCTACCTTCATCTAATGGATTTTCTTATTTGCTCACTTGCATCGATCGTTTCTCACGCTGGCCCGAGGCAGTTCCCATAGTAGACATTTCTGCCGACACTGTTGCCAAACAATTTTATAGCTTGTGGATTGCGCGTTTTGGAGTTCCGGAGCGAATCACCACCGACCAAGGTCGTCAGTTCGAGTCCTTGCTTTTTACGGCGTTAACCAAGCTCCTGGGCACTCAGAGTGCGCACTAGCCCGTATCATCCGCGCTCTAACGGCATTGTCGAAAATTTTCATCGCTCATTGAAGCAGTCAATACTATGTCATACTTCGATTCAATGGACCGACGTTCTTCCCACAGTCTTACTTGGTCTGCGCTCCGCCATTAAAGAGGATATCGGTGCTTCTGCTGCCGAGTTGGTGTACGGCACCAGTCTCCGTCTGCCCGGAGAATTCATGCAAGCGGACAGTTCACCCACATGCTGTGCCGACCAGCAAACATTCGTGCAAAAGTTAAAAGACTACATGTCAGCTGTTCGCCCCGTACCCACCAGCGCCCATTGCTCAAAAACTGTTGTGAATAAAGACTTGCAGAACTCTTCGCATGTGTTCCTGCGATATGATGCGTCAAGGACTGCTTTCGCACCCACCTATACCAGACCCCACAAAGTCCTCGAACGAAATGTAAACACTTTTAAAATTTTGGTAAACAACAAGGAGTCTGTTATAAACATTGACCGCCTCAAACCCGCATTTATCTGGGCTCCTGAACGTACGGACAATGCTTCACCGGCCGACCGTAAAGAATGTCCATCAGGAACAGTGTCAACGCCCACATCCTCCGTAACTCCACCTCCGACTGTGACAAAACCAGCATCCTGCATCACGTCACCTCCGGCTGTTACTACACGTTCTGGTCAGAGAGTGCGTTTCAATTCAAAATATTTGTGAAAGTTTCGTGGTCACTGGAGGGGGAGTACTGTGGCGGCCGCAGCGCCTGCGATCAGTGCGTTCCCGACCACCAATCTGATCCTTCAGCGGCCACCACATCGAACAAGCTTCTGCGCATCTCTTCGCGCATCCTGTGAGGAGCGCTAGCGGCTACTCCCACGATAGCAGAGCCAGGGAATCTGGCAACGCTGATGTGCGGTCCGGCAGGATAAAAGGAAGTGTGCTCACGCATGGTTCGCAGCAGTACTAGTATTTATTGTTATCGCGTTGTTGTTACCAGAACTCTATGGATGTAAATTGACCGTATCGTGCAGAGCTTGCATGCTCGACTTAAAGTCTGAATAAAATGTTGTTAAGTTTTTACTAGATGGTATTTGTATTCAACGGATGTTACACTCGACGTATTCTTAATTTTTATCTATAGTATGGAGCTGACAGCACGCTCCTCCACAGCCCCATCAGTCTCCTGAGTAGCATCAGTAAAGTTGCTGAGAGGGTGATCCTGCAGAGAATAAACACTCACATCCAGACTCAGAATCTGCTCCTACCAGAACAATTCGGCTTTCGTCCAGAACACTCGACCGTCCATCAGTTACAACGTGTCGTCGAGACTCTCACTATTCAGTTCCAAATCAAGAATCATACCGCCATTCTACTTTTAGACATGCAAAAAGCATTCGATAAAGTTTGGCAGATTGGCATTATTTATAAAATGATTCGCCTCAACTTTCCTGACGCAGTCATACGCCTAGTTAACAACTACTTAGTGCACCGAAAGTTTCAAGTCAGTGTACGAGACTCCATGTCCAACACTTCTCCCATCTCAAGCGGGGTCCCGCAACCGCAAGGATCCATTCTTGGCCCAACATTATTTAATATCTTCATTAACGACATTCCCTCAAATACTAAGACCACCCTAGCTCTCTATGCGGACGATGCCGCTATAGTTGGTCACGCCGCCACCAGACAAGACCTTATCAGTAACATCCAAGACCATGTTGAGGACATCTCCAGATGGCTAAAACGATGGAAACTGTTCCGAAACATTCCGAAATGCCAAGCTCTCTACCTATCACGTAGAGCCAAGCCTATTAGAATTCACATTGACGGAACTCCCGTTGATTGGGAAAACTATGTCAAATATTTAGGCATCACTATTGATACCAACCTATTCTGGAAGCGGCATATCCTCAATTGCAGAGGGAAGATGGCTGCGACCTTCCACAAACTCGAACCCATCATGCGAAACAATCATCTCTCTGTCCAGAATAAGACTCTTTTATATAACTCTTTCATTCGACCACAGGTTACCTATGCTGCTCCCGTATGGGCTTATGCGGCCAGGACCTCCATAGATCGCCTCGAGCAGAAGCAAAACACCATATTACGGTCAATCCATCGTGGACATCCGTTCATCAAAAACTCTATCATCCGTAAGGACCTACGCGTGCCAACTCTTCGCCAACACATTTACAAAACTACAGTGAAATACTACAGTCGTCTGAACCAGCTCCCGAACGAAATCGTAGCAGAGTACCCTGACTACGACCCCTCGGACGCTAATAACAGGAAGAGGCCCAAAGCCATCCTCTATACTTTTGCCTCTCGTTGAACAACTTCACGAACTCTATGTAACTTCCATGACTGATCTCGACTGATCCGGGCCTTCGCCCCCCCCCCCACCTCAAGATAAAGAACCACATGATTTCTACTTCTCATCACTGGAGATAAAGCTTTTATGCTACGGCGCTCCATGAAAACCAAAACTTCAGTCAGTCAGTCAGTCGGGGAGTTCAGTTGAGTGATAGACTTTGAAGCGCACAGTTGATTCTGTTATTGAATGTTAATGTTTCTTGTATTATTTTGAGCTATTAAGCTGCGAGCAGTGGAATAAAGTATTATTTTTTTTGTTTACTGTGCTCATTGGACTGCTTTAAAATACACCCACTTGGCGATTTTCGTAACATTGGTGTCAGGAAGTGGGATCAGGATCTGTTTGAATGCCATTAACCAGAGCAGCCATGGAAGATAAAATGGAAAAACTGTTTGATATGACGTTAGATATGCGAGAAAAGATGTCTTTGGGTCAAGACAGTCTGAAAGAAGATATGTCAAAGATGTCTTTCAGACAGGAGAGTCTGGAAGAGAAGATCTGTTCGGGACTAGAGAGTTTACGAGAGAAAATGCGTTCAGCACAAGAAGAATTGAAGACTCAAGTACAATCTGTGCATGAAAGAGTCGAGGGAGTACGAAGCGAAGTGCAAGGACAGATCAGCGACGTACAAGAAAAAATCGAGGGAGTACGAAGCGATGTGCAAGAACAAATCGGCGATGTCAAAGGACAAATCAATGATGTGCAAGGACAAATCAGCGATTTTGAAAACAGACTTTCTGATCTTGAGAGGAAGCCAAGCAATATTTTGGCAAGTGGAGAAATTATTAATTCTAGACCGACTGTAGAGCATTTAACATTTGACGGTCAAACATCTTGGACTGTTTTTAAGACAGTTTGACGTCGTGAGCTCTACAAATGGATGGACGGATAGCTTCAAGGCCAGTCAACATGTGGCCTCTCTACAAGGACCAGCTGCGGAAATTCTCCTAGGAATACCGAATGACAAGTTGAACGACCTACCAACCGTCGAAAAGGCTCTCGAATCTCGATTTGGAAATAGCCATCTTACCCAGTTTTATAGGACTGAATTGAAAGCAAGACGACAAAGGCCTGGAGAAAGTCTACAGGTATTAGCCACCGATGTTGAGCGGTTGATGAGCCTAGCTTACGCGGAATGTCCCCTAGATGTTCGAGAAAGTTTAGCAGCCCAGTACTTCGTCGACGCTATCAGGGACGAAGATACACAACATTCTACGAGACTGGTAGACCCGAAAGATTTGAAGGCAGCTCTGGCGTGTAGCATGAAATATGAAGCTGCGAGAACCGTTTCGAAAACACTCAGGCATGTAAGGTCTGTGGATATAGAGGGAAACGCCGCCAAGGAAAATGATGATAAACTGGATTCTGTACTCAAGGCACTCCAGGAATTATTGGATAGTCTCGCTGTTGGGAAAAGGGGCTCTCCCGGAAGGAATCCGAACGCGACCTGTTGGAGATGTCACAAAAGGGGACACGTGCAAAGAGAATGCGACGTGACATCTCCCCAAACAGGAAAACTAGGTCTTAGGCGTCTTGCGGGGCGGAGGCTGCCTTTTCTGAATGAAGCCCCTGAAGAGAAATTGGAAGTTTCCGCACTTAGTGGAGGAGAAACTGGACTTTATGTTGAAGGAACTATTTGTGGTATCCCTTGCTTGATGCTAGTGGATACGGGTGCGAATGTCACTCTTCTAAAATCGGACTTCGCCATGAAACTGAAGGAACAATTGCTCTACACGTCTCCAAACGTCTCTATTAAGACCGCTACCGGTGAAAAGACAGAGATACAAGGAAAACTGGATGTATCCATCGAATGTGGATCCAAGAAATTCCGGCACAGGGTCTACGTGGCTAACATCACTGACCCATGTAACCTTGGACTGGATTTCCTTCAAAAATTTAACTTAGAGCAAAAATTAACCGTAGACTTAGAGAAGAACGAAATACGGACAGGAGGGGAGGAAATTCCCTTGTTTTCAGGAAGCGAGCAGTGTTCAAAATCATGTTTTATATTCGCGAAAGAGAAGACGACTATACCAGCGAGATCTGAATTTCTTATCCAAGGGGTTCCTGAAGCCTCTGGACATTTCCGGTATGTCGTAACGAACTTTCCTAGCCAGTTCTCCTTAAAAGGGGTCTTGGTGGCCGCTGCACTCGTGGATTTAAGAGGGGAGGCTATACCTAATCGAGTATTGAATTTGGACAATAAACCCAAGACTGTAGAAAAAGGGGCCATTATTGCGACGTGTGAACCAGTGGTGGATATCGTCGCCCGTACTCAAGGATATTCTAATAGTCATCATTTTCAACTAATGCTGGAGAATCTTGAAGGACTTAGTAAGGAACAGCGAATAACAGTGCAAAAATTACTCCAGGAATTCCAAAACTTGTTCACTACCGGTGACGCTGATGTGGGCCACTGTAATGTGACACAGCATAAAATTAATACAGAGGATCATCCACCAATCAAGCAGTATCCAAGACGTTTGCCTCTTGCAAAGAAAGAGGAAGCTGAACGCCTGATTAAAGAAATGGTGGACGGTGGCATAATAGAGGAATCGTCGGGGCCTTGGGCGTCGCCTATCGTTCTTGTTAAAAAGAAGGACGGACCGACACGTTTCTGTGTTGACTATCGGAAACTGAACGATATTACGAGGAAGGACTGCTATCCCCTCCCTCGAATAGATGACACTTTAGATGCTTGGAATGGAAGCCAGTGGTTCTCTACGTTGGACTTAAAGAGCGGGTATTGGCAAGTCGAAATCCGACCTGAAGATAAAGAAAAGACAGCTTTTACCACCGGACAGGGACTCTGGCACTTTAAAGTAATGCCTTTCGGTCTTTGCAATGCTCCCGCTACTTTTGAAAGACTAATGGAAACTGTATTACGTGGACTTTCGTCTGAGGCCTGCTTAGTATATTTAGATGACATTATTATAGTGGGAAAAACATTTGAAGAACATTTAAATAATATTTGTAAAGTGTTTCTTAAGCTGCTATCACACGACAGCTCTATGCACTGCAAAATGCATGTACTGCACTTTCGCGCTGCATTTTGCCCATCAAAAGCAATATATAGGGGTTGTTTTGCAGTACGAAAATACCACCTAGACGAAAGGCGCAGAGCTGCAAACTTGGCGACGTTATCGCTCTTTCTGTGACAAATACCGACTATTACTGGCTATTTTTGCGACGAAGCAAAATTAGATTCGTGATTTCCGCACGTGTGGATTTTATATATGCGTGTCTGCATTCTCAAGTAAAAGAATGAACGATTTGGAGCAACAAAGACTCTGTCTTTCCATAATTGCGGTAACTGATTTCATTAATAAAATCGGCTTCGATTTCTGTCGTCCACATTGCCGACGCGAAGGCAGCCATCTTAAATTAAGGCATGGATATTTCTTGGGCTCTGATTGGCTGATTTCGCATTGCATGCCTTACTTTTTCAAACAGTGCTGAAAATTGTCAGGCTACAAGAAAAAGTCTATCACACGATGCTTTCGTCCGACTGAAGGGCAAAATTGCAATGCGAAAGTGCAGTGCATTGCATTTGCAGTGTGTAGAGCTCTCGTGTGATAGCATCTTTAGATTACAAAATGCTAACCTTAAACTAAACCCGAAGAAATGCAAATTTTTGCGTAAGGAAGTTACTTATCCTGGTCACGTTATTTTTGCAGACGGAGTTAAGACTGATCCACAAAAAGTTAAAGCAGTTGTCGATCGGCCTCGTCCGGAAACGGTACATGAACTGCGAAGTTTTCTCGGAATGTGCACCTATTATCGCCGTTTTGTAAGAAATTTCTCAACAATAGCGAGACCTTTACATAAATTGACTGAAGCCCAAGCAAGTTTTAATTGGACAGAGGAATGTGAGAAATCGTTCATTAGTCTAAAGCAGGCGTTAACGACGTCTCCTATTTTGACATATCCCTGGACTGACAAAGACTTTATCTTGAATACAGATGCCAGTAATGAAGGGATAGGAGCCGTGCTTTCGCAGAGAACAGAAAATCGCGAAAGTGTCATAGCTTACTTCAGCAAGAGCTTGGGTAAGCCGGAGAGGAATTATTGTGTCACTGGTAAGGAATTGCTGGCTATTGTTAAATCTATTGAGCATTTCCATCACTACCTCTATGGACGGAAATTTCTTCTCCGGACTGATCATGCTTCCTTGAGATGGCTTTTGAATTTTAAAGAACCTGAGGGTCAGATAGCTCGCTGGATCCAAAGGCTGCAGGAGTATGAGTTCGAAATCGAACATCGCAAAGGAACTTCGCACGGAAATGCAGACGCTCTCTTCAAACGACCTTGTAAAGAGGACTGTAAACACTGCGTGAACGCCGAGAAACAGTACGGGACGGAGACGGATGCTGTCGTGAAGGTTTTGACTACAACGACTGTGGATCGGTGGGCTTCGAGTGAAGTACAGAGAGCACAGTTAGAAGACTCCAATATTAGGCCAATTTTGGAGAAGAAACTAAATTCCGCGGATCGACCGTCTTGGCAAGAGATCGCGCCAGAGAGTCCCGCTACAAAGCGATACTGGGCTCTTCGGGATTCTTTACATCTTAGAGACGGTGTTTTATATCGGAAATGGGAGAGCGGTGACGGAAGATCAAGGCGCTGGCAATTAATTCTCCCACGTAGTAAATTCCAGAGGTTCTGCGGGAGATTCATGATAGTGAAAGTGGAGGGCATTTTGGAGTGATGAAGACGTTAAATAAAACCAGGGAGCGATTTTATTGGGATCGACTTCGTGCAGATGTTGAAAAATGGTGTAGAGAATGCCACGATTGCGTTGCCCGGAAAGGACCTAAGATAAAAACCAAGGGTCGTTTGCAGCGCTATAACGTTGGCGCGCCTTTCGAAAGAGTAGCTTTAGATATACTAGGCCCCCTGCCTACAACATCGAAAGGCAATCGAAACGTCTTAGTCCTGATGGATTACTTTACCAAATGGCCAGAAGCGATTGACATCCCGAATCAGGAAGCTTCAACGGTAGCTGAAGAACTAGTCAGAAACTGGATCTCTTATTACGGAGTGCCTATGATGTTACATTCGGATCAAGGTACAAATTTTAATTCAGCACTATTTTCGGAACTCTGCGAATATTTGGGAATCACGAAGACTCGAACAACACCGTTACATGCCGAGTCCGATGGCATGGTCGAGAGGCACAATCGAACAATTTTGAATCATCTTTCAATATTTGTTTCGAAGAATCAAACCGACTGGGATACATATTTGCCACTGTTCCTCCTGGCTTACAGAAGTGCGGTTCATGAGACGATCGGATATTCTTCATCGGAGATGTTATTCGGCCGTCCTCTTCGATTACCCAGTGATATTGTTTTTGGACGACCATGTGATACGCCCTCCTCACGGAATGATTACATGAGTAATTTAGAAGCACGATTAGAAAGAGTTCATTCGTTTGCCAGACAGCGAATAAATTTGGCGAGTGACCGAATGAAGATTCGTTACGACGCCAAAGCAACGAATCACCAATTTAAGGAGGGTGATCAAGTTTGGCTGTATAACCCGAAACGAAGGAGAGGTCTGAGTCCTAAGTTGCAACAGAACTGGGAAGGACCTTATACAGTTGTCAAGAAATTGAACGATGTTATCTACAGAGTCCAGAAGTCGCCCAATTCAAAACCGAAAGTCATCCACATTAATCGTTTAGGTACATATGGTGCTACTGATCATAATGTTGTGTGATTAGACTGCCGGGTCGACAGTTTTTAAAGAGGGGAGCAGTGTTGCGAAATAATAACTTAATTTGCTCTCGTATTGAATGCGCCGCCGTGAAACTAGTTAATAGCGAAGTCCTCAGGTAATGGTGAACCTATGGAAGTAACCCTGTAGCCTTGGCGACAAACTTGGCGACGGATTTGGCGACCTTGGTGACAAATGGTGGCTTCTAGAAAATTCATGTCTCGGGACCATATTTCAATTTGATAAGATTGTTCCAGAAATTTCTCGGCAATTCTGGTGACGTCATCATCTCTATAAAAGCGCTAGGATCTCTCTCTGGGGAGTTCAGTTGAGTGATAGACTTTGAAGAGCACGGTTGATTCTGTTATTGCATGCTAATGTTTCTTGTATTATTTTGAGCTATTAAGCTGCGAGCCGTGGAATAAAGTATTATTTTTTTTTGTTTACTGTGCTCATTGGACTGCTTTAAAATACACCCACTTGGCGATTTTCGTAACAATATTCTTCACTGCATTATCACATACACGTATACATATGTAGTTGTAGTAGTCGTAACCCCCCCCCATGAAAAATTTCTGGCTACGCCCCTGATTCACAGTAAAAATATTTCTTCGCAAGAGTAAAAAACTTAAAATTACAACAACAGATTTAATTATTTGATAATTATGGCTGCTATTGCTTGGAATAAGCTGGTTTCGTTAGAGATTTTGCTGAAAGGAACCACTAGTATTATTTATACTGAAACTTTTCCAGCTTTTGCACTAGCAAAACTTTCAATTATATTACTTACTAGCTGCGTGCCCGTTCTCCGCACGGTAGGGAGCGAAACTTTTTCTTATATGTATATTTCGAATTGATCCCAGTGATTTGGAATCTAAAAATGAGCAAAATGATTTGACATGGGCGTAAAGTTACTCATTACTTATTTGTAAAGTTAGTATAAGTACTGACCTGAGACCCTTGTTAATATTATGACGCAAAAAAAAAAAAAAAAACTATGTCTGTGTCATTCGCGATTAGAAAAGAAAAGCGTGACGATTTGCAGTGAGAATTCCTAATTTTCAAAATGTCTTATTTCTACATCATACCCTTTTTTAGATTTAAGTTATGCCATTAATACCTTAGCTACTACATGATGTGGAGAACAGTTTTATTTTTTAATTAAATAGTTGTGTACCCGCTCTTCGCAAGGCAAGAAGAGAACATTTTCCTAAAATGTGATCATAACTACTTGTGAAAAAACATTATCTCCAAGAAAAAAGAAAGTTCTGTTACAGTCTATTGAAACTACCGTGGGATATAACGGCTGTTGAAAAATGAATAGAAGTCTTAGTTTCACGAAATATTTATCAATGCGGTATATTATGCTTTGATCAATATGGCCTTAGCATATCTACTTACTATTACTTATACTATCTTTTACTGATACCAATATAATATATTTTCTTATTGCAACCGTTAATGCTTAATTTAAAGAAACGGTTTAGATATTTGCCATGAAAGCATTCTTTTACTCTTTGGTGATTCTTTGCAATTTACGCATTAGCATAAACGATAATCATTTCACTTTATGGTTGCCAGTAAATCAGCTCTCCATAAATTTTTACGCACAATTCTTGTCAGATTGGCGTATTTAGCACCAGGGCTCTATTATCGCACAGGCAAATCGGGACTTTGCTCAGGACCCCGGCTCGAAATGGCCCCCAATTTCAAATGATGTTCTTTTTTTTATAACAAAAGTTTATGAAAAATAAAACAAATTTCATAGATGGGGGCCTCCAATATATTTCCTGCGATTCGAAAACGTGTCCCGTTTAAAATCTCAATTGAAAATAATGCTGGATAATTCACTGGTGAAAAAACAGCATTCAATACTTTTTGTGGCAACGTAAAATAAAATATAGAATTATTTCATGCATGGCGTATGTTTTGCTTGTGAGTCCGTTATTCTGATTGAGTTTCAAAAGGGATTTTAAACTCGTGACATCAAAATGACGCACTTTTCACATGCGAAAACTCAGTTATTTTAAAGTAATTTTATTTATTTTTGTCAACTGGCAATTTTAATCATTGTTACTGTCTCCAAGACAACCAAACCGCCAGATATTATACCGAAATTTTTAAGCACATGCTATTGAAATGAAAATTCTTCTTTACTTAAAAATTCGTAAAAAATCTCCTAATTTATATTTTCCTCTGGCTTCTCTTTTAAAAGAGGGCGAAATGTATGCTCCGTCATTTGACAAAATATAAAAAAGTTATGATAGATAGAATTCAAGATGCAGCAGTTTTAAAAATATTTTACGAAACTCAGCGTCAAATTTAATTTTATTTGAAAAATCCCCAAAAATTTGCAAATTATGTTACACAGTCCGAACAAACAGTTTTTAAAAGAAACTTTTTTCCTCTATCCGATGATGCAAATATCATTTTCTTGCAAGTGTAATTACCGGCGTTATTACGTATTAAGCGAGAAAAATTGCTATAAATCGGACAAAACATAAAATAAAAAAAATTCGAATTCGAATTTCGAAAAAATCGCTTCGAGGCATGTTAGGATCTGTCCTAATGAAGCCGTATGTAAAATTCATTAGGTCTGCGACCAACCGTTTCGGCGCATGCTCACGAATGTGCTAAAATCGGACATTTGAGTAGCTTTGTACCCTGAAAATTGCGAAAAATCGTAAAAAATTGGGGAACGGGTGGATTTCCAGAATTTTAAAGCAGCCTACGGTCTATTCTATGTCATTTTACGTGTATGTGCAAAATTTCAAGCCGATTGGTCGAACGGTGTGAGAGGAGTTCCCGGACGAACAAACAAACAAACAGACAAACTTTCACATTTATATAATAGATGTCTACTTTATCTAATTTTTGATATTCTATTGAAATGACTGATAAATTTTGGAAACCGTTCTTGGCTCATTGATGATCTTAAATAATTTTTTATCATTTTTAATTTCGAAAAACTTTCTGCAGAAGCGACTGTAACTGGAAGTGATAATATATTCATAACGAGATGGCGGTTTTTGGAAATGTGTCAGTTAAATTATTATTGTAAATAAAATTTAGTATGTCCTTCGCCATTATATTCTTATTCAAAAGACGTTTTAACGATAATAGTTCCTCGAAAAGATATTTATCATCTATATCACCAATCAATTTTAAATGTAAGTCTTTGCAATGTTTTAAGATTTCTTTTTCAGCCCAGTCAGACAACATGTTTATTTGTGATATAAGTTTAAACATATTGTTACGAATTTTCGGGGCAACCCGCTGCTCTGGGGCTTAGAATGGTTTAAAATTCGTATTCTACGCTTCAAATAGATAAATTTTGCTTTTCGTTGCATCAAAATCGGCCAATTAGAACCGGAGATACGGAGGTTTCGGTTCCCCATTCAAATATATGGGATTTCTAGAAAACTCGAGAAATATTAGTCCTAGAGCTTAGATCTCTTCACTTTTGAGGACTTATTTTTGGCGCCAAATTTGGCGATATTTCGCCATGGTCATTTGGCGCGATTTTCCCAATGGGGCCTGGAAGTTGTTTTTCCTGCATTAAAAACGCATAATAACCTAACATTTCTCTTCTATGACGTAATCAAAATTCACGCTTTATGTAGAACCCTCGAGAAATTGACTTTTCTGGAAACCTCTTGTACCTCCTGCGTCGGCTATTTATAGAAGCGCGCATCGCCCCGAAGAGTCAGTTGCGAGTTGAACATTCAATGTAGGAAGAGCTTTGAGTACGCTTGTTTTGTGTGAACTGATAGTGCTATAGAAGCTGTGTTTTAGCTTGCTTTGTGAAGCTGTTTTTAAAGTGCTGTGTGTAAATTCTTCATTGCTGTGTCTTAAGGGATAGTGTACTATATCCCTTGAATATTTCTACGGAATTTTAGCCTGTAAAAGTGACTTATTTTGTGTGAGAAATACAGCATTTGTGAGAGCTTCTGATCCAAGCGGATTGTTAAAAGCACGTTACTGCTAGATTGTGCTTGTGAATTGTGTGCAGCTGATTGTTCTACGAAGTTCTAGAAGAAATAAAGTTTGTGTTCCATCCTGACAAGTGACTTTTTACTTGAACTTTTTACACCAACTGGACTTTAGAACGACGAACCCCAGGAGTAGCAGAGTAATTCCGCAACAATATCATTATATTCCTCTAATATTTCGAATACAAATGTTGAATTAACAAGATTGTTTGTGAATAATGCTGTAATAATAATAATAATAATCCTTCGAATTATCTTTCTCTATCACCCAGAGCCTGATTATGACCAACGGGGGCGCCGGGCATTCATGAATTTTGGGGCCCCCATCTATGAAATTTGTTTTATTTTTCATAAAATTTTGACATAAAGGGTATATTTCAGAACAATATTTGAAATAGGGGGGGGGGGGAGGCTGGGCAAAGTCCCGATTTGCCCATGCGATAATAAGGCTCTGCTATCACCTATTGCAACGATTTCTTTGTTTAACGCAACAGAATCTGTCAGTTTAACCCTTTCTTTGACATAGTTCACACAAGAGAAGGCGTAATTAGTGTTGAATAAGTAGGTTGATTTCAAAAATATAAAAAGCATTATTAAAATGAAGTATTCAAATGTCAATACAATTTAATTACTATTTTATTCAGGGACGGGGCAGCTATTTTGCCTCCCCCCCAATTTTTATAAATAATCGGCTTCAACTTTTTTAACCTCGTCTGTACTGTACACCCTCTCAAAGTAATCGAGTGTAAGTCAAATTTTCTGTATTAGTTTCATGTAAACTACTTCATTTACCGTTTTTTTTTTTTTTTTTTTTTTTGGTATCTCAATTGTTTGCTTAAAGTAACAGTTTTCTTCATGCGGAAGGGAATGGGTGGTGGAAGCTATTTCGCCCACCCCCCCTTTTCCCTTTTGAGATAGTAAAATTTTCGTTTATGCCTCATTAGTTTGTTTAACCCTTTATCGGGTAGTGGTAAAATACTTACCACCTATGGTCTATTAAATACAGAAATCAATTCTCATTATAGAATTTTCTGATTTTTGTTCAGTTATATTGGATGTATATTTTTTCCATACCTCTAGATTCTAAATAATATTTGGCTTATGAACTTTTCTTTCATTCGCAATTTTAAGGAAAGCTCGAATAATTACTCGAAAATGGAGCATAAGAATCATCGCTTTTAATTATATATTTTTGCGTTTAATTCCGTGTACAAGCAGCAGGTAGTTTTCCGACTTTGATTTTGTGCATAATTAATGTATTCTCCTGCAAAATTTCTATGTTTATTTAGTACTTGTTTCTCCAATCTTCACGTAGGATGTTACAGTACAGGGAAAATATATGAATTAATTCTAAAAAATGGGCCAGAAAAATTCCAAGTAATTTCGACTCTCTGCACATACCCTCGCCCGATAAAGGGTTAAATAACCGTTTTCTTGAGGGAAGAGCTGGGAAAATTGCTTCCCCCTATCCTGAAGAACAGAACTATGGTAAGCAAACTATTGAGGGGGCGAATTATATAGTTCGCCCCTTCTACTCATTTACCGAGGGGGCGATAAACCCCCCTGCCCTTCCTGTTGGCACGTGCCTGGCTACTACTTACTTCTTTATAAAAAGTGTAGTTGTAAAAGGGACGAAAATAATTTACTACTCTATATACGATTGGAGAAAAGTAAATTGAAGTTAATAGTAATTATATTAATTTTGAGTACAGTTCGCGAATATAAAACATTTTTGTGTGGAAGGAGCTAATTTTAATGAAAAGGTTTATTTGACCTAAACAAGTTGTACATTAAATCAAAATTTTATCTTAAAGCGATGTAATTAGTTTTAATTTGGTCTAATTTTTTAAAAAAGCTTATTTTACCTATGCAAAGTGCATAATAAAACAAAATGTTACCCTGTAGGATTTTTTTTATATTTTAATATATTTTTTTTTTGGGGGGGGGATGCAGCACTGTTTGATATGTAATGTAAAATACTACGTGAAACAAAAGTTATTTAAATATGGCTCGACTTGATAAATTGCTGATCTGTAGTGGATTCAGAAATGCTTGAAAGGGGGGGGGGGAGATATCAGTATCACAAAGAATTTTTCCACTGTTGGGTCATCCCGCCTAATTCATTTTCAATCTTGAATTCAGGTTTATTCTGTCTGCTGTCATCAGTGGAAAGATGCAATGGAGAAGGCTCTCCTGTGACCAGTGTTGGCTTCCCAGCTTGAGTCTTTGAATGCTGTCAACGATTTCGCAATTGCTGGGTCTGGGTTCCGGCGGAGCATTCAATGACTCATGCCGGGAAGCAACACAGGTCACAGAAGGAGAGCTTTCTCCATTGCATCTTTTCAATGATAAGAGCAGACAGAATAAAACTGGATTCAAAAATGGGTTAAACTCCTCAGCAACTCCACAAATATTTAAATGGGCTAAAGAGAAGAGAGATCGCCCTCCCTTGGATCCGATACTTTGGATCTCAATTAATGTATAATAGAAATAAAGTAGATTTTATTTATGTATTTTAGAAAATAATTATCATTTGAACGCCAATTTATTGTTACTTTTCTGTTAGGTTGGTAGAGCGTTTCAAATTCTGAACCCCCCCCCCCCCCCCCATTTCAAGAGTACCTATACTAGTGTTTCTATGAGGGGAAAGCTCTTATCAGGCTGTAAATTACTACAGACTGCCCTAGTACTAGATTAATACAAACAGAAAGTATAGAAAAAAAAAAAATAAACTTCAGAAACACCTAAGGAAGGGGGCACGATCTACCTTTCTATATGAGCGCTCCTTTACGTACCAGGCAACTTAGATTAGAAACATATAAAATGTATCTCTCTTTGCACCCCTTTTGGGTCCATGTCCATTCCCAGATTTGTATTTGTCATCATGGACTCCCGGATCGCCCCCCCCCTTAAGTCGTCGGTATAGTTAATAGTGTACTGAACATTTTGTATTATTTTAATACAAAAAAGTTCAGTCCACTATATACTTTGCACTCAGTACTTTGTATACTAAAATCCAGGAAAACCCAAGATGAGCCCCTCCCACCAACAAACGCAACAAATGTACTCCTCTGTGCAACATCTCAGGACCTCAGGCAGACACCCATGAATGGGAAGGAAACTGAAAACGAAAAGTGGTCATCCATATCATCACCATAATATGGTATCACATATCAGTAAATTTGACCTTGTGGATTGCACTGAAAGACTTGTAAGATGAAACCTAACGATAAAGTTCTGAATTTGCCAAAAGATTGTAGGGGGACCTTTTAACGGAGAAAGCCCTTTCCTGGGTGTCTGCAGTATAAACTTAAACAAAAAAATATTTACTTTATTATTATTTTTTTTTTCGAAAAATGTTAATTTTTCGCTAAATTTTTCTTCAGTTGTCTCGGCGCCCCCTTTATCTTGGCGCCTTTGTGCGGTGCACAACCTGCGCACCCACTAGCGACGGGCCTATCTTTATGTGTGGAGTGATAATCATACACAATACTGTAGTTATAACTAAAACAACTATTTTAAACTAGTAAATACCATGTTAAAACATGGCTGTATTCACAAGCAGCCATGTTATAATTTTCATTAATAAATATTTCACAAACACATTTTAAATGTACACAGCTTAAGTAACTTTAAAAATCAATCGAAACTTGCAGAAAACCATAAATGAATTTAAATAACTCAATTTAATTAAAGAATACACAAAATAAGGGTTAATTTTTAACCATTAGGTATTGAAGACTCCAATAAAGGAATGCTCAGTAAGAGATTGTCATTTAGAAAAAGGATGAAGATTGAAAATTTCTCCCTGCCTCTGTAAATAAATTTTGAAGGCAAAATAATCGGAGTTTTTTTTTTTTTTTTTTGTTAATTATCGGATTTCCAGAGCAAATAAAAAATTTCGGAGAAACTCCATGGGGGAGAGAGTGTAAAATTACACTATTTCTGGGCTTACCATGAGAGAAATCTCATATACTGAATGCACATATTTTTCAAACAGGGGCGGTTCCAGACTGTCAGTTTAGGGGGGGTCATTCCGAATGACGAGGGTCGTCTGAAGACTTCTTGAGGCCCTGGACCCTTATGCAAATGTAGGCCCCAAAGAGGCGGATAACTAGGCAGGGCCCGATCTATGACCAGTATGGGCCCCTATTAGAGATGAGACGGGCTCAGCCCGAGCCCGGGCCCGACTCGAGCTCGGGCTCTGTAATTCACGATTGCGTTCGGGCTCGGGCTCGTGAAAAATTTCTCCTTTGTTGAACATACTCCTTGAAACAAATTTTAAAAAGTGATTCATGGGATAAATAGACGTACTTATTTAAAAAAATAGCGGCACGGGGGACTAGAAGGTATGTGAAGCTCCAAAATTTATTGTATCCTATTAATGAAGTAGTTAAATTTATTTGTCTTTAGCTGAAATTTCGGGCTCGGGCTCCAACTTTAATAATATTGCTCGGCTCGGGCGGGCTCGGATTAAAAGTCCTCGGGCTCGGGCTTCAAAAAATGAGCCCGAACTCATCTCTAGCCCCTATCTATGAAATTTGTTAAAACTGGGCCCCGTACTCTTTAAACAACTTAATAATTATTCACCCCCCCCAACCCTAAATCATTGTACTTTTCTAAGATTCTATCTATCCTCCCCTACAAAAGTGCTTTTAAAAAATAAAAAACAAAAACAGTAAAATTATATTCAAACTTCTCGTGTTCTAGCTGAGTGTGCGCCCCTTTTTTCGCTTGCATTCCTCGCCAAGCCCCTAGCTTCGGCTCTGGCCCCAACTGCGAGATTTTTATTGAATTCATTGCAGATACATGTATTCAACAAAAGCACAATCCATAATAAAATAAAGGGGATGGTGGACACTCAAATCATCAAAATTGGTCCCAAAAAATGTGTTTTTTCTTTTTTACATACTAATATTCTACAGTTAAAGCTGAACCATGGAGAAAAAACCGCGTATGTCTACGGCAATTTTTTTAAAAAGATAGGGTTTGAAAAGATTAAAAGGGATAGTTAAATTCCACAAAAATGCAAACAAACGCGTTAATAAATACGCCACGATTTTTTATTGAACGTTTTACAAAATAAGCTAATATTCGAATGAAATTATTTTAAAAATATCTTTTGTTAAGGTAAAATCATAAATAAAATTATTCAGAAGAGACGGTATTAAAGGTAAATGGAAAATTACACTTTAAACTGTATTTTCTCCAAATCAAGTTTTTTGTGATTTTCTTGCCTTCAAAATGCTCCATGCGACTTAATTTTGGTCGGAATTGTACAAAATTGACTACAAACATTCTTCTCATATATTACAATAAATCTGTGTATCCTTTTTAAATAGGGTCAAAATTTCGATTATGAAATTTCACTTTTATTTACGAAAACTGAAAAATTTCGGGGTAGTTTGGTATATATCCATGAAAATATATTTCTAAAAAATTAACTACTCGGTCGAATCAAAAACCGATTCATAGACTTTTTTAAAATATATTTTTATGCTATTATAAAACAAAATTACTAAAAAAAAGTTAAAATTAAAACGCATGGAGCATTTTTTCGAAACTAAAAAAATTAATTAATTTTTAATTAATTACTAATATTTTTAAAATTTATTTTAATTTCTTTTCAGTTGTTTATAATGCTTTTAGTTTAATATATTCAAATACAAAATTTCACAATCCTATCTTATTAAATTATTAAAAAAAAAAAACTTTTTACTGTCCACCATCCCCTTAATTTTTAATCGAAATTTCGTCTTTTCATTTCAGATAATTTTCTGAGAATGTGTCTGGAAATAACATTTGAAGATTAAAATTATTCGGATCATCACTTATTCAGGTTGAGTGGAGAATGAGACTAGGCTTCCCTTAAGACCAAGGGCCTGGATCCGGGCCCAGCTTTGGCCTATGCCGGTCTCTGAGTACCCACTCTCTCTCCGGTTTGGCCTATCCTGGTCTCCCGGTATCTAAGTCTTTACAAATACCTTTTCAGTGTAAAATTAGAGTTTATTGTTACAATAATGGTTATTGCTACAAGATTAGGTTATTGATTAAGGCAAAGCTACACGAGAGTTATATATCTAAAGGGGATTATGCTTTAGGTGTGGACTTTTGAAGGCGTTCTAGAGCATAATCACGTTACAACTGGAGAAAATCACCCAAAACTCTAGACCGTTAGATCGACCGCAACGTGGTAGCCCAGAACCCTAGATCTCTACACTTTAGCCATCTACTACTTTCAATGGTCTTAAGCACTCGGCCACTGTTATTGTTTCAAATCAATTGGAGAATATACATAAAAAAAATTGTTTGAAATAGGAAAGAGTAAAAATGTTGTACGCATAAAAATAAATAAAGGTTAGGGATGGACGCGAGACGACGTTTTTGCGAGACGAGACAGAGATTTACAGCTTTTTTGCGAGACGAGACACACATTTTTAACATTACGATATAGGGATTTTTGCGAGACGAGACAAAGCTTTTAGGCTATTTTGCGAGACGCGAGACTCCTATTTTTCGTCTCGCGTCCATCCCTAATAAAGGTAAAAGATTAAAAATTGAACAGTGATAAATTACCATGACTGTGGAAAATCACAAGTTGGACACCCCATAATAAAAAAAGTAATATTACAAAAAGTTAATTAAATCATCCAAGGGGAATAAGGATAAAACTGAAAGTTAGATAATTTTTTTAATAAGCATTTTAAAAAGAAGACAATGACACCTGTTTCAACTAGACAACCATGTTATTAAATAAATTTTTCTCAAAATAGCTTTTTCCGTAACCACTCAAAACAACCTAATTTTTATTAATTTTATCCAGTATTTTTTTATATTACTTTTTTTCAAATTGTCGGCAGTACTTTTAATCCTGCACGAAACTTTTGAAAATATTTTTCCAGAGGAAAAATTTCTCATAAAATTTAAAACAGTAATTATTATTATTCCAAATCATGAAGCATATTAATCCCCCATCCTTCCACACCAACACGCACAAAGCCACAAATAAATAAAATTGATTACTGGTATCAAAGATATATCAAACATTAAACTATATAGAAATATTTAACCTGAATATTTCTTAAGAATCTTTGATGAATTATTATTATTTTTTTTTATAAACACGCATCAAAGAGGAAAAAAAAATCGTTTCAGAAGAAAGATAAATATTGAAAAATAAGTAATTAAACTCCAAGTACGCGTTAACATTTTAATTCCATTGAGAATATTTTGGAATACATTTAGGACAAATGATATTTGTTGATCAAGTATTATCAGATAAAATCCATTTAATTTAATCGATTTACATATTAGACTTTTAAACGTTATTTCATATCCAAGCTCACAAATGATAGTGACAATTAACGTTATTTTACAGTCATTTTAAAATTCTTAATTTAAAATTAGAAACTCCTACTTTAAAATTACTTTTCAAAAATCTTAAAGTTATTCAAAAAATTAAAACTGTAAAGTTACACATAATATAATTTATCTTCATGTAATTAAAATATTCATCAAATTATTTTTATTTTTAATTAAGTTAATAATAAACTATTGTCTTGCATATGGAGCAGACTCGTATTTATACTTTAAAAACATTTGTTTTTCGGTGCCATTGAAAAATTACTATAATATAAAATATACATTTTTTATTTAAAAAAAATTAATCAAAGCAGGAAATTTTATCTGTTTAATAAATAAAAATATAATATATATAAATATGTATTTACCGTATCTTTCTCCATTTAGTCTTTCCTGTGTAATCTCGTTAGGTAAGTCCACTATGTTTCTGGTTTTAAAAATATTTGCTCATCCGGATATTCCACTCCACAGACCTGTGTGGAGTTCTTCGGATCTTCAGGGCAGGGGGGGGGGTATATTGTTTTTTCCCCTTTTCGCTTTTCTCCTTGTCCACTGCGGGTGGAGCTGCTCGCTTAATCATCGGATTGGCGTTTTCTTACAACTTTCGAGTCTTGCAGATGCAGACTTGTTTGTCCCGTTTGTGCTTTGTCTCCGACACATAAGAAAATTCCGGCGACTATTCATATTTCCAATCAATCTTCGCATATGTTTCAAGTTTAGTTCCTTGTATCCGAAATACCGAAATTGGCGACACTAAACCTTTTACTTTGTCTGGGTTTAAAATGGAACAATAGTTTATGTCTGCTACCTCTGGAGTCCCAACGAGAGTTCTACACCAGAAAGCAGATGCAAGAAGTGTTTGCTTTTCCAAAACAAATCCACATGCTGTTCATTTGTGAAACACATAATGGAACTGAAAAATGGCTTTTGGGGGTGTCGGCAACTCCTTGGTAAACTAATAGCTTTCATGCCAGGAACAGGCATCGCTAAGAATTTATAATGGTTCTTGACCCCCTCAGTATACCCATCTTTAAAATTAAAAAAATATGCCACTACTAATCAATGGATTGGTGTTTCGTCAATGGAAAACACCTGCTTAGCGCTTAGTTGAAAATGCGATTTCCCTTAGAATTTTTTTGGACACTGAAAGGATGCATAAGTTTTCGGAGAGAAAAATGTTTTACAGAACACAGGGTTTTTGCCGCTAATGTGTAGTGTATCATCCCATATTTAAATTTTACAGAGCTGCTTGCTTTCAGATATTTTCAAAGGGAAAAACAATTTCTTCTATGGAACAAATTTCATAATTAAAAGCTTATAGTCATGGAGTGTGATGACAGGGTTACGAAGGTTTTTTTTTATTTAAAAGCCTTCTTATGATTACCATAGCCCTTTCGAGTTTCGAGTAGACGTACTGCTAAAAATTCTCATTACTTTACTGAATTTCAAAATATATCACAATGATCTGTCTAATGCAGGACATCAGTGAAATGTGCACATAAAACTTCAAGCTAATTAGTCAGCTTCAAACTTTCTAGCACATATTCATTCAAACTTCAATTAAGAAGTGTAGTAGCTAACAATGCCGGAAATTTTTTATTGTGTACAAAGTACCTAATTAATCAGAATTTTTTTTCTCGGAGTTACAAATGCTGTAAAAATATTAACACTAAAATAGCTTTTATGACGTTTGATTATAATTTTATTCTTCTAAATTGTAACGCAGGCCAGAGCCTGATTATGACCAATGGGGGCCCCGGGCATTGATGAATTTGGGGGCCCCCATCTTTGAAATTTGTTTTATTTTTCATAAAATTTTGATATAAAAAATGTATTTCAGAACAATATTTGAAATTGGGGGCCCTTGGGCAAAGTCCCGATTTGCCCAAGCGATAATAAGGCTCTGACGCAGGTCACCTAGGAGCCCATAGCCCATAAGCGGAAGCATACTCAATGGGTAATCCGGCCCTGTTTAGGTATGCTTCCCTCGTGATCCCCCCCCTTTCCTTCTCTATAATTTTTATGATCTTGTAGCAGTTACGGTAGATTTGGATTCCATAAATTAATTATTTACAAACATAGGTGCTCCTTAGACTGCTTTTCAAGACGAGGAAGGCTTTTTGAAAAGGGGGGGGGTTTGAATACGAAAGTAATAAATTACGCACACACAATTCACACATTTTTCTATAAACTATTTTTTAATTTTGAGTTTTCTTTTATTATGGGTTTGGGGCAACTACCCCTTCCACCTTTACTTTAATCAGGCTCGTTGTGACTCCCCCTTCCGTTGCTCTCCATGGATATGGATTAGCGCACATATTTACAAAACGGCTGCATATTTTTCTGCCAAGGAGGAACTTCTGAGCACATAGAATATTGTGTGCATCCTTTAGTATTATTATAAAATAAACTAGTAAGACCAATGGTCTTCTAAAGAGAAATTCTCTTTCAGCAGCACAATGTGGTATGTATGCACATGATCAAGGCCTTTCTGAATTTTGGTCCCTTGTCCAAGCTCGACTTGGGCCCTCTTTTTTTTTGGGGGGGGGCGGGAGATGGTTAATCTAGGTCCCTATTTTGGGCCCTTATCCGAGCTCGACTTGGGCCCTCTTTTTTTAAGGGGGGGATGGTTCATCTAGACCCCTTAGTCGAAGACCATTTTGGGGGGGTCATGACCCCCGTGACCCCCCCTGGAACCGCCACTGTTTTCAAATGATACTTCACAGTGCTTATAATTAAACTTCCCCTGTAAACAGCAGTCTACAGCTGAAATGGATAAGATCGCCTCCGAATTTGCACATGGACACTACATTTGCAGCATGAAATCGACTCTAAATATTAGCCTAACAAGTTATAAATGTAGTGAAAAACTACTAACCAAATGTTGAAATTGTATGTTTATTTTGAATGATCCATTTCCAGTGTTAAATTTGCTGTTTTCTCAGTTAAAAAATCTGTTTTATGTATCACTTTATCAAGAATGTTCAAATATAATTTTCCATCCTGTCCCAGGCGTATTATAGATAGAACTTTCCGGACGTAGATAGAAATGTACATAGCCGGATATCCAGCAGTTATGATTCGGATATCCGACGGTATTTCGGATATTGGAAAATCAGCCGGATACCGGATATCCGTTACATCCCTAATTACATTCTAAGTATACTTCACCTTTTGGAAAGTGTACCATAATCAATGAGTAAACCGTATTTGCCTTCCCTGTTCCATAAAAGAATTTCTTAGTCTTGAAATATACAGGGTGTATCTAAATTGGTTCAACAAAATATTATGAGAGATAGGGCACTTAATAAAGAATCAGAATCACATAGCAATGTGGGGTAGAAAACGTTGTTTTTGTGTAGCTGCTATTAATCACTTTGGAATGGGTGCTGAAACAACAGTGAACTTTCCGACCATTATTTGTCAAAAACTAACGTATTTTTCACAGAAAACATGTGTCTAAAATTCGTAGTTTAAAAATTTTACTTTATTTCTCCGATGCGATTTGTGGAGACAAGCCCATTGTATACGAAACTTGCTAAGAAATTTGACAAACATTTCAACACTTTTCATAAAGTGATTATTAGCAGCTACATGAAGACAACGTTTTTGACCCCACATTGCTATATGATACTGATTCCTTATTATGTACAATATCTCCCATAATATTTTGTTGAAACAATTTAGATACACCCTGTATATTAAAATCGCCTACCAAAATTATTTTACAATTTTCGCCAAGCATATTCTAATTATACTTCTCCTTCAGGGCCGGACTAGCCAGTGTGTCTGACCGCCTGCAGACGGGCCGGCCCTACCCTGACCTGTCTGACACAAATGTTTCAGATATATATGTGTTCAGAAAATGATGAGAGTTTCCAATTATTTTTCACGGTTGCAGGTTTCCAGATTAGGATCACTTCAAATATTTCCCATAAGCTAAAATTTTTGTATTCACAATTAAGCCACTGAAAGCTACAAAATGCATCATTTTGTACATAGTTCAGAAAATACGGTAACCCCCTCCCCTCAGTTGACTGTTGAGATGGGTGGGTCCCTACCCTTCCAGTCCGAGCTTGTTCTCCTTTATTATAGGTAAATAAATTGTAGTACTTGCCAGTTTCTAGCCAAATCTAGTAGATATCGCCAAGCTAGGCTCAATTTTTGAGGGCTCACTCTTGGCACCAAATCATCAAAAATTGTAAAACTTGGTAGCTTTCAACATTTTATTCTCTCCCCTCTCCCTCGCTATCTGTCGCTTTTAAGCATTACTCTGTATAGACCATAATGTATGAGAAATATTTTTTCTAATCAATACCAGTCGCTGCTTTGAATACTTAATATATGAACCAATCGTTTAGAAGCTAGCACACTTTTAAGTACTTATAAATGTAAAATATAAAGGCATTAAACAGCTTAATTATCAAGAAAATGGTAAAAAAACGTCAGAATTCGAAGAAAGGAGTGATGTGTCCTGTATTCTGTGAGGGACAATGAATTAATCTGCCAAACGGAGTGCACGCTACCTGCTTTATTTACATTTTCTCAAGCTGCACTCAGTGGCAAAGATTCAATATGAGATAGAAAACTGAAAGATTAAAGGAATAAGAGATAAAGTCCCAAAATAAAGATGTGTATGCATCATCCCGGAGTTTGATTGGAGCTATATAACTCTTAGAAACACATGCCTGGGAAGTTCGCCAATGTGCGGCGAATTTTTCGTGGAACAGCTTGTGTATTTGCCATCTACAGCGATTCTTCATAATTTGGCAATTTAACCTTACATATAATTGATCCTTATTTTGTATTAAGGTTGCGAATAAAACACTGATTTTTATTTTAACTTGCTTAAATTTCTATAAATGAGCAATTAATGCCGCCAAATAATTATTTTTGCCAACATGTTGTAAATGCCCAAATTGAGCCACAAATTAAATTTCACAATAAGTGATCTCTTATTTTGTAGAAGGAAACTACCAAATGAATACAGCTATTCATATCATTTCGTAAGAACGCATCATCTGAAATTTTAAACTCCTGTAATCCAAGCAATCATATTAGCAATTTTAAAATTTATGAACTTTAAGAAATACATTTTGACTTAATTCTTTCTTGCGCTTTTAAATTTGACGTGAAACTGACATTATGCCATATAAAATGCCATACTTATGTGTGAAGATGGGCTTTAATTCTGATTACTGATTTGTCGGGGAGAGTACGCGCATGATCAAACTGCATCAAATGCGTCTTCCAAGAATCTGCCTCGAGCTAACTTAGTGTTTTAAGATATATACCTCTTTTTTGGATGCAACTCACGAAAAGATCATTTAAAATACGGCAGATAATTTGGAAGCATTTATTTAGTAATTTTATAATAACAGCAGTTTAGAGTGTGCAACATTATGTAGTAGATTTCCCCGCATAATAGTCACTCCCAGTCTTTCACCCCGAAAAATTGGCAAAAAATGTGTGACGACCGTAAACACGGTTTATACCTACGATCATTTTCATTCATAAAAAGAAAGTGAGTTGTAGGTATAAATACCTTTAAACATCGTTAGTCTCACTATCTATTAGCCCTGTCCCTCTAAAAAAAAAAGTTTATTTTTTAGGCATTTTTTCTGTGTATAAATTCATTTGGATAAATTGATTTGTCTAGTGTTATCTCAAATTCGCTCATATTAAACCAAGAAAAGTTCATCACAAAGTTGTGTTTCATTTTTTTATCGCACAAAACCTTGACATTAGTACATCCAGGGGGGAAGGATGGTTAGGATAGACCCCTTCCAAATCTAGCACTAATTAATTCAATTAATTAATTAGTACTAAAAATAAATTATAATATGATTAGCACTATTTATTTTCTCAGTTAATTTATGTATTCTGTTTTACTGTAAGGATGAATGCCTCCCCTTCAGAAAAAAAGGTTTTCTGGGTTATTAAATTAAGTACACATTATCATTTTCCTCTCAAAAATAAGCATTAAAATGGTTAAAACAAAATAAAGAAAAACTGTTCTTGTTTGATTGATCATAAAGCCAAAGTCATTTAAAAAATATTTCTAACTCTTTTCCAAGTAAAATTTTAGAATATTCCAGGTCTTACAGCATTTTCATAGACAGAGGTGGAAGCAAAACAGGGACAATCCCTGTATTAGCTGCAAGCTGTGAGAAAATAAAATTTGCACAATACTCGTTAATTTTTAAAACTTATAGAAAAAATAATTTTAAAACCTGCAAATGAGAATAAAATGAAATATGGAAGCAGCAATTTCTCCTATTTTTAACAGTGAGGAAAAGAACAGATCAATAAAAATATTTTTTTGCTTAGAAAAATTTTAGAAGATTGCCTTACTGGGCTCCTTTGTGTAAACTGTGATGGAAGTAAAAAACTCCTTTGGTGCTAAGAAAATCAAATAATTGTCGATTTCTAAAGAACATCAAATGATACAGCTGGATTATGATGACAATAAGGCGACGTGGATGAAAACCGACTAGATAGCTGAAAAAAAAATTGACAATGATTTGAAGAGGAATATAAAATACGAAAATTTTTGCTATTCATCAACCTATGAACAGCGCACCTACCAGATACAGATTTTATTTATTTATTTTTTAAATACAAAAATAATCTTTTTTCGTGCAACCTGCATGTGCTTCAAAAATTGTCTTTTTTTTTTTTTTTTTTTTCATATTTCAAAGCTATATAAATTGGACAATTGAAATATGCATTTTTTCTTTCTAGAGAAGATGTTTTATATAGATTTTTATCATGAGAAACTAAGCTTCAGAAAAACCAATTTCAGATGTTATTACAAAAAAAAAAAAAAAAAAATTAAATAAATTTCAATTGAATTACAGTTAATTTTTGTTTATCACATAATATAAGATAATGCACCACCGCCTAACGCTTTGTAGGTTTATTGAATCATGGTCAGATTCATCACTGTCTGAAGAGCAGTCCAAAAAATCTAAATCACTATCACTATCAAAACTAACATCTCTTTCAGAATCTCATAAATCATCCGGAATATATACTCTGTCAATTGCTGAACGATTTTTAGCAGCCATTTCTGATTAGAAAAGGCAGCAAACAAGTGAAGTTAAGAGTATTACGTACCGAGTACTACCTTCAAATGCTGCAATTTAGTGGATGGCTAACGACAACTGTTGATCAAAACCTAAATTAAACGTCCAAACTGTATCTAATTTATTTCACCGATTAAATGTTGAAAACATGGGATGGTCTCCTCAATAATGGAAATAAAACACCTGCCCGAGAAAATCGTGGGATGAACAAATTTTGCTACATTTGAGTTGCCCGTGGAAATCGCGGGATGAGCAGCCAGAGGGTTAAGAATCTAAAAATACTTTATACAGTGCGCACCGGTTATAACGTACTATCGGTTATAACGTACCTAGAAGCTAGGTCCCGATGGAAGTCCTATATATATAACGTTATTTAACTTCGGTTAAAACGTACTTAACAAAAGTACGTACTTCGGCTAAAACGTACTTTTTATACCCAAGCCAAAAGTAAAATTTTGCTTTTCTTAAACAATTTATTTCCTTGTGTACTCAGAAATTCCAGTATCTTCAAAAACACTCGTTGTCAGTTTTCAGATTCTCTAGCGAGACGAACTGTGTATAAATGAAGGGAGCGATCTTTTATCTTTTTCCCCTGCTGGACAGGGCTAAGAACAAGACCCTGTTTAATAAAAACTTATAAAACATTATTTAATGCGGCGGATTAATCAGTTAAAGTTTTTTATTTGGGAATACCTTATTCTCCCGTAGATGATATATATTTCGGTTACACATAAACACATAACCATCATGAGTCGTTTCTGGATCTCACACTAATGGCGGCTTCCTCTTCAATCTCTTCTCTCTTCTTCCGAAACTTTCGATGAATGACGTCATCCCATGATCGGTCGATTGTATGAAGCGCATCGTTGATGCTGCCATCTGTCGTCACTATTTCCAAGCTCTCACGAATGTAGGCATATATACTATTTTTAAAGTTGGCTATTTTTTAAATATTTTTAAAATCAATGGTAATGGGCTCTTCCAAAGCAAAACGGGCCAGAGCGGTACTTTGTTTCTGGAGGTTAATGTCTTGAAAGTGTTTGTTTTTTTCGCTCTTTGTAACGCCGATGTAGCAATTTTCTTTATTAGTATCGTTTGACAAAAAATTAATTTTAATCCCATCGACCCATCGAAAAAAATCCATCAACCCCATCGAAACCGCAGGGATCTATAAAATCATTCATCGACGTCAATCATCTATGACGTCATTCATCGAAAGTTTCGGAAGAAGAGAGAAGAGATTGAAGAGGAAGCCGCCATTAGTGTGAGATCCAGAAACGACTGATGATGGTTATGTGTTTATGTGTAACCGAAATATATATCGTCTACGGGGGAATAAGGTATTCCCAAATAAAAAATTTTAACATTTTAAAAGACCCTGTTTTGTATGTGTCATTCCTCAATGTAAATTCCTCCTGAAAAGCCCCATCTATAATGGTTCTGATGACAGTGAAGAAGAAACAGGAGGAGCATATACCAAGCCTACCCGACGCATTCAAGGCAGCAAAAACAGCATTGCGATTTTTTGAATGCCGCAGTGATGATGCAGGGACTCTACAGAAGTCTATTATCCGAAACGGTATTTTTAAAGTAGCATCTGCTCATTTAAAACAAAAGAAAATTAGATTATTTATCTCAATAAAAATTGTAAGTGATAAAGCATTTTCCCTATTTTTTATTTAATTTAAATTTTAAAAAATAAGACCTGTTTAAAACACATATTAAAGTGAAATTATGAGCCCAATTTCTTTTTTTGTGTAATATTGAATCTTACTGGTGGTATTTCTTAAAACGTACTACTTTTTTAGGTCCCGTGAGAGTACATTATAACCGGTGTCTACTGTTACTAAGTTAAATCAACTTGCAATTCGACAAAATGAAGAACCTAATCTCAAGAAAATTAATGTTCTCCATGCAATGAATCTGATTTTGTTGGCTTGGTCTCCTTTAACAAAGACAATAATAAAATACTGTTCCATAAAAGCAGAATTTGAACATAAAAAATCTGATGATAATAAATGTGATTATGTAAGCGATGATGATAGCATAATCAATGTAGATTATTGGAATCTGCTCAGAGTAGAGACAACTTTTGACGACTATATGGATTGTGATGAGGATGCTGTAACGTCAGCAATTTGCAGTGTTGATGAGCTTATTCAGAACTCCCAGTCTGAAATGCATAGTGATAATGAGGATGATGAGGAATGCCAAGTTTATCTTTTCAAGATGCTGTGCATTGCATTGAAGCATTAAGAACCTATTTTGCTACCATAACAACAACGAAAAAACTTTTCAGGACCTTGACTTACTGTACAAATCATTAATTACAACTCAAGGTCAGTCATCATGTCAAACAAACATAGAAAATTATTTCTGTTAACGTACATAAAACTAAAGTTTAAAAAATAAATTTTGTACATCAAAAGAAAACAATAAAGGTACATTTTTAAATTGCTTACTTTATTTTCACTTTATTTTTGTTTGTTTGATTTATAAATTTATGTAAATCAAGATTAAAAAAGTGAAAAAAAAAATTAGATCTAGTTTTAGCAGTGAAAATCGATTATACAACGTTTTTTGGTAGTCCTTTCAGCATCATATATAAACGATGCTCCACTGGATTTAATCACATGCAAAACTGTGATTTATTGCATTGTGTCTACGATCAATATTTAAAGAATAAGTAAGATCAATATTTTAAAAATAAGACTAGGCCAGTGTTTTGGGGCATCCTGTATATGTTTGTTATATTAAGTCAAATGGACACCTGAATGCAAACTACTAGAAGAGACAATGGAAAAAAAAACCCTTTTCTAGGAGCATTTTAAAAAGGAAAATATGACTGCCCCCCTCAAAAAAATAAATTTATACACTTAGGGAATGCAATCCTGCACTGTTTTTCGTTTTGCGGGATTTAGACTTTCTGATCCCGCGGGATTGGCATTTCATTCAGCTAAGAATTCATTTCAATAGAGAAAAATTACGATTTTAAGCATCATGAAGTTTAACTTCAGTAGTAATAATTAATGTTATTTGATAATTAGTACAATAACTTACAGAAAATGAAAATTATAGTTATGATATTCAATGTAATATACTCAGTTCTTAATTGCTAAAAAAGAATGTGAAAAAGGCAATGTGTATGTGTGTGTAGAATCACTCGTCTTCCTAGTCTTGATCTAATTTTAGTAAAATAGTTAAAAGATTGAATTATATAAAAAAATTAAAACCTAAAATTAAAACTTTTTATAATGGATTCGTGATTGTGCACAAAGAGAAAAATTATTATGAAGTATTTCTGTTCATTTGGAAATCGGGAAGTTAGCGAAAAATTTAGATTACAATACATCCAGACTTCCACTGAAAGATAATTAGAAAAATTAAAACTTTAAATTAAAATTTGTAATTATTGATTCATGTGTTCTGAATTGTGAGATACGATACATACATATATGCAACAATTTTTGGTCAACGGATGATTGGAAAGATTGCGTAAAATTGTAATAAAAGTAATTTATTTCTCAATTTCAATCTCACAGGATTATGGTCCTAATCCAGCGGGACTAGTCCCGCAAAAATTTGTGCAGGATCCAGTTCCCGTGGGATCAAGATTGCATTCCCTATATATACTGAAACCTGTTTTTGTGCAGTATATGAAAATTTCAATCAAATTAGAACATAATTGACGAAGTTATCAATAAAAAAATTAGTAGGTTTGTAACTACTTAACAACTTTAAACAACCTATTACCAAGCGTAAACTGTAGGTAAATTTGTTATTTATTAAATAAGTACATATGTAAATAAAATATTTTAAAATGTTCACATGTGTATTTTCTACATCAGATTCCAAAGGGTTTGGCGAGATTCCAAATAGCTGCCAAGCATTGTGTCTTGATTTTGTTTAAAAAAGCAATTCCTAGTTATTTCATAAGGTTTTGAGTAATTTTCTATGTGAGACTTTTTTTTATGCGGTCCCTATCCACCGTGCAAAAACAGATTTGAGTGTATTTTCCTTCATTGTAACATCTTCGTTTTTGTATTGTGTTTTCTTTGCATCTGTATAATTATTGAATAATTTACCATGATTTTAGAGCCCATTTCCAACTTCCCGTCTCTCTCTCTCTTTTTTTTTTTTTTTAACGGAAAGCTTTCTGAAGAGGGGGAAGAAAAGAACAAAGACAACTTGTTTTCAGGATTTTTTGAAAAGCAAATACAGAAGCAACTTTCAGATTGAATTAGATATTGAAATGAATTTATTATGAAATATAAATGAAATTAAAAAGTTTATTTTAAATTTTGTCTTTATGGTATTTTATTAAATTTAACTCTATGGTCAGTAGCTTAGCCAAGGATAATGCCACTACCAAATTCAACCATTGAGTTGTTAGGAATAAAATGTCTTTTCTCTATTTCTACCTCTTTTCTGCATTGAACATGAAATGAGCATTCTATATTGTTCAAATACACGATACTGAGTTTCCTAATAAATAATTTATGGCTGTAAAAGAACTGCTGAACAACCAAAATACTTTCTCCTTTTCTAGAAAATAGCCATTTTCACATGCAATATTTAAATACGGCAGTGGCATTATGTTTGTTTTCTAACTTTACACAATGACCAGATATGACACAAATCACAAAGAAATGCAAAACTGGAAACAGTCAAGACAGTACAGTTTATTAAGCCAATATAAACACAAATGTTGCACAGTACAGGTGTTACTTTTAAAAGTGCATTGGTTTGTTTACCAGCAATTATATACAATTAGTTCACTCCATTGCAATATATCTTGTAATAATCAACAAATTCTCTAGAAGGAACATACAAGCCAATGCTGCTTACAAAGCTTTAACAGTAAATTGACCAGCAGCCTGCAAATATTTTATTTTAGAATACCTATCTAGAAAAATTTTGAACCTTGGAAATCTGTATTGGAGCAAGTCAAATGTTCTTAATCACAATAAAGCAAATTATGTACAAATGAATCACTACAGCTATTTTCTACAAAGCTAATACCAGCATAAAATAACTCTTGAGAATCTAGAGCAAACACAGTATTTTCTTTTAAACAGCAGAGCAAGGTACTTTTTGTATGTTTATCATTATTCTATGTACCTATAAGTGCAGCCAATGTTGCAGGTAGTAAAGAGGGAATATGGATGTTACACAGCTTAGCCACAATATGAGGTACAAATCAATGGTATTAAAGAAGAAAAATTTATATTTCTGAAATTATAACATTAAATTTAATTATAACTGAAATTTACATTAAACATGTAAAAGTTTTATATGAGATTTCTGAACGGGTATAGGCTAGAGAATTTGAGGGTCTGACAGTAGGAAAAATGTTTTAAGTTTTTTTAACTGTCAGGTTTTTGTGAAATATAAAATGAGAGTTTTGGGCACAATACTTACAAATTATAAAAATTAAAACACTAGAAATTGCATCCATTAAGGTAAAATTTTAACAGCAGTAGATTTTTGAATATACAAAAATATGAAATATACACAACAGTTAACAAAATCCAAGATTAAATATATGTATTGTTAAAATTCAAAACAAATATTTTTTAAAAATAAAAAACAGACATTGTACATCACATGCAAAGCTAAGCTATTTTATATCTTACAACCAATTAAAATATTTAATTGAAGAGATATAAATGAAATACTAAAATTTAAATAAATTGTAATGCTCTTATAAAATAAACTTGTCGCAAGTACAAGAACTTCAAGTAGAATAAGTTCTTAGAAGGCAAAAGAGCATGCATGCAATGATTTTGAATAATATGACAAAAGTGGTTTTATTTGCCATTTTTAAAACAAGTGCTCTGAAGCTAAAAGATAAATCATATCACAGTAGTAATTTCAAAAGACAATGAAGTAATATTTTTAACCCTAAATCAAATGAAAATTATATATGTACATTATAAATAATTTATTACTACAAGTTCAATTTGCTTAAAGTAATAGCAAATCTTCAAAGTTCACACCTGGATATAGCAAACATAATAGTTGCATCATGTTAAACAAAAAAAAACAAGTAAGGTGGGGGACAAAATACAAACATGGCAAGAAATCATTTAAATCTAATAAAACTTAAAATAACTTGACCAAAAAAAAAAAAAAAATAATAATAATAATAATACTCTGAATTAATTTTTTTAGTTAAAAATTTGTAATTGCTTTCTTAAAAAGATAACATACAGATTTTTTTTTTTCAAGGAACATCACAGATAAACTAAAAATATAAAATTTTCATAACCATGCAGAAATGTTTTATAAGTAGGAATATAAAAATATAAAGCAATTCCACATGACTATTATGGCTTTGCTTAGAATAATTACAATGAAATCACCTTGAAATTTGTTTTATTAAATAATAATGATGATAATGCAAATGTTTTATTTAAAGCATTCTGAAAATTTATTTATTTATTGGCTGACACATACATATAGATATTTGACACAGAAGACAACATGAAACCAAAGAATAATCTTGATCAAAACAATAAGCTGTACATAAAAATGTCAATGCTGCCACACATTAAAATACATTAAGTTGGAATCAAACAAAAAAGGGGCAGCTCACGTATTGATGTTCAACCACAAGCATTTTGTATTAATTAATTATTTATTTTACGTGTGGATATGTAAGTGGTTTCATATCAACTACTTACACATTTGTGATAAAGAAAATAATTTAGCTAAGTGGATTAATATCAGTTGTAGACAGCTACAGCTGTTAAAAAGTATGACTTTTTTGGCTATTAGAATGTACCACAATTTACACTGAAGCTTCTAGCGGCATTCCCATACTTTAACTGTCTGATCAACACTTCCAGTGATAACAAAGGGAGCACTATGGTGAAAATCTGTAAAGAGAAAAACATATGCATTATTAAAATATAGTAATTCAGGGTGGAGGAGGAAAGAGAGAGAAGAGTAGTTAAGCAAAAACATGCACATTGGGATTCAATTTCCTATTACTAAAAGGAATTATGAATTTTGAAATAACATTTTTTTAACCATACCCATTCAAACAGTAAAAAACATTTACTTACCTACTGAGGTGCAGAAATGGGCATGTGCTTCAATTGTTTTGCTACAGCGCTTATTCTTAATATCCCAGACACGAAGAGTCTTGTCATCAGATGCACTTACAATATACTTTCCACCAGGATGAAACTTTAAACCCCTCACCCAATTATCGTGACCAATCTAGAAAATAATTTCATAAAATCATGATACATTAAAAGATAAGCTATTATTGTAGTGTGTTTTAATATTTTAAGTCCTATACTATTTCAGCCAATTTCTTAAGAGCAAAACACAGACCTGTTGCACATATACACCTAGATTCACATTTATTTTTTTACATAAATGTAATTTAAAATACAACTACACAGTAATAATTAAGAGATGAATAGCTGCGATACTTAAAGAATGAAAATTATGGATATCTCATTATTTAGGGAAACTTAAAAAATCCCTACTTAATTAAAAAATTCACATGCACATGTTCGATGTATAGAAAAATCATGCACATTTACACATACAATGCAAAACAAATTGATAGCATTTAAAACTTATTTACTGAAACAATCAAACATAAATTTTCAAAAAATTTCCTCTTCTAGAATAACATAATATGCAAATAGAAATACAAAATTAAGACTTAAAATGTAACGTAACAACAGATTTTGCTTTTTTAAAAAACTCATGACTAAAGTTATTATCAAAACAATTTAATTTCTTTGAACATTTTGTAATTAGTAGTTTTTCTAAATTCTCATTGAGAGAGATGATCTGAAGCCCGGTTTAATCTTTCTTATTTGGCTGAATACTCTCTCGCATTCAGCATTTGAGTGGGGGATTACTAATAATGACAACACAGTTAGTGCCAATTTCTTAAATTTTTCTTCCCCAATTTCATTTTGTAAATCCCTCACAAATAGCCAGTGTTTAACAATAGGTTTGACAAAGGGAGATGATTCAAACTTTTCCAACTGAAGCTTGCAAAACTGTGATTGTAACCCATCTAGAGCTTTTTCTTAGGTTTCATTCTCTTTTTTTGGAAGTATAATTAGAAATTTTTCAATAAAAAATTTGAGATATGAAAATTTCGCTGAAAAAATCCTACTATATAGTTATACTGATCCCTGACTCACTCTTGCTAATGATTCCGGTCCAACCACTTCAAAACAGAACTTTTACCATCATTAATCCAAACAGATTAAAAAGTTACGGTCTACAACTGTAATAAAATTCACACTGTGGAATGATCCGCTTGAAATTTTTCATAATCATGCATAAAAATATAGAATGCAATCTGAGCTACTTTAAAAATCTGAAAATCCACCCATTCCCTCATTTTTTATGTGATTTTTTCGCTCTTTTCAGCTCCATTTTATTTCCGAGAATCAGAAAAGTGAATCATTTGCAAGACAAAATTACCTATTTCAAATGAAAATGACGTGTCACACAATCGGGGGGATACCAATACGTTTAAAATAGTTTTTCCAGATTACACAGTTTATTATTATTATTATTTTCACAAATAAATTTTCTGCATATCTGAATGGCTGTGTACACAAAATGAAATTTTTCGACTGTGAAAAGATTCCGCATGTTTCCAGAAGAGCATGATATTGGATTTGTGTATTTAATAAAAATTGAATATGAACTTATTTATTTTAAGTGGATGAAAATTAAATATATTGAATGTAGACATATTTTCGTCCAATGTATTTTCTAGCACCCATTGTAATTGTCTCAGCAATGGGCTTTGACTTCTAGTATTACATAGATTTAAAACATTGACTAAAATATCAGATTTAATAGGGAAACAAATGAAAGATATAATTAAGAACTGCAATAAAATATTTTTTTACCTTACAATAAAATATTGTCTTGTCTTCTTCAGACAATGTAGAAAATACTTTTAAGGTTTCATTCCCAATTACTATTTCACTATCATCTTTATGATGATTGAGGTTATGGTAGTTAACATTAAATGGTGAAACGGTTGACTACTGCAACTCACATATGTATACATGTGTTGGATTATTGATTAAATGGCTATTAATTAGTGATTACCCCTTAAAGGTAATATTTTTAAGAAAACAGTCATAAAAGTGCCTATTTTCTTATTCAAGAAAATTATATAAAAAATAAGTACATGTACAGTACATTTATTCATTTTAAGGTTTTGGACATCTTTTTAGCAAGAAAGAAAAAAAATAGGTTAAATTTCTAGGAAAAGCCAACATTTAGGGTTATTATGACTAAATGTGTTTTCTAGTAAGCACAGAAAAATTAAAAATGTTTTAAACACTAAAGGAGAATTTTATTAAACTTACTTCATAAAATAAATAAATATTTGTAAAGTTTTTTTTTTAAACAAAAGTAAGTAAAAGAGTGAGCTAAAATTGTAAAATCCATATCACAAATACACACATTTGAGTAGTGCTACCATATATTTAAAAAAAATTATCCCTAATTAAGTTAAAAATAGTCTGGTACTGTCATCTGTTGTGTAAAATGAGATACAAAAAATAAATAAATAAATAAATTCATGCATAAGAATTGAAATGCTCTAATCTTTCTGGCACATAATTTTTGAACACTATTACCCAGAAATATCACGGTCAAGAGAAATAGAGGGAGAAAGCTGAGACTGATTTTGACGGAGGCGTGAAAGGAAGGGGTTAAATGACTTTCAGAGACGAACTTTTGCTAGCTCGTACTCCTTTTCTTCTCTTGGTTTGCATATTGAAGTCTTATTTGAATATTGGAGTCTATATTATTTTTCAATGGATAGTTACTTTTGAACTATGAAAAAGAGAGGGGGAAGGTCCCTTTAACTTTTGGGAGTGATGGACAATTTCCCCCTTGCCACCCTCTGGAAGAGCTGCCTATGATGGATATGTCTTGTAGCTACTTTCAATAAGCAGATTTCCAATATTTCAACCAGTTGAATCTTTTTTCAATATAGGTACACACAACAATCTCAAGTGAAGATGCATTATAAGATTCTACAATAGGATAAAACATTTCGCTGTCATTGCTAACATGAGTAGCAAGTGAGAAAGTTTCTTCAACTGAGAGATTAAAGCAGATTCTTCTTCAAAAGCTCTTAATTTCATTATAGCAGAGCAGGCTCAGCATGAGCCCGAACTGGGTACTGAAACTCATGTTCGGCTTGGGCTTGTGAGAAATTTCCCCTCGGGCTTGTGAGAAATTGAAGATACTCCATGTAAACAGAATTTAAAACGTGATTCATGGGAGAAATAAAGTAATTATTATTATTCAATAAACTTGAATATATAGAAAGTGCATTAAGAGTTAGTTTGCTATTATATTTGTCTTTAATTTGTACAAAAGGCAAAATTTATGATATTCTATTAATGAAGTAATTGACTTTCATTTACCTATTAGCTGAAATTTTGGGCTCGGGCAGGCTTGAATTAAAAGTTCTTGTACTCGGGCTTTTAAAAATGAATCTCTAGTGCTCATTAAGTAGAAAAAAAATGACGATTCAGCTCATAATTAGCATTTAGAATATTTTTTATTTTGCATTGTTTGTTGTTGTTTCTCATGCCCCCTGACAACCGCATGCATGCACCCCTGATCCCCCCCCCAGATAGGAAAGCGATGGGCAGAGGGCGGGGAGGGGGCTTCCATTTTCAGTGGCTCCAGTGAGAGGAAGTCTGACTTTAGCCCGGTGGGAACCTAATTTTGAACCAATTCCAGAGGAGGGACTAACCCCTTGAAATCGGCACCCCCAGAGGTATCGTTTAACAACTTGGAGGACATTGAAGCCATGACGGATTTAAAGTGCACCAGCTCCCATTAGCATACATGGTCCCACAGCAGTCGAGCCGAGAGGGAGTTGACCCTCCCAAGCACTGGCCAAGCAAGATGCTGCTTCACTTGCCATGCTCTTATGGGATCAGAGTTTAGCACCCAGACCATAGGCGTAATCTGGGGGGGGACGAGGGGGGGCAATTGCCCTGCAGTTTTAAAAATTGCCCCCCCCCTAGTCTAAAAAGTCAGGGGGCAAAGTTATGATTTTGAACCCAAATCATGCATTAAAAACCAAATATACTATCAGAATAAAAAAGAAAAAAAATTCCCCTGCAAAAATCAACAAAAGAATCGAGTCACAGAAGCTTTTCAACGCAACAGGAATGATGGCAGATTCTACCAAATGGCCAAGCTAGATAATTTCTCAGGAAAGCAAAAATCAAGGGGCAGCGATTTTAAACTTGTCTGAAATCAATTGTTCAGCGTTAGAAGAAAAGACCTGTTGCTGTAAATAGTGAGCAAAAAGAGGTCATTTTCACAGGCAATGCCGCAATTAGAGTTTATGTCATCCGGGACAAACCGTAATTAGTGTCGTGTGCATAGGTGCCCATAGTAATTTTCAGAGGGGGGGCAAATTAAAAAAAAATTTCTAGAGGGGGGCAAATTTCAAACTTTTAACAAATTTAGTTCTGTTTTGGCCATTTCTTAACATAATGAGACATTAACTTAAAACTTTAAGGGGGGCAAGTTCCCTACCTTGCCCCCCCCTTATGGGCACCCATGGTCGTGTACCCCATCGCATGGAGCCGCGCCTCATCCCAAGAAACTATAACTGATTTTGGCGTACCATTTAGAATGTCTCCCGGTGCTTGTCTGCGCTTGCCCCCCCCTTTAGTTGCCGCCCTGTCACAGGTTGGGGCCAGTTTCTCATTTATATTTTAATGAACCTAATTTTGGTGTTTGAAGGTCAGTAGCAGCGAGACAACGCACTTTTATGATCACGCACTTGCGAATTCAAATGCGGCGCAGTTTAAGAGAACAAGAAACGGTCTGCGATTTTATGATTTATATCTGCTGCCAGGGGCAACTAGGGACACGTGCCCCAGACTTGGTAGGGGGCTCCAAAATAAGTTATGGTTCCATGGGAGGGGGCCGTTCTAGTTGGTTCGTCGTGAGAGATAAACTCTAGTTGCAGTACTATCTGAGTCAGTATTTCGATACCTTTAACCCTTTTAGATTTTCATGCATTAGAAAAATATAGCAACAAATCTCCTCATTACTTCCTACTAATAGCGTTGCTCCCAGCAATACGGAGAAGCAACATTCGACACAGAAGGGGAACCTTCACTGCTCTTGTTTATAATGATCTGCTGATGTGCATACATGGGCGCCCATAGTAATTTTACTAAGGGGAGGGGCAAATTAAAAAAAAAAAAAAATTCTAGAGAGGGACAAATTTCAAACTTTTAACAAATTTAGTTCTGTTTTTGCCATCCATTTTCTGTTTTGTCCATGTTAACATCATGAGACATAAACCTAAAACTTTAGGGGGGGGGGGGCAAGTTCCATACCTTGCCCCCCCCCCCTTATGGGCGCCCATGTGTGCATATAATTCTATTTTCTAGCATTTTAAAAAAATCGTTTAAAAGTCTAGCTAAGATAATATCTCAGAATATTAGTTTTCTTTAGAGTATATGTACATTCACCTAATTTATATACCTACCCCCCCTTTTTTTTCGTGAATACGCCTTCAACTCAATAACATACATAATTTATCAGGGGTCAATCCAGGAATATTTTCCAGGGCCCCATTTTTGTAAAAACTGCCTATTTTTGTGAATTTTAATGCTTAATTTTGTGAATTTCAGAACTTTCTGTTAAATTTCAAGCCAAATTTTAATAAAAGTCACTTTTTTTGTTAATTGATGAAACACATTAAAATGTAGGGTAAGATGCCAATGAAGGGCAGTTTTAATCGACTGTATTTTTGTGAAGGGGTTCCGTTAAAATCGATTGTAATTTTGTTAAAGGGCCACAAAACGAACCCAATGTTTGTTTGTATCGACGCCTGTTCCCCGCTTAGGCCGAACTTTTGATTAATGAAGTCACGCTAAAAGTCATTCCAGCTCTTCAAATTATTAAATATCTTTTTCCACATTATTTTTCTAAAAATATTTACAATATCAACCCCCTCTCCCCTCCAAAAAAATAAAAAAAAAATAAAATAAAATAAAATAAATACAAATAACGTACTGGACTCTCTTAAAAATTTAAAATTTTCTGACCAAGTCAAGGAAAAATATGAACATTGAGCTTAGAATGCTGTAAATTTAGCAGGTCGCTAACATTAAAGGAAGTGCCACGGGAACAGAGGTTACAGAAAATAGAAAATGTGCAGTGCAATGAGTTTCATTGTAATGTATTTCAAACCCCGCAAGAAAAGCGGCTTTTTAACAAGGCATAAAGTGATCGTTTTTCTGGACCTACAAACAAAACATAAGAACATGTCATCACTAAATGACCATTAAGATTCTGTGAAAAATTGGAGTGATTTAAATGTCGAACGCGACCCTTTTATCTCCCGTTAACGCAAAAATCAGTCACATCTGTGTTCACTTAAATAGAATAGGACCAGTTTTTCCCGCAAGCATAATGACTTTGTGAGAGAAGGGAGCTTTAAAAATTTTTGTATGTAACATCATGTTTTATATTTCAAGTCTGTTGTTAATCTTTCGCTACCTGGTTGGGGTGAAAATACCATGAGCTGCAAAGATGGATTACAAAGAGCTAAGCTAAATAGGTAAATGATGTCTGTGTGTCAAGTTTGGTTAAGTTAAATGAATTTTACCAGCTGGATATCTGTATCTTGCAGCGAAATATTAACTTGTTTTGTGTATGAGTACAGGTAAGTAGTTTTCGTAATTTTCGTGTCAAATCGGTAAATTTTAAATAAAGTATTAGCCTGGAGAAAATACTACAATGTAGTGATCATTTGGGTTTTTGTCAGGAATTCGTTAAGGAGAAGACATCCATTATAGTTGCGCTTTGAGGGGAAAAATGTAGTTTTGTTTAAATTAAAATTGATGCCTCTCCTTACTTATTGGAAAGACCCTTTGAAAATCAAAGTCGGCCGCTTCAGTTTTTGACCGTCAAATGTTTCTTGACAGTCAAGCCCTGCTAATGCCCAGCGGCTGTGGAGGTGGTTTTTTTTTTTTTTTTTTTTTTTTGTAGTGATTTGCAATTTACAATCCTTCCAATGAACTTTTTTTTGGACGTTACACAGACTCTACCGCTAAAAGCTGATTCGGTCCCCAGTGATATCAGTGGCTGTGGAGTTGGTTTGATAAAAGGGGGAAAAAAGTAAGCCCTTTTATCTATTTTATTAAATATACTTGTTGCACTATTTACTTTTTGTTTTCAAGAGTTAAATATAACTGTTCTCAAATTTTATCCGTTTTAGTACAGTATTTTTTCATTTGTTAAAGAAGAAGTATTTTATGATTTATTAATGACTATGTCATTTTATCTCTCACCCCCTTTATTGAAAATTGTCCGAAAAATGTGTCTCAAAAATGCGACATAAAAGTAAGAATAAATTGTTGAGTATTGAATCGTTTGTTTTTTTATTGTGCAATGTCTTTCGCTACCTGAATAAACCTTTATCTACTTAACTGTAACTGTGCTCGCGCACGCATTCTTTTTACTTCTTCTATACTTTTTTCACTTAGCGTAAATACGGGTTAAGACTCCTTAGAAAGACCCCATGGAGGGCACTTTGCCCATCGGCCTAGAGCCCACGCGTAGCTAATAAGCCGTAATCTCACAAACACAAACAAATATATACTTTTTTCCTTTGATGTTATCTTGTTATGTGATGTGCCTGTTTCTTCCGTTCTAATAACATGTTTTGTTAAAATCCCACGTTTACTATGTTTGTGCCATAACTCTGTTAACATTTCTAAAAGGTTATGGACACCAGAGGGATTAATTTATTTATTTGCTGATTTTTAACGTTCGTTTTAAGAAGGCTGTATCATTCATCCTCAAAATGGCGACTGGAACTTGGCGAATTAAAGCGCTGAAAAAAATAATTATGGAAAAAGATAATTACGAAACATTGAAAATGCAAATGAAAGCGCTTTTAATAAAGAATGATGCCTGGATTCATGCATCAGGTTCAAAGCCTAAACCTGAAGTTTTGAAAATGACGAAAAATCGCAAGAAGAGTTCGAAACGTGGGTCCAACCAAATGGACGAAAAAGCTAAAAGAAGATATAATTAATTCTATGTATATCGCCATCTGAACTCAAACGAATAAAAATTTGTGACACTTCATCAGTTGTCTGGGAAAAAAGGGAGAAATATATCAGTCTAAAGCAGCGTTTCTCAACCTGTGGGGCGCGACCCCCTAAGGGGGCGCAGAGCGTTTGCAGGGAGGGCACGAGAAAAACCAAAGAGCAAGTAGTGATGCATGTTTTTAAAAAAATCATGTTATTTATTCTCATTTTTACTCAAAAATATAACCATTTTCGTTTAAAATGTTCATTCAAACTTTACTGATAACATTATTTCGTAGAAAGTTCAACTAAATGTTCATTATTAAAGATTAAAAAACTGAATGTATGTTGAAAAATGTGAGGGGAGGGGCACCATCGTAAGTTAGCCTTTGTTGGGGAGGGAGGGGAGGCGAAGGTTAAAAGGTTGAGAACCGCTGGTCAAAAGGACCTGCTCGTAAAGCTGCATTAATGAAATCTTTAATTCAATATAACATACCCGACTCGTCTAATGGAATTCACGACCATTTGAGAAAATTCTTCGATATAGTGCACAGACTTTCAGAAATGGATATTAAAATAGACGACGACTTGCTGACTGTAATGCTGTTATATAGCATCCCTTCTACTTTTGACAATTTCCGATATGCTTTGGAATCAAGAGATGAGCTTCCAAAGCCAGAAATATTCAGAATCAAAGTAGTAGAAGAATTCAATGCCAGGCGTAACGATGATAGACAAGCGGAAGACTCAGGTGCTTTCGTGTCTGCTCCTAGAAAACCTGCGTCTAAAAATAAAAGTTATGGAAAGTACTCGGGCCAGCCGACTTATAAAATTAAAGATGAATCAAGAATAATTTGTAAAAGGTGTAAACACATTGGGCACTGGGCTAGCGAATGTGAAAGTGGAAAAAAGAATAATTTTAAAGATAAGCCCAACAGCCTGGGATTCTTATCCACTCTGGATGACGTGCCAATAGGGCGAAATACAGCAACCCTACTCTTCTAAAGCTCTCTCAACAATACCAAATAACGAAAAGCAAAATTTTTGGTGTGTTATGATAAATACTAAAAATTATATAAGTTACTTCAGTTATCATCGACCCACGTTTGCATTTACAAGGAAAGGTCAGGAAACCCTCCTACTTCCAGTCGCTGAATTAAATGTAAAGGAAGAATAAAAGAAAAAGAAAAAGGGGGAGATAAAATGACATAGTCTATTAATATCGTTTTAATATGGCAATAATGAAACTAAAAAATTAGGGGGGTCTCCCCTGACGAGGCTCAAGACCGAATTTATAGTTTATATATATATATATATATATATATATATATATATATATATATATATATATATATATATATGTATGTATGTATATGTATATATATATAATAGTTAAAAGTCTAAACTTACGAATCAAGGAATCATTCTACAGCAGTTTTCGTAGTATATATATACACTGATCACCAAATCTTAAGCAAATCAGGAAGATTTAGATATATCCAGTAAATGGAAACCCAAACAATGGTAAAAAAGAAAATTAAAATGGAATTGGATGGAGTAAAAACAATAGGCAGCAAGCATCGACTATACTCTTCAGGCCCCAAAAGCTGAATACTTGCTATAAAGACAAAAAACAAAATAACAGGATTTCAATGCAGCCACTTAGCTCAAAGAAAGCTAAATATGTGGCTACGGGGGGATATCCTGTTAATAAGTAAAAAGTAATCAAAAAGACATACCCATACAAAAAGTAAATATGAAGAAAAGATGGAGATTAAGCGTCCATGAGCCTTAAGCCTGAAAACATGGCTCGAACATGGAGCTGTTGCCAATTGAAGAGGAAAAAATTCAACTAATAAGTAAAACACAACTGCAAATATATATATATATATATGCATACGTGTGTGTGTGTGTGTATGGGCACGCATACATGGACTTTCATTGTACATATAAACACATCTATACACAAACAAGATGTTACAAATTCTATGATATGCAAGCAGATGAAGTAATTAAAAAAGAAATTTTTTTTGGAAATACTTACCAAAGTAAATAAGCTTAAACCAGTACTAATATCCCACATTTTTATAGTTTTATCACGGGATCCAGACAGTAAAAATGGCCCAGTTCGTGCACCATGTTTATTCTGTAAAGATGTAATTAAATTTATCAAATGTGGAAGAATAAAGCTTTATTAAGAAACAGAAATAAATTCTCTAGGGAATCTTCAACTCTTATTTTGACATATTTTAATTAATTAAAGCTCTACATTAAAAATGTACACTAGGATTTTTCTTCAAGTGAAATAAATTACATTTATGCATACATAGGACCAAATACATTAACAGTAATCTAAGACACTTTCATCATATTTTTTTACAAAATATCAATTTTATTATATGCTAACTTACATCAACACCAGCAGCTTCATTGATGGCAGCTGCAGCTGATTCAGGAGCCCAAGCTATGCATTCGACAACATGGTCATGTTCTCTGAGTTCTAATTTACATTCCTTAGTTCCAACTACCCATACTCGTACTGTCTGTAATATTATAAAGATGCACATGTATTACTAAAATAATTTCACTTATGGTTATCTATTTAACAAAAAGGTATTAATAGCATTTACAACCCAGCCCCTTTCCCCATTAAATATATGTGTTAAAAAATGTATAATATTTAACTAAAATCCTTTACAGATAATTCTTTACTGGTGGGATGGATTCTGGTTTCACACAGTTTAGATGATTAATTTTCCTTAAGAAATCGCCGTAATCTAAAGTTGGTAATCTTGCTGATATTTTATAAAGCAAAAATAATATTTTAACAGTACATTTATTTTTGTATACATAAATGCTTACTTAAGTACTTACGAAACAAATTAATATAACAGCAAAATAAACTAAAATATTTTATGTACACTCTTTTGACTATAATGTAACTAAGGGTAGGGTCACGTTATCTTTTGCTCCTGCTGTTTTTTGTTACTATTAAATTATAATATGTTTAAGAAAAGAAAAAGGAGAAAGAAAGAAAGCTGGACCATTTTGGGAAAAGGAGGAGGCATGATAAAAATGAATAAAAGCACAAATTAAATTTTAGAGTAATATCAATTGTTATAAAAGGGGGAAATTTATTTTTAGAGCTGTATAATAAGCATGTAAAATATTAGACTAATCTTAGTCCATAATATACATGAAAACAGTTGTTTTTTAAAAAGCAAGTAGTTTGACCTTCCAACGTTATGAGAAATTTTTTTAATACTTAAAAAAAAAAAATTAATCAAGATGGAAAATTATGAGAATTAATATAATTAAAATAGAATTAGACATATAAAAGTTGGATGAAAATGCGATTTTAATTAAACTTACACACACTATAATACCCTTTTTGCATTACTACAAGCATTTTCAGCCATATACATGGCCATCATTAGCGTCTTCCTGTTTGTTGCTTCTCATTCTTTTATTATTCTTTAGCCACACCCACCAACTTTCATCGATGTGTGCGTGAGTAGTGTCATTGACTGCCATGGCATCATTCATTATTGCTTCTCTTTTTAGAATGTAGCTTTTATTTTTGTAGTTGGTTATTTTCCTAATATTATCAAAATCAATGGTGAGGTGGGTGGTTTGGGCCAATCTTGACAGGTCAGTACTTTGATTTTCAAAATGTATATCATTAATGTATTCTTTCTTCCTTTCTTTAATTTTCCTTTTAGTTATTCAATATAACATCTGGAACTATTGCTTTCTTCATAAAAGGAATATACATCCCCATTAAACAAATAAAAACATTTTCAATAGAATTAGAACTGATAAAGATAAAATAAACCAAGAAAAAACAGCAGGCATCTATAAATTTAATCTTAAATATTAAGAAAGCAATAGTTTCAGATATTATATTGGAGTAACTAAAAGGAAAATTAAAGAAAGAACACATTAATCTATATTAATAAAAATGAATGTTTGTAAATCTGTCTGTCTGTATGTGTGCGGTCTCCAGACAAACCTACTGCATGCAGAAATCTGAAAATTTGAATATATAATCCCATGAGTCCGATAATGTGCACCTGAGAATCAGAATTTTAATATTTTAATCACTTTTAATTATTAATTAAAAACTGTTCTAAAACGGAGATTTTCTTACCGTCTATTACGAATTTTGGGAGCAACCCGCTGTTCTGGGGTTTAAAACAGTTTAAAATTCGTATTCTACATGTTAAATAGTTAAATTTTGCTTTTTGTTGCATCAATATGGAATGTTCTGGAAATCTCGGGTTCTATGGGTCGTAGGTCTTCGAAAACCTAATTTTTGGGGACTTATTTTTGGCGATATTTCGCAAAACCTGCCAAGTTTGACGATTTCTCTGTCATTTGACGTGTTTTTTCCTAATGGGACCTTTTCATGAAATTTTTATGATACTTTTTATGGTATTTAATATGTTTAATGACCTAACATTTCCTAATTTTAAAAAATTTAAATCGAAAATTGTGGATTTTACAAGATAATTTGCTTAATTGGATGAAATATTTAATAACTCCAGCAATTTTAATGCAAATTACACGATATTTCTGGGGGAAATATGCGACGGTCACGGCAGTGAGTTGTCTTCAGGTGCGTTTGTAAGTACGTACCTGAAACTCTGGAACCATTATCTGCACATTCTGTTATACAATTGTGGCCTAGAGTACTAATCTGGAGTTGCAGTTTACATGTCAGATTTTGTAAATCGCACACAAATCAAACACAAATTTTTATCTTTTGGCCTACTAAACTTCAAATCTGGAAGAAAGCAGAGTGATAGTAATGAAAATCTGTATATTTTATCACTGGTTATAGACAGATAGCTTTTTGACCCTTCTGTCACAAGAAACACCTCACCACAGAATGTAAAATAGGTGTGAGCATCGCATACCTCACAAACCATTCGTTCTACCTAAACATAAATCATCTTTATCAGTATTTTTTACCTTAAAGGTTAAAATGACAGGAAAACTGCCAAGAAATTTATTAAATGGAGGAAAATTTATTCTTTTAGACAATTTTCCTGACCCATTTTGAAATTTTCAGGTTTTTTTTTTTTTTTTTAGATTTTCCTGACCAGTACACGCTGACAATATGAACAAAAGGATTTTTTTTCTTTATTTTTTACAGTCTAGAGCAGGTATGGGGCAACCTTTGAAAAGTTGTGGGCCAAACTTCAGAATGTTAGCAAAGTCGTGGGGCAAACATCAGGATGTTAGTGAAGTCATGGGCCGCATAATTGGAATTTATACGGGATTTTGAATAGCTTACGTGGTTTTTTATACTAGGTTTTCATATGTTCTGCGGGCCAGATCAAAAGCCATGGCGGGCCACATCCGCCGGTTGCCCATATGTGGTCTAGATTCACGAGGGTTTGCTGTGCTTTCACCCCCTTCCCTCACATGCACACAAAAAAGATATATATTAAGAGGAATGAGAAGAACATGTTTATAGTGCTTGAGTAATTTTTACAACATCAACATGTTTTAATCAAATAACCCTGTACAGAATTCTCGAGATGTTTAAATTATGTTTGAATATTTTTTATTCAAATATGCAATAATCTCTCTATTCTAAAAAAAAGTAAGGGCCACTGTCAAAAGCTTGTTCGCCTATCTTCTCCTAAACCGTGGGGATTTGAATTTCGACTAAGGTGCCCACAGATTCGAAAAATTCGGAGGAACCTGCTAAGCTGATTTAAATTTTGAAAATCGAATTATTTTAGAAGATATTAATAAAAAACTGAAAAAATAAATCAAATGGTTGCCAGATTTGGCATAAAATCATTCATTCCTTTGTAACAAAGCGTTTCCAAGTATCTAGAATTGCGTGAAATTTACAAACATGAGTTAGAATTACGCCCATTTTATGCCAAAATAAAAACTATATGAAACAAGTAACTCAAAGTGTGTTACACAAAGTTGACCATTTTCAAATAGTAAGTTCACTTAGACAACAGGAATTTAGAATTAGCGATTATTCATTTTTCCAAAACAGAATAACTAATATCTTGAAAATGAAAAATAATTAAAATGCAGATTATTTTAAAGCTGGTTCTCGTCCAGCTGGATTATTTGCTACCAGTAGAAATATTGGGCGGCGTTAACTATGCCATTATAGCAGTTACAGTACACTTTCGATATTTGCTAGCGCGACGAGATGGTATAATTCGTTGTGTTAAGTACGCCAATCTGCAAACGATTATGTAAATGAAAATATAGATAACGGTTTTCCGGTAACCTTAAATGAACAGTAAATATAGGTTGTGAGCATGTGTAAATCGCCAAATAATGAAAAGACGCCATGGGTGGCAAGCTATCCTATCTGTTCCGTAGCTTTTATTAACTTTACATGTACGCAAGTCGCCAAATAATGAAAAATCACCATGGGTGTCAAATTCGCAAGGAATCCAATAGGTTTTACATTATTAAAAATACAGCTGAAACAGATATTCTGATTTTATTACGCTTTAGCTCCTAATTAATATAACTTTTGAATGGCAACATTAAGTATCATTGTGTTTCTGAGGAGTGCAAATAATTTTTCCAGCGATTATAAGCGGAGTCCGCACTCCAGGTGGAGTATAGCTCAGGACCCGTACAACACGGATTCCCATAACAAAATATCTTCCGTGTTATGAGGGGGAGGGGGTCTACTGTAGTGTGAAGTTTAAATTTTTATGTACCAATGAACATGCAAGAACCAAGCAATGTGTAGCTCAGTAACATTCTATCTGATCCAATCTTCGGGTTTTGTCTGTTGAAATTATGTCTTTTTTACGAATAAGCCTTATTAGGGGCCGAAAGCCTCATACGAAAAGCGAGCGTAGCAAGTCTGGGGGCCTTGGCCCCTAGTTGTCTAAATAAATAAAACCCTGAAAGTTTTCTGTAAAATGTATAATGAGAAATTCACTTCATTTTTTAAAAATATTTTTCCAGAATAGTAGCCACTTCCAACAATTAACTGAGAAATTTTGCTATACTCTGAGTAAAATATTACTGCTCACAAAAAGTGGTTAATTATATTCTGTAAAAGTTGGCAGCTATGAGTAATTTAACAACCTGATCCAAAAGTTAATTCTACTACAGGTAAGTTGTCACACTCAAAAATGGCCAAAAGCATCTTTTATCTCCATTTTGCATGGCATTGTGTTGTCTTTTCAGCCCTGTCCCTGATTTAAGAAAGCCAAGCCTCTAAGGGGAATTATCGAACATGCTTGTGTCACTTCAGCAAAGGCACCTGTAGGTCCCTATTGTAGTTATGCATTCCTTTCCATACAAACTCTTTTGAGAAGTTATTGGAATAATCTGTATGCACATGCATCACAATTCACGCTGTTAATCATTGAAAGCACATTTCTTGCTAAAACTATTTAGACATTTTTCTTGACTGCCTGATAGTAACGTTATTTCATAGCAAATATGCCCCTACAGAATAGAAGGGCTATTTTCTCTAGCAATTTCGTGGTTCGATTACATTTTTAATATGACAGGGAAATGAAAACTTACCTCATTAACTTTTAAAGAAAAAAACTTAACTGAACTTTTTTAAAAAATCAAATATTTCAAACAGCTTTTACTAAGGAACATATTCCCAGGCAGTGATCGATCTAGGATTTTTTCAGAAGAGTAAAAATACTCCTTAACCTTTTTGGAGAGAGTGTTTTCTTTTCCAAAGGAGTAATTAAAGCAACGAACAATTATGCTAAATACAGGCAACTCCCATTAATCCGCGACGCGATAATCCACGAACGCCTATAATCCGCGATGCTTTCCCGATGTAAACAATTGTTGTTGTTGTTGTGTCGGCGCGTACACGGAGAAACGAAACTTTCGCCTTGAGCACTTGCATTGCCCGAGAAACTCGGGAAGCACATCAGGGGGGAAAAAGAAAGCAATCTGAACATGGTCTTGCTCCTTGCTATTACTTCGAAATTAGCGGTCGTTGCGTTGGCATCTACGGTTTTGCTAGTTCTCGCTCGTTGATCTCACGTGTTTTGCTGTTTTGTATTGGGTTTTTCACATTAAGAATTGTTGCTACATTTCGCTTAAATATTTTTTTCAAAATGTCTAAACGGTATAGTGATGGAAATGAGAAACGGAAGCATGTGTTGCTAACAGTAATTCAAAAGGTGGAAATAATAAAGAAATTAGATTCTTGAAGTTCGGTCAACCACGTTGCTTCCATTTATGGAATAGCTCCGAGGACTGTGTATGACATAAGAAAAAATCGAGAAAAAATTTTAACATTTTTTTCCAAATGTGATAGCAGTGCAGGTATAGCAATGAGAAAATCTATGCGACCGGCAAAAGATGTAAACATGGGCACCATCATTTTTGAGTGGTTCCGACAGCGAAGGAGTGAAGGTGTTCCAATTACTGGCCCCCTCTTGTGCGAAAAAGCAAAACAGCTGCATGATGAACTAGGCGTTCAGGAACCATGTGTGTATTCATCTGGATGGTTGACTCGCTTTAAGCAGAGACACGGGATTCGATATTTGAAATCCTGTGGAGAGAAATTGTCCGCAGACACACAGGCAGCAGAAGAATTTATAGAGGAGTTTGCAAAGCTGATTCAAGATGAAAATTTGACACCCAATCAAATCTACAACATGGATGAGACTGGACTTTTTTGAAGGTGTATCCCTAGACATACACTAACTTCAAGCAATGAGCCAACCCCAGTGGGATCGAAAGAATTTAAAGAAAGGATTACGGTTGTATTATGCAGTAATGCAGCTGGAAACCACAAATGCAAGCTAATGGTTATAGGCAAAAGTGTCCATCCTCGTGCCTTAAAAGGTATCAAAGTCTTGCCAGTGATTTACAAAAATAATAAACGTGCATGGATCACCAGAGACATGACGATGGATTGGTTCAATAACTATTTTGTTAAAGAATCTCGTAAACACTGCAATCAGATGGGTTTGCCTAATGATTGCAAAATCGTGTTACTTCTGGATAACTGTGCAGCCCATCCGGAAATAGTGACAGAAGAGAATGTATCGGTAATTTTTTTACCACCAAACACAACTTCCCTGATCCAGCCCATGGATCAGGGAATAATTTACAGTTTAAAGTGCCAATATAGGCTAGAATTTTTGAAAAAAATTATTCTTTTGGAACCTGAAAAAAATTTTTTGCATGAAATAAAATCTAACTTCACCATTAAAGATGCACTTTTTCTCCTAGCCAAGTCTTGGGATTCAGTGTCTCAAGAAACTCTGGTTAATGGTTGGAGAAACTTGTGGCCAGCCTCAATGTTCATTGAGACTGAAAATGATTCTGCCGATTTTGCTGGCTTCAGAGTATCGGTAGCAAAAGAGAAGACTGAAGAGTTATTACATTTTGTAAAACATCAGTCAAGTTTGTCCATTTCAGAAGCTGAAATTTCAAATTTTATGTCTTCTCAAGATGAGATATCAGAATCTGAGAGGATAACAGATGCAGAAATTGTAGCATCGGTATTAAATCCCGAAAAGAGTACTGAAACTGATGAGGACACAGAAACAGATGAAGAAGGAGAAAAGGTTTCACTTGCAGAAGGTTTTGCAATAGGCGAAAAATATGTGGATTTTTTACAAAAACAGAGTTTTGTGACTGAACAAGAAATAATTTTTATTCAGAGATTGCAAGATAAGATAGCTAACCATAAAACTAAAGCTTTAAAACAAACAACAATAATGGATATGTTCAAAAAGGGTAACAAGTAATGTAAGACTTATCTAATTTGTCTTTTTCTAACAATCATATCATAGTTGTAATTAATTCTAATGCATTTATTTGATTAAATTAATTGATTTATTAATTTAAAATATTTGATAAATTGTATAAATATATTCTGTTTCTGTAGTTTTCAATAAAAGCAGCTCATAATATGCATGAAATTAAAATGTAAACGAACAATGACCTATAATCCGCAATATCATTGGTCCCAACCATTGCGGATTAGAGGGAGTTGCCTGTATTCAAATACATAATTAAATTGCATTTGACACATAAATAATAACTGATTATACATCTAGGTACATAAATGTCAGTTCAACAAAAACTAGTGCAATAATTCGATGTTTTAAATTTAAAATCAGCAAATCAATTATTTATCAAAATATATCTAATTTTATATGGAAAAGCAATGTGTAAAAATACGCATTCCAAAATTTTTAAGGCGTATACTGAATTTCTAAAGCGTGAAATACGCATCTGGAGGCGTTATCGCGATCACTGTTCCCAGGACTACATTAAATGATATTCTTTCATTGAAACATGACTTGAAGAAGCTGACTGCAAAGGAAAAAGAGGATGAGGAAATCGAAGTTTGACAGGAGGTTTCAGTTAGATGGCTAAAATCTGCCAATTTCTTCTGTGATTCTGAAAGAAAAAGCCAAGAAAATTGCTGAGGAGTTGAACCTTGATTTTGGATACAGAATTGATTAGCTGGAAGATTCCAAAGATAGGCATTGCCTTGTTTTTCTTAAATGAATTAGGGAGAGGCAACAGCTGTTGATGGTAATGCTGTAGAAGACTAGAAAAACAGTATTATCAAGAAGATTTTTTCTAGGTTTGATGCATCAAATGTTTTTAATCTTAATGAAACTGGCTTATTTTACTATCTTTTGCCTGATAAAACTCTGTCATTTAAGTGTGAAAACTGCACTCCTGGAAAAGTAAAAAAACAATTCCTGATACTTGTCCTTGGAGCTAATATGAATGGAAATGAGAAAATAAAACCATTTGTTGATAGGCAAAAGCAGAAAGCCATGCTGCTTTAAAAATGATAAATCCCTTCCAGTTGAATATGAAGCAAATTCAAATGCATGGAGGACTACAACGATTTGAGAAACCCATATTCGCAAACTGGATTCTCAGTTTTTGCATCAGAAAAGAAATGTTGACATCACTGCCGAAAACTGTACCACTAACAATCATCCCAAAAATTTAAAAGCAATCAGAATTGATTTTCTTCCTCAAATGCAACTGCACTTTTTTAACCTTTAGATCAAGGGATAATTTGTGACTTAAAAAAAAAAAAAAAAATTTATAAAGGACCTGATAAAACTATTGGATAGGAATAAAAAGCTAGATTTTGGTTTTACACGCAATTAACTATGTACACAAAAATTGAGAGTTCCATTTTATCATAAAGTGTTTCGAATTCTTTCTGCCCTGTAGGGCTCATAACAAATGCAGAATCAGAAAACAACCTCAGCAAAGACAACATCAACCCAGAATCATCAGTGACTTTGCTGCACATCGCAAATGAAAAAGGGTGCAGCTTCAATAACGTTTCAATATTCAGGCATGAAAACAGCTGAAGAGCAAAAAAGAGGAAATACACGTGGACATATTTTCCAGCAAAAAATTGAAAAATTTACGTGCACGTATTTTCAGGCATATATAACAAGGTTGATAATCAGGGGCGTAGCCAGGGGGGGGGGGGATATCGGGATATATCCCCCCCCCCCCCGAAATGTTTGGATTAGTGATGAAATTCCATCTATTTATACACATATAAGTTCATATCTCCCCCGAAAAATTTTCCTGGCTACGCGCCTGTTGATAATGCAAAAACATGGAACTGGGGAATAATGTGTGAGCTTAAATTCAACCACTGTTAAACTAAATGGTGTACTAAGCAATTTCTACCATTTAAATTTCAACCACAAACAAATTGACTGTGATCCTGAAGAAAATAATTATGCACTGTAAATGTTTAATAATCAGTTTTAGATATACAATATTTATTAAAAGAAAACAGGCTATAATTATTTAAAATAATTATTTCAGATTATTCTTTTGATATGAAAATAAAATAAAAAATTGATTCTCAAAAATTTTAAGACCCATCTTTTTTTTTTTTTTTTGATCAGAAATGGAATAAAAAATTATACATATGGCATTGGCATTTTCTAAAATAAGCATTCAAATGATAGAATAAAAGTGAAGTTTTCTTGTTTAATTGGAAAAAGAATAATTCTTTAATAATTGTCTAAATATTTTCTCAGGCAAAATTTTAGAATCTTAGCAGTCTTGCAGCACATCAGCACACAGAAGTGGAACTTTTGACAGGGACATATGTTCTGCTCTTTCCTATATTAGCTGCAAAATACCAACTCACAAGATTATGCTTTTTAAAATTAACTGTAAAAATAATTACCAAAGAAAAACCTGCACATGAGAATAAAACGAAATAGCGATTTTCCTGATTTTAAAATTGAAGTGAAAATGTTCCAGAAATCAATAAACATATTATGGGGAAAATAATACTTTTCTGTTGAGTTACTAAAATGCCTTAAATTTTAATTTAGAGTATTAAAAACTCTGTTTTACATCTTGTTTTTAAAATTATTCATTTACCAAAAGGCTGCAAATAGATTGAAGTTCAGTTGGCAAATATGGAACCCGGAGATCGGGGATAGTTAGTTACCATAATTTCGCTAGTATAGTCCGCGGACTATGCATGTCAAAAAGGGATTTTTTTCCAGGACACGGACTATCTGGCTGAAATAAATTTCTTTTGCAAAAAAATTTAGTATATTGATCTTGCTTTTTGATCTGTAGTTAGCGCGCAAGCTCCAGTGAAGCCGATGCTAACAAATTTATTTCTGTAGAAAATAAAGCGCATAGATGCACTTGAAGTGACGGCACGTCGGCATGCAGGGAGCATTTGAATTTTTCCCCCCCCATTATGTCATTTAAAGCATCGACGTAGTTACAGGTGCGGACAAGCTTCGTGAAACCATTTTAGAAATATTTCCGTCCGATATGCAGAAGAACCAAATTTTGAATGTGCTTTAAAAAAAAAAAATAATTTATGTGGGGGAAAACGGGCCTTCACAAACCGAGGTACCGACGCCGCGTCAACATCGAGAAGGTTGTTATTGTTTTGTCTTCACTCAGCGAGCTGGCTAACAAAGCAAGAGAGCGAATTCTGCTGAGACGTTAAAACATGACTTGTGTCGCCTAGTCGCCTCAATTTCTTTCTTTTTTTTTTCCAATTGCGAACGCGAATTTTTAATAAAGAGCATTTTTAAATTTCATATTTCGTTAACTTTTAACCCAGAGAGAGTATCAATTGAATGTTGTTTAAAATTAAGTATTATGTGGATTGACCCATGAAAATTAGTAATGATCTTTTCTTTCTTTCTTTCTTTTTTTTTTTTTGCTTGGTTACGTACATTTTTATAAATGATTAATAAAAGTAATCTTTTTATTTATTTAAGGAGGCCATACGTCTTGCCTAAGGACGGATTAATACAATTTTATGGTCGGTTAGTTGAAATTTGTCTAGTTTATGGAAGTAAAATAGAATTTCTTTTTCCTGTAGCGGAGGAGTAATCGCTCCCCCCCCAATCCCTTTAATCCGTCCGTGGTCTTACCATTAGTTAACTTTTCACGAAGTTACGGTACATATTTTTAGTAAAATCCGCGTAACTGTTTAAAAAAAAAAAAAAAAAAAACTCGATTTTCTTTTTCTTGCGGATTTCTTAACATTAGCTCACATTTTAAAAAAGCATTATTCTTTTATTCAGCATAAAATTAAGACGTGTATGTTTTAATAGCTATAAATATCGAAGTATTTATTTATTGGAATTATTATTAATAATTTATTTATTTAAGAAAAGTATATTTAAACTACCATAAATTATTTTACTTCCTTTGCATGTTGAAGACCTAAAGGAATACGACAAGATTTATATTTTAAATACCATTACTAAAAGCTGCACTTTTATACAAGTTTTATTTGTCGTGTAGACCGTCAGTTTGCTTTATTTAAACAAAAATTCCAGTTTAGCATTCATAAAATGTCTGGAAGTTCTCGTTCGGCCGACAATTTTTCCAAAACCAAGCAAATTTTTGGATCCGAAAATGACCACAAACATTTCGTTTTCAATCCACGTTTTCTAATATATTCGATAAATCTGCCATTTTCTCAATAATCCACAATAGAAGTATCAGTTAAGCTGGTACGTGTTCGTGGAAAAAATTTATAGATTCATCAAGTGCGCAAAACAGCAATAAAAACACGTCGCGAGTAACAATAGCTCACCGACAACGGTTTTCCAGTGGCGAAAGGTCTCGATAGATAATTATTGTTGTGTAGTAGTTCGCCAAGTACATAATTATGTATCAGATGCCTTTCGAAACATCGAAGATCTAAAATAAGAATTTGCCCCTCTGAACTAAGTTTTGAATTTACCAACTCAGGAAATCAGTAACATTGCACTCTAGCTGACTTTAGTCTAGGCGCAGTGCGAGATGCAGTGAAAACGTACATCCCAGGCGCGCATTATCGTCCTCTTGTTACTCTGCTATGTTTTGCTTTATTCGGTAATCACTGTTTTTTTTTTTTTTTTTTGAAAAGCGGAAAGGTTTTAAAACATTTTCGGAAAGCGGAGGTCTTCCAAAAAAAGCGGAAATCCGCCGAAAAGCGGAAGATTTTCATGCCTGAACATTAATAACGACAAGCAACTGTGAAAGCTTTGACATCTGAATTTTTCGATAAAAAACAAAACAGTTCAAGTGAGGCTAGTGATGTTGAGAATATGGACCAAACCCCACCCAGCAAGACAGAAGCAATCAAAGGCGTGAAAAAAGTTCTACTGTACTTAGCATCCATTGAAGGTATAACAAACAAAGAAGTCAAAGCCGTTAGTATATTAGAAAAGAAAGTTATTTCCAGTAATCAGCATCCTTATTAATCAACATCGTTGAATTATTTTAATGCACCAAAGTAAAAGAAAATAAAATGTGTTGAACTTTTTTTCTTTTTTCATAAATTCATTTGCATGCATTGATTTCTGAAAATCTTGTTTTTGAAGCAGATTCTTACAGCAGTTTATAGAAATATTTGTTTTTTTGTTTTTTTCCCAAAAAAATTCCCACTTTGCCTAAGTTGTTAAAAATGTTTGGTCCCTTAAGTGAGGACTTAATGAGCTTTTACTGTATCTCTAAATTGCAATAACACGCCATAGGCAATTACGTATTTTAAATCTTTTGGATGAAATAATCACTACTGTAAAAGAACAATAAATCTTACATATATTATTTTTCATGGAGAGCATTCTTTTTACATTTCAATTATATATATATATATAATATTTAAACATAAACAAATTATTTTTCAAATAGTTTTAATATAAAAAAGTGATATACTTGATCATTAGAACAGCTAGCTAAAAGGGATCCATCTTGATTTACTCGAACCATTCTCACCCACTCTCGATGACCAGAAAATGTCTTTACACAGTAACTAAAAAACAAGAGCAAACATGAAAAATAGTATTATTAATTCTTGTCAACAGCCAACAGCACAAGGAATATTCAAAGTGCTGACTTCTAATGGTAATTCTTTTAAAATGGAATTTCACATAGATAGTAACACAACACATAGCGGACTATCAAAACTGCGGTAACCAGCAAAGGTTACAATGTTTACTTGCCTGTTAAACTTTTGAAAACATTTTGGGAAAGAAAAAAATAAAAACAGTATTTCACCCTTTATATCATGGAATTAATTATTAAAGTGCTGGGAGAAAAAACAAATGGGCACAACTTCAGGTTTGATGATCAAAAATAACAGAATTGCATAAAAAGAAGTAAAATGATAAAATGAAGTGAACAATTTCACATTTTTATGCAACTGCAATATTTACAATTATCAAATTCATGAGAAATAATATTCGCTAATTTGCTACAAATTTTATTCTAAAGACACAATATCTATGCAAAAATTAAATTAAAATAAACTTTGAATTACTGATTTAAGAATATATAAACAAAAGTTTTATGTTTTTTTATTACGCCCGACTAAAATCTCTCGAGCATGTGGCACCTGGCAGTCCAATAAATAAAAGCCGTTGCCCCTGAAGCAGGGAGAGTCTTAAAAAAGGTTGGAGGAAAGGACATCTTGCATGGCAAGACAAGAAAAAAGGTGCTGCAGTACTTACATATTATCCCAGCGATCCGCCAAGGTAAATGCCAGACACATGAAATTATTTATGGTTTGGAATACTATTGTCGACAGTTTGCCAGCAAGTTTGAGGAAAAAATAGTTTGGTATTAATGACTGCCAGGATAATACGTAAGTACCGGTGCTGCCCAGTCATTAGTGCAGTAGCACAAAAAACACAATCTGGGGAATCAGCAAGACCAAATCTATACTGGTGTGACAAAATAAACAAAAATAACCAGTTAGTTCAAAATCATATAAATAACATACAATTTTTAATTAATACCTTGGTTAAAGTCACATAAATTATTTCAATATTAAAATAATAAAATCAAATTTTTTTGTCTGTTTAGAAAGAAAAAAAAATTAACTACAAAATACAACTAAAAAGTATGCTAACTTATCCAAAACTATGAATAGAAACATGCACCTTCATTAGGGTGTCCCAAGATGCAATGGAAATTTTTTTTTTTCAAAATCGAATACGCATACCCTCTATTTTTTTTCTATTTCATCTCAGTAACATAAATACAAAGTATTATTGCAATACGATAACGGTAACCCGTGCCGACTTTAGGTCAAAGTTGAACGTAAAATCTTGTATGGAGAATACTATGGAAAGATTGTGAAATGCACGTTTCTTTGGTACGTAAGACACCATTTTAGTCAAAGCAAATATTTATATTATAGCAAAAGAAGCATATTATAGTAAAAGAAACATGATACATACTTTCGTTTCAACGTTTGTTTTTTACAATCATGATAGATTTTCGTGTGTTCTTGTACACAACGTAGCAAAAATACTCTTTGTTCCTCCTAAACCGTTATTAAACCATAAAAGTCCTGCATCATTTTTACCGCTCTTTCAGCTGTATTGTTCACTGCTCTAAGCATTGATATTGTTTTTTTAGTATCTAGAAACGTAGCGTTATTATTCCATGAAGAGGGACTCTAATTGAGAAAACTGTCATCAATTTTGAGTCTAGGAAATAATGACGAACAACGATCTTATCTTCGAATACAGACAGATATAAAATCATCGATGCTTTTTTCTGTGAAAAATAAATCAAAATAACAGGTATCAATTGCGTGATATATATAAATAACTAAATAAAAACTACACAATCAATATATCAGACTCACCATACAATGGAACACGAAGTTTGTCCTTCGATGGAATGTATTTCTTCTCAGGGGCCAAGAAATTTTCTCTATGTAGATTTGCCACCATTTTAAATTTTGTTTCTTCGTCCACATCATCATCAAAAAGTGTTAGTATTGCTATTTCATCAGTCAAATACGATAAATGCTGGGGAAATTTTAGTAAAGTAGCTTTCGAGATATTTTCATCCACATTTTCGTAAGATTCCAAAGATTTCAAAAAACACAAACCTTTGTAAGGTGCTTTAACTGCCAAAATGCATTGAAGCCATGGTTTAACGTACATTGTCACGATAAACAAGCAGACGTCTAACAATGCTTTCCTATCCTTTGTGTTTAATTTCATCTGAAAACTAAATAACAATAGTTTTAAGGAGTAAATCGCTCGGGCCATCCATCTAGCTTGGTGCATGGCACCCGGAGGTCTCACTTTTTTTCCCCCTGCATCTCCAGCTAAAAATACGATAGAAAGTTCAATCAAGCCCCGATAGTCTTCTCTGGCCATATCAGTTTTAAGTTCAGTCCGGTAAGACAAGCAAATTTTCAAGTTCGGATACAGTTAGGAACGATTCCACTGTATCTCTATAGCATTGCATTTTAGCGGTATCGATGTTCTTCCAATTCTCTTTGAGCTTTTTATAGAAAAGGATATCGGGGCTTGTTGTCCCTTGTTTAATTTTTACTTTGAATACAGCCTCAGTTCGTATACATGATGACTGCAAGCGAAAAAAGCATTTTCCTATCAAATTTTTGCTCTAGAAGCGCGCAAGCGCCATTAAAACGACCTGTATTCGAAGCTGTAGTATCAAACAGAGAATTTGGACTTTTTCTTCGAGATTCCAATCTAAGGCCGCCTGCCAAATAGCCTGCGACTGTTCTTTGCCTGTAGAATTTTCCAGTTTTGGCACAGCAATGTGTGTTCTTTGAGTCTATATGAAATAACTATGGGCAAGCGTTCTTCTTTAAATTTTAAAGCACTCAAAGCAGGTAAGAGTTTGTCGTCCCAATGTAAGGTCACTACATCCAGTACTTCGTTTTGGAAATCAATTTTTCTGTTTTCTGTGCGTTCCTTCCGTTTTTATGTTTTCTGCGCGTTCCTTCCGTTTTTCTGTTCCGATCCTTTGAATTGAAGACTTACTTATTGGAAATTCGTCAATGTTAAGTCCAAGTGCATCAATAGTAGCTCACAGAATCTCGTATACTTAACTGATACCTGTCTAATGCAGCAACTAACTTTGGAGTAATGAAATCTTTCCTCATTACAGATTTACTTGTCCCAGGTTCTGAGCTTTCGACTGGTGTTGGGAAATCTTCTAAATCCATATTTTCATTAGAATTCGAAGAGGAATCGTCTTGCAATGATGTCGAAGATATTTGTTTCACCTTCTTTGACATTTCGAAGTCGTGCCCTTTCCTCTTTTTTGGCCAGTTTTTTGTCCACTCCTTCTAAATGACCGAGCCGGCCCGGCTTTCTTTGGCGCTGCAAGAACATCCTATCTTCCTATATTTTCATTAATTTAAGTGCATCAGCATGTGCAATATCGAACAAATTGTCTGAATTACTTAAAAATTCTTGTTGTCACCCCTTGAATACGCCTTGTGATTTCTTTGAAATTCTTTGTAAGTCTCTTCAAACTTCATTCATATTTACAAGCTTCCTTACACAATTCGGCAACGATTTTGTAGGTATGCGTGCCTTTTCCCAAAAGATAGTACATTTGCAAATAGCGAGATTTGCACTTTCATTAACAGTTAAATTCACTTCTCGAATATTGTAAAACAAAATCGAGAGAACTTGCACATTCAACGGAAGTTTTGAACCCTTTATTTTATGCTTTATGTTCCCTAATAAAAAAATATCCTTTTTTTTTAGAACTACGTAAGTCCACTGCCATGCTCTGTTCGCTGATTAAAAACTATACAAACATTTATTAACAAAACAGATTAGAATAAGCACATTGATATGTAGACGTACTCTGTCCTGTGTAAACTAACACGGATACGTTTCACGAATAGCCCGTTGTCACTATCGAAGCAATCCAAAATCTGTCTTTTCCGTTTTGTTTTATTTTTGCCATTTGTAGGTGGAGGGCGCTCCGCTACAGACGCGCGTCTTCAGCATTCGCTTGTTTAAGTATACACATGTACTGACTAACGCGTTCAGATGCAAGTCGGCACGGGTTGCTGTTGTTAAAATTACATGAAACTTTATTTACAATTGTTTTGACATAAAAGGAAAAAAATAAGAGGGTATGCGAAAAAAAATAACGACTTTCATTTTTTTGGGACACCCTAACCTTCATGTTTAATTTAAGAAAAATAAAAATAAAATTTTATTTAAAAAAAGCTATTAAAAAATTAAGCAATTATCCGAATGAATGGAGGAAATGAAGATTATAAAGCAATCATCTCCATATTTATTGTTGCCAAAGCATGTAGCAAAATAGTTCAAGTCTGCATAGGACAGCACTGAAGTCAAGTTAAATCTCTGAATATTCCTTCACTGTGGAGGTTTTGCAGGTCTGTGCAGGTTTTACTGTCAATACTTCAAGTACTGTGGAGAACAGTACTTGAAATATTGACAGTAAAACAATACAAATGATGAGCTTAAAGAGAAATTATAAGAATTGCTCAGTTACTAAATGAAACACATATGTTCATTCATATTATTTTTCAATTTAAACAATGAAATTTGTAGATTTGTGTGTGTGTGTGGGGGGGGAGGGCATTTAGTATATGTCCGACTTTACTTCAAAATAAACTAATTATGACAGGGACATAAAAAAAAAAAAAAAAAAAAAAAAAAACCACCTAGGTTGTTTCTCTAAGCTATACAGCAAACTTTGTAATGGATAATAAACCAAACTGGTTATGAATATTTCAGGTGTGTGTGTGTTGTGTAAAGGTCAAAATATGCAATTTAAAGGTATTATGAATTCAAAATAAATTAGAAACAGGATACATTCAATTAATGTTCTTGACAGGAAGTAACAGAACTCCTAAGATCGATTTCGGCATGGGTGGAGGGGGTGTGATGTGGCTGGATCATTGGTACAAGGGATTAGTATGATTTGACCAATAATAAGTGAAAGTAATTTGCTCCGTTTGAAAATCTGTCCAGCAAATTTGCAAACGGAGGAGCTATGACATCGCCTATGATTGCAGTTTGAAGCAGACACCTGCACTTGTTTTTCTTCCACATTTTACTCACCTGCTATGTAGAAGCTCTCTTTCTGTGAACAAAAATCAGACTAGTGTGGCGAGCGTTCATTTATTAATTCTTTTATGAGTTGTGTTTATGACAAAAAGTTAAATATCAAGACTTATTCCACTACAATATTAATAAAGCTCATTGTCAGAAGAAAAGGTGATGTCAGCTGTCATTCTCGGGAAAATTACAAGGTTCTTCATGAATAAAGACCAGTGGTGTATGTAGAAAGAGCAGTCAGGGTGGGAGGGGACTAAAAGTAAGCACTATTTTCCAAACAGACACTTTTATGCACCATGTAGTAAATATTCAGAAATGGTTTGATGGAATCTCAAAATGATTAACTTAGTCCTAAATCTTATTCTTAAAGACTATGACTTACAATCAGACCCATGCACCTGCCGAAATCGTGCAAACTTTCTATGCCATTTGCATTTTTAATTGAATATGTGATTCTCTAATGTTTAGTAAATATCTGTAATAACTATTATAAATAATCTGAAGTAGGAAGACCATGTAATGATTACATTAAAAGCAATCATTGAGAATAACTTGCAAGAGTGTGTAACATCCAATTCAAATCAAAGGGAGCTGCAATCATTTATGTGGCTAAGTCTAAACTTATTGTTTAGTAATTCACAGCTGCATACTTATAAAACATAATATCCTTATCGACTGTGAAATCATTTTGAACCCTCCCTTCCCCCCCAACTAAAAGTGTAATGTAGCAGATGGCCCTTTTGCATTGCTGAAAAATCAAACATCTCAGGATCGTATTTTTGTTACAGGATAGTTTTAATAAACAGTATTTTGCAAAGGAGCCATAAAACAATAATCGATTTTGACTTGTCTCCTGTAAGGAAAGAGAAAAAGTTTTGGCAAATAAGAATGGAAACATGGACATACCAAGGCACAGGGTGGAGGGGAGAGAAAAAGGACTCTCAGGTGTTAAAGGGCTGCTGGGTGCCGTGCCCTGTTCAATCCTTCTAGAATCTATACTATGGAATGTGAAATGAGATAAATATAGGTCAATCATTGCTTAAGGCTGGAAGAGGAGGGTGGGGAGATGGATAGGAACAGCGTAATACTGCTTTTTTTTTTTTTTTTTTTTTTTGTCCTTGAGAGTGAACAAAGCATAGGAGTGATTTTATTGGGATTTAATGGCTTTTTAAAGAGTGGTCTTAGGGGTACCCTACAGACAAATGCTTTCGACATGGGCAGGGCCTTTGCGAGCAAAAAATGATAGACGACTGAAATTTTGTAACTTCATTAAATTTCGTAAATTTGATTAATGTATGGGCGATTTTTTCAAACTGGGAATTTTCTGTTTGGGGACCACATAAAAGTGTACATTTTGTATTTATTTAGATTTAGTCTTTTGAAAATTATAATCATTACTGTAAAATTTTGTACTTTTTTTTTTTTTTTTTTAACATAACTTTGTGATTTACTGTAAAATATTGTGATAAATATTTAAGGAATAAGACCCTAGGCCACTGTTTTTGGGATATTCTGTGTACACTGATATTTCTTTTTTAATTAGCAAATAACAGTTGCAAGAACAATTTATTAAAGGCATTTAAAAAAAAAAAAATCGTTCCTTAGTATTCATATAAGCTGTGCATGTTTATTGAACTTATATTAAGTTGTGTAATATTAAAAAACTTGCGAGTGGCTACCCCAAATCTCAAGCTCAGTGGCCACTGGCCACCGACAAATTTTCTTAATTTCTACCTCTATGTGGGGGGGAGGAAGGATAGACAATATTTCACTGAATGAATTGTTGTAAAAAAGTTTTAGAAAGGCAATTCTAGGTCTGGGAACTTATCAGAAGTAATATGGGTTTATTGTTTTCCAAAGCTTGTAAAGGCATAATCTGAAAATGTCAGACTTCATAGTGGCATAATAGTTAATTTTCAAATCAAGAACCACGGGGAAAAAAAAAAAAAATGTTTTGTCAAAAACACAGTCTTAAGGAATAAAACAAACAAACAAACAAAAAAGAGCAAGCACATACCCAGTCGATACTTCCCACATTTTGATAGTTTTATCTCTGGAAGACGAAACTATGTGATCTCCACTAGGTACAAATGTCACAGATGAAACATTATGATCATGGCCTAATAAGAAATTTATCTTTAGTGAATGCACACAAATACTGCCTTTTGAAATTTATACAATCACAAAAATTATAATTACCTCTCATTGTTCTAACACATTCAAAAAGAGTGAAATCCCAGAGTTTTACTGTCATATCAGCAGAACATGAAACTAAAAGGACAAAGAAATCAGACGTTATTCCACTAATATGCTATAAAATTGCACAAATTGCAAAAATGTCATATGGAAATTTTTTCTGTGTGTTAGGCTATGTAACAATTTCTATTCTTTTTTCAAATTTTCAAAATTAAAAGTTAAATAGTCATTTTAGATGTAAAATTCTTTTAAAATAATTAATACACTTAAATTTACATAACAATTTATTATGATAATAGCTACTGATCCGACATAAATAAAAATAATCACAATGCCATTGTGAACAATAATACATAATAATTTCTATTTTTATGAATATGGTCAAATCTAAAATTCAGAATAATTTAGAAAAATTTTAAATTCACAATAATTTTTATATGTAAACAGTGAAATTTATGATTAACAGTTAAATAAGTAAAGGATTGAAGAAATCTTTTAATTTCTTAAAAAATCTTTTTTTTTTTTTTTTTCTTCCCATATTTTATAACTGTAACAAATAGAAGAATGGAAAAATAATAATAATGCTTTTTGAATGTTAAAGCTATGCTATTCAGATTGGAACAAAATTTGAAAATAAAAGATCTCCTCTCTCTGTTACTAGAATAAGCAAGTTTCTGTTTAATATTATGGATGCACCGAATATTTGGTTGGTATTCGGTATACTGCCTATTTGGCAGACAAACCGAATATTCGGCAACCGAATAGTAAACAAATTTAAGTATTCATCAATTGGTAAACAAATACATATTTTTTATATCAGGAATGAAAGATATAGTATAGTATCATAGTACTAAATTAATTCAAGTTGTTACTTACTAATATCACATGAGAATACGCGTTAGAAACCCTTAGAAAGTCCACATACCCAGGCACCACCGAATCCTCGGCAGATCCCCCTAGCGTAACGTTGCCACAATCACACAAAAAACTAATATCACAATGAAATTAGTTTTAATGTAAGAGAAAACACTCAGATTCTAAATTTAAATTTTGTTGCTTTTCAATTTTTCTTAAATCTTATGACACATTACATTAACCTTGCTATTACTAACTCATTTAAATTTGAAACAGTCACCAGGAAAAAAAAACCCTCATAACATTCATTGAGTGTTCATAAATATGTAAAGTCAATTAAATTCTAATTTTTTAAATAAAATATGCAGGCAAAAAAAAAAAAATACCAGCATTTCACTAATATTAAGAAAAGTTATTAATAATATATAAGTGTAATTCCATGTTGAATAACACAATATTGGGAGATTTTCCAAATTGATGTCTCAGATTTTCATGATTTTTGGTATGCAGCAATATATCACAGACTTACAAAAAATACCAAATTTCAGTTATGTAGCACAATTATTAATTTTTAAAAATTTAAATTTTTTATGAAAAAAATTCATATTTTAGCACCTTTAGATGCCTATAGGCTGCAACCAGTAATGATATAAAGCTGATTTTAAAGCTGTTGAATGGGGCTTTAATATGATATGCCAAAAGATAGGGGTTACAATTTTTAAAAAATGAAAAATTTTAAATTAAATTTTAAAATTTAAATTTCTCAAAAAGTGGTAATTTTAAAAATTCCAAAATATTATCAAATATAGTTTGTAATGTCTTAATACATACAGCAAAATTCTATCATGGGATCAGGAGACACTGGGCTTCAGAAATACACGTTTTGTAAATAATGTACCAAATTATTAAAATTTTATTTTTTAATTACTAATTTTGCTATGCAGTGTGCAGAACACTATTAAATTAATAAAACGAAATGATTACTTTAGTATTATGTTTGGAAACCTCTCTTTAAAAGAAAACTGAAGCTGATTAGCCTACAAGTCCCCTTTTACTCAAATATGCAAATATATTTTACAGAGAAAGAAGACAAACATTTAAATTTTGTAATAATATGAGACTGCCTCAACCACAACACTACAGCCGTCTACCTGTTCCAGACAAAGTTGATAGAATATCTGAAATGCAAGTTTCAAAGACCTCCCCAAAAAAATCTATTTTTCTGATGGCTCTGCAGCCCAATATAAAAATAAAAAACTTTATTAACTTGTGCAATCATAAGCAAGATTTTGGAACTGAGGCTGAATGACATTTTTCAGCAAAAGCACATGGTAAAGAACCATGCAATGGGCTGGGGGCCACAGTCAAAAGACTAGCAGCCAGAACAAGCCTACAAAGACCGTATAAGGACCAAATTATGGATGCAAGGCAACTGTTTGAATGGTCACATCAGAACATATCTAACATAGACTTTGTATTTGTGACCCTTGAAGAATACATTAAAACTGAAGAACAATTGGCCAACTGGTACAATACAGCTGTAACTATATCAGGCACCCAGAAATTTTATGCCTTCATACCACTCAAATGTGGAACCAAAGTAAATGTGAAATTATTTTCTTCTGCAGTTGTTTCAAGCATATTTCCTGTTGTAAAGGACATACAGCAGATATTATTTGCAGATATTAGTGCGTATATAACAACATCAATCTATGGTGACACTTGGTGGTTGAGTTATGTTCTTGATAAAGATTGCAGTAAAGTGCAAGTTACATTCCTCCATCCTTCAGGTCCATCCTCCTCTTTTATATATCCCACACCACCTGATATACTGTGGATCCCTTTTGCAGATTTGATATGCAAAGTTAACCCCGTCACACAGACTGGCTGAACATACAGTATACCAGACAGTGAAGTGAACAAATGTGTGGGTATCTTCCAACGATTGAAGTCTCGATGAACTAATTTGTTAACCCTTGACATTACTCATAATAATGGAGTTTTAATGGTATGTGTCTACATGACCTTTCTCCATTAAAAAAATGTAAAAGTAATAGCCACTGCTTGTTTCATTCAATGAAATATTCACAATTTTCTGAAACGATACTAATTCTGGTATTTTTCACAACACGTGTATTTCTGAAGCACAGTATCTCCTGATCCCATTGAGATCCCATGATAGAATTTTGCTATATGTATTAAGACATTACAAACTATATCTGATATTTTTAAATTTTTAAAATTGCCACTTTTTGAGAAATTTAAATTTTAAAATTTTCATTTTTTAAAAATTGTAACCCCTATTTTGTGGCATATCATATTAAAGCCCCATTCAACAGCTTTAAAATGAGACCACTCTCAGCTTTATACCATCACTGGTTGCCAGCCTATAGGCATCTAAAGGTACCAAAATATGAATTTTTTTCATAAAAATTTAAATCTTTAAAAATTAACAACTTCAAAAATAATTGTGCTACATAACTGAAATTTGGTATTTTTTCTTAAGTCAATGATATATTACTGAATATCAAAAATTATGAAAATCTGAGACATCAAGTCTGAATCAGTGTGTTTGTTGATTTGACATGGAATGAACCATAAAGGAAGTACTTGGATATTAAATTTTGCAGCAATTTAATTTATGAAGTTTTACACCACATGAAATATAAATTTTGTTCAGGAACAAAATAATCAAATTAATCATTTCAATCAAAGTTTAATAAATTTTAACCAAGTATTCGGTATTCAGCAAAATATGGTATTCGGTACATCCCTATTTAACATGCTTTTCTGACCCAAATAGTATAAATTTTAAGTTTTACTGTATAACTGTACAGTTTAAGAATTATATAAAGAATCTCCCATTTGAGGATTATAGACAAAAAAATATAAAATGCTTCTTCTTTAAAATTATAATTCGATTCCAGATTATTTGAATACATAAAAACTATCTATATAAGATATAGTAAAGTTTCTAAAATATAGAGGTGGGGATAGAGGAAGAAGATTTTAAAAAAAAGATTACAACACAGATCAATCACATAAATCATAATCAGTGTTGGGCGTCAATCAATTAATTTTTTAATCAATGCATTAGTTGACTAAAATAGTAATTGCGATTAAATTAGTTACAATTAAATTAATTGCAATTAAACTTTTAGTTACACGTTGCAATTAAATTATTTAGATTAATGTATGTTAATCATCATTTGCAATTAAAATAATTGCAATTAACTTTTTTAATTATTCTATAAAACAATTAAAACTAACAATTAACTTACTTATCTATAATGAATCATTTAAAAGATGTATACAATTTAACCTAATTGCGAAGATTTACGTATCTTTCTCTTTCTATCTTCACAATAATTCGCTTGCTAGACTACTCGCGCATATTCTATTATTATTGCAACCGAATCCCACATTATGTACGATTCCTGTGCGAAGTGCGGGTGTGTACCAGGGCCGGCGCAAGGGGGGTGCGAATGTAGGTGATCGCCTAAGGCCCCGCGCTTATAGAGGCCCCATTCTTGCGCTTCGCCTGGGGCCCCGCACACCCCTCGGGCCGTCTCTGTGTGAACAATAATCTGGGGCAATTTTGTGAACGAAAATGGCCTCGATAGACGACATTGACGAAGACAGCAACTTGTCAGTGAGTATTTCGGTTTCGGACATTAATGAGTCATTGGAAACGAAATAGCCTGTGCTACCAAATGACACCGCCGAGTGCTCGTCATCTTCGCAAGCGCGACTTCTCTTGCTTGATGGAATATTTTTCAAATACATACCTGAATAATAAAATCTGACCTAATAAAATCACAGCTGTGTGTATGAAATGTCCAAGCGATGTAATCACTAAAGTTAACGGATATCATAACTCAGGGTGTCTACCACAAAAAGTAAGCTTGATTTCTTGACCTTTTCTTGACCATAACAAATACAAAACTCTAATATCAAAAATACATCGTGGCAGGGATGCAGAATATGTTCTATCCGGCGTTCTAGAATTGGTTGAAATTTTGCAGAAAAATATACAACTGATTTTGATTTTAACAACGAATTACAAAATTCTTCGATTTTTTCTTTTCCCTGCCCATTTTTAAAGCTTTTTTTTTTTTTTTTCTCCCCCCCCAACTTTTTCACTGATCAGCCGTTTGCTTTCAGTTAACTTGGACCAATTGCTATTTTGTAAACATGTATATAGCTTGTACATTGTAAATCTTTTTACATCTATGGTAACACAGAACTTATGAAAGTCTATAATATGTCATAAAACTTTTGGGAAATTGAAGTTATTAGCTATGAAACATGGGGATCAGCGATAATTATAATTTTAAGTGGAATCCAAGTTATTGTTTTTAAAAAAGAAAATGTGGAAAATAATCAAAACACTGAATTTGACAGGGAATGAAGGGAGAAAAAAAAATTACTCTTAAATAATCTTAACTTTTTTTTTTGAGGCGAGAAGGTGGATAACTGATATACTTTTCTCAGGTTTGAAAACACATACTTGCCAACTTTTGAAATTCCCAAGGTGTAAAACAACACGCAATCGACATATTGAACTATTGTCAGTTCATTATACAACTATTTGGCAGACATCATTTTTGATGATTTCTGCTAAATAACATGTAAATGACATTTTATATATATCAAACAAACAGTATTTTAATGCTTTCCTATAAAATAAACACATGAAAAACTGTTAAATTTTGTCTGTTACAAAAAATTAGAAACTAAGAATTTGAATGAAATGGAAAAAGCGTAGTTGAGTCGCAAATCGTGACCTAGTGCTTCATTTCTTGACCTTTTTCCCATTTCTTGACTTTTCCGTGACTTTCGTGACCTTTGCATGATGGTAGACACCCTGTAACTGTACAATGAACTTTTTGATTAACTTGAAGCTTAAACACGGAAACCAAAGCATTGAAGAGTACAAAACATATGTAAAAAGAAAACTGACGTACAGAAAAAAGGTGATACTATTGTTAAAAAACCAAAACTACTAAAACAAAGAAAACAAATGAGAATAAAATTACCCAAGAACAATTCCATGAAAATATTTTGAAATATTTTATACACAACATGATCCCATTACGAGCAGTGGACGATCCATATTTTTCAAAAATATTCACGGACTTGGAAATATCTAAATTGGCTTTACTCTAATGAGTCGATGTACACTAGGACGTCGTATCGAAAAACACTATGAAAGCCAAGTGACGAAGATAAAGTCCGAACTAAAAGAAGTTGACTATGTGTGCCAAACAATAGATATTTGGTCCAGCAAAAAGAGAAGTTTCAGTAACAGAGCACTGGATTGCAAAAGATCTACGCAGAGTGTCAGTGGCATTAGCTTGTCAAAGATTCAAAGGCGCCCACAGCTACGACTATCCGATATAATCAGATCTCGGCTATCCGATATAATACAAGAAATTAACGGAGATTTCGACGTCAATACAAACAAAAGTGTTGAATTGGTGACGGATTATGGTAGAAATATCGTATAAGCTTTCAAAATGTTCGGTGTCAAATTAACAAATATTAATATTGTTGAACTTATTCCAGACTTTCACCCACCAGAAGTCACTTCTGAATCAGATGTTGAAGAAGACGAATCATCAATAATAGATGATCCTGAGAATATTAATTTCCTTCCTGTTCATTTACAGTGCTGTGCGCATACGTTAAGCCTATGTGCAACTGTGGAAGCGAACAAAGTTTTAAGCAAGCAAAACACGCCATTGTCCGAAATGCAGGCTGCAGTCATGAAGAAGCGTAATGATTTTTGTGGAAAGCTGCAGGAAGACCAAAGAGTGTTCAAATAATACCGGAAGTGTTAGGACACACAATAAGCCCACTTGGTGAAACCAGATGGAATTGATGAATTTTACTACAGTGTTTATGGGACCTCGAGAATGGACATATCCTACTTTTTGTAGCTAAAAATGAAGAGATCCACACCAGTCATATTTCAATTGTTAGTTTTTATTTAAATTCACATGAAACAATTGAAAATTAATTAATTTTTAACTGTAGAAAATGACAATTGACAATTAATTAATTGTTAATTGCTGTTACTACAATTAACAATTGATCAATTCTTAGTCGTTATGGCCACAATTAACAATTAATCAATTGTTAATTTTTAATTGTCCTTACAATTAAAATTTGCCCAACACTGATCAAAATTTACAATGCAACATAAAAAACAAAAATAAAACCAGGTAGGCAAAAAATTGTTATTAGAAAAATCATTTTATACAAAATCAACAGCAAATAAATTAAAATAATTTATTTGCTATTGATCACATCTCCTCCCAAACTTTGCCAATCTGCGGGGTTGATAGCAATCCGAAATTTCCAAAAATTTGGTGCAGTTCAATCTAAAAGTGTGTTCTATGGGGGAAGGGGAGATATGTAATAAAAATCTGCAATAAGTTATTTTAAGCTTACAAGAATGAAAGAAATTTTCTGTATACATCTTGCCTCTGTATGTAGCAATACCTGCACAACACAGCAAAGCACTTTCTGCGGCAACAAATTCCCTCTTTATCCCCTTAAAAACCGCCTGCCTTTGACAATCGTAAAATTACTTACAGACAAAACAAATGCAATGTGTATGTGGCCAGCTGAAGAACAAATGTATTATAGTAAATAATAAAAACTAATAATCTCAAAAGATCGCCCCTTCCCATTAAAAAAAAAAAAAAAAATATCTTGCTTCCGCTTATAATTTTATTTTCAATAAAATATGTTTCTGTAATATAAAAACTAAACTTTAGTCATGGTCCCAAAACGTGTGGAGCATGTTGAAATATCTTTCTTCCCTGTTTGCTTTGAACATTAAAACTAGACCGAACGAGTGGGGAAAAATATTAAAAGAACTGATTGGAAACTAATGACACTGATTAGCACATAGGTTCAGCAAGTTGCTTTACTTTTTCCCTTCACATTGCAAAGATTCTAAGTGTTATCTGCATGCTGCAGCTCGAAAGTGGTGAGGGTAGGAAGGGGAGGGGGGGAGAAGATGATAGAAAAAATTGACAGATTTTCGATCTTATTTTATATTTTAACCACTCTCTTAATTTTTAGAACTGTAAAAGCACTTGTCAGTAAGTGTGATTTTTATAACACTTTATTTTATTTTTATAATGATGCAATATACATATTTAATAGCTTTTCGAACATTCCAGAGGCGATTCAATCAAAATTAAAGGATTATGCAATTTGGGACTAGCAAAAATCATTTTAATTTTGCTCTTTGTAGAAACCATCTTCTCCTTCGTTGACAATTCATTCCGACAGATATCATTGAGAGAGAGAGAGAGAGGGGGGGGGGGAGATTTGTCAGTGTGCGCTTCTTCAAGGTCAAAAGCAAATTCGATTAACGTGGTTTGGCTTTGGCTCTGATTAATGGGCATTCGACCTTGGATCAGCGATTTCATTCCCTGCTTGCGACTGCGACTGCAGGGGTTGCCAAAGTCGGGAAGTGTGTGTACTCGTATGGTGTGTGTGCTGTGGGTGGAATTTTCATACAGAGAATATTCCTCATTCCTTCATTTATACATCCAAAACCATGTTGTTTTACTCTGGATCTGTGCTCCAATATGGCAGGATATGATTTGATTCTTTTAAATCGAAGATGAAAAAAATAAATTCTGTTTGGGATGGATGAAAAAACTTGATAAAAATGAATGCATAATTGAAGCATGGTGAAGAAAAATAAATGTAGCAGGTGAATGCTATTGTGTTTGGTGCCAAAAAACAATCAAATACCAGAATCTTCCTAGCATAGAAATGCCCAAGAATCCATAAAAGATAGTTTGTGTTTATTTTCTTACGGCGCCAAATTGGATGTAAATGATTCAAAAACTATTGGTACAAATAGTAGAAAAGTGAGAGTTGAATCATTGCTATGTTCATTTTTGGCAGAACATTCACTTCCCTTTTCTGCTGATCCAAAGCTATTAAACCTTGCCAAAGTACTGAACAAAGATCCCAAAGCTCTTCACAGTACAATTATGTGTTGTGCGACTGTAGGTTTTAAAATGAAACCTGGGGCATCCAAAACTTTAAAAGGGAGATTTATAAGAAATTTGCAAGAAGATACATTTTCCCTAAATGTTGATGAAAGTACAAGCCAGGCTCATAAAAGTGTACTCACTATGTTGGTTCAGTATTTTTCATCTGAAAAGAAGAAATTAAGTATTGAACATCTTACTTCTGTTGATCTTTCGGATACTTCAACTAAAAGCATTTTTAAACAAATCGCTAATGTAATTGAAACAAATGGCATTCATAGGGAAAATCTTATAAGCATTTTGTGTAGTTTAAGAGCACACACATAAGCACACATGTAGTTTCAGAAAATTTCAAATGCTCTTCAGAAAATTTCACTTGAGTCCAATATCAACCTGTCTATCTGTCTCATGCTTTTGCTTCACATATGGGTTCGGTTATATGAATACATAGTAAAGTTTACCTAACCACTTTCCTGTGTGATCAAATCCAATATCTTGGACTGAATCCGTATGACCTTTTAGAGTTTTTTCATATTCCCCGGTTTCATAGTCCCAAACCTGCAAAATGAAAGGTACATTTTTTAAAATTACCAACAATAAGCTCACACAGATAAGAAACATTACCATGTACATCATTACCACTGTTATTATTTTAAAACTCCATTGACTGGTGATCAAAACTACCATATTGTTTTATTTACGAAACACAATTTCAAAAATTTTATGTATTTCTATATACACACAGAAGCTAAAATGATTTTATTCTGTTTATAAATATTCTACTAGTGTCTGTGCAAAATTATAAATAGTAATAAAACGGACCATATACTTTGAACTTATTTCAAAATAGTACAGTATAGAACCTGTTATCTAGAATGGTTGGGACCAGATGCATTCTGGATAACTGGTTGGGCATTAACACGACATCCAGTGATTTGATTGGTAGCATGTATGTTACTTTTGATTATAATTAAACATTAATTGTTAATGTACTATTAAAAAACTCTCAATAAGATAAAGATAAATAGTAATCATATTTAGAGATGAAGTAGCAAAAGTATAACTTCTTGAAAACTTAGTGATATACACTAAAGCAAATAAATAATCTAAACACTTTACCCGATTGCTTACATTTTAAATTTTGGTTGAAGAACTCAAAATGAAAAGCAAAAACACAAGAAATAATAATAATAAAACTCATTACATGCTTTTCGTTTGCAAAAAACAGAAATCTAATCGATTCAAAAATGATTCTGGATAACTGGTTTCCAGATAGAGGTTCCACACTGTACTAAAAAAAATCTCTCTACATATAAGCAAAGCAGATAAAAAATAAACTTTTACTAGTTTTTCTAAAAATATATGAATCATCATTTCCATTTCACATTTTAGTCCCTCCCCCCACCTTAATCTGTCCTGCATATACTGTGATATTAAAAAAAAGGTAATCCTATCAAAACTTTTTTATATACAATTATATTTCACTTTGATGTATGTACAAGGCCATTGAGAACTCGTCTGGGGCCCTAGAACTGACATTGAACCAAGGGCTTTCCTTATGTACTTTTCCGTGATTTTTCTGCCTGGTTGGCTGACACTCGGGTCTGGAGAAAATTGTCCCTTCTGCCACCCCTCTCAGCACTCCTGTGTATGCACTACTATGCTGAGTTGGGAAAAAAAAAAAAAAAAAAGCTGCATCACCCAATTTTTTGAATCAGCTTCCTTCTTGGATCAAACATCGATTGCACAAGCGTAATCCAATTAAGTGGCGGCCAATGTAATAAATATTTTCAGCATACTTTGATGGTATACATCAAGGAATGTTGAATCCCCTAAATTTTTTCCAAAATGGAAAGCCCAACGTGTTTACCTCCAACATTCCACATTCAAAGTCTGATAATTCCCATCATGAAGCAATAATCATGTCAAAAACCTTTTCTTATTAATTACTTGAGTTCAAATGTAATCTCTGACAGTATACTTTTCATAAACAATGCTATTGTCATCTAGGTATGAACATTCTGCTATCCTATGTGTGACTTCAGGTTTTCTATATATACTTTTGTTTTGTGTTTCGCATTCCCTTTCTGACATTGATATGTTATGGCAATGTAAACAGGGCGTCCCAAAAAGGGTAACGGGCTTCAATTCTTTATCTATTAGAGATAAGTTGGCAATGTAAAATGAAAAAATGTTCAAAATAAGGTCAGGAAAAAGATTTCATTCAGAAAAAATTCTCCTCATTAATTTTCAAAAAGTTACACTTTCTAAATTTGCACACGACACAGGTACAAAAAATGACCTATTAGTAAATGTGTCCCAAACACTAATGAGGTGATGTGCCATATTTCAGCCTTTCATTACAGGGAGTTTCAGAAGTACCTTTAATCAAAGATGATTGCAGGTCATGCATGAATTTGAATGCAAACGCTTATTGCTAGTTAAACAAATTATTTTCTTTCTTAATTTTTGTAAGACCTCTGAAATGGGATCATCCGATGTAATTTTTTTTCCTTCAAGAACCATTAAAAAGTGGTTTTAAGTCAGCACATTTTTAATCTTTATACCACTGGCACTTTTTAAAATATAATTCTCAAATTTTGTGCACCACCTCATTAGAATGTGGGACACATTTTACTAATTGAGAACTTTTTTCTACAGGGGAGGGGTCTTGTACAAATTTTAAAAATGTATTTAAAAATTAACAAGAGGCATTTTTTCTTAACACTTATTTCCGACCTTATTTTGAACATTTTTACAATTTACACTTATCTCTAATATTACAAACTCTATTACACTTATCTCTATTTCAATTTAGACTTATCAATTTCAACTGCCCACTTAATAGATAAAGAATTAAAGCCCTTTACTACCTTTTTGGAGCACCATGTATAATCCAGCTACATGTAGTCTGCTAGAAGAATAATTCTAATTAGTGTATACCAATGTTGTAATCCTACTACTTACTTTTATCAGAAAATCTATATATATCATTCATTTATGCAAAACTTACTTTAATAGTTGCATCTTCACTAGAAGAAACTATAACATTATACACTGGGTGGAAAACTACTCTTGTAACAGGAGCTCTATGTGCAGATAGACAATGCCTCTCAGGTGGTCGAGGAATCCACTCAGCAGGTGAGCGCTTATCTCTAGTAGGAGCACCAGCTATAAATTCTCTTTCAGCTTCTGCTAATTTTGCTTCCAGATCTATTACCTGTTATAAAATAATCAATAGGGATTTTTCTTACACACAAACAGTAAAAGGAATTTTAAAGAATTAAAATCAACCTTGCTAATAATGAATGTGATATTAATCATAATAAGCATTAATAAAAAATTATTTAAGAATTACTCTGGACAGGTTCTAACAATAACTAAGACTACTTTTTATTGATTATAATCAATATTCTTTATAATTATTATAACAAATTCTGCCTTTTTTAAATCTGAGAAATAGTATACTGTAATTTTCATTAGCTATTGCCAATAAATTTTATAAACAGATTTTTTTATTTAGCTTTTTTAGGTAAGCTTAATCTTAAAAACAATTTCAAATCGCAAACATCGTAATTGTATTTCGTTATCACAAATCTTGAAAAAAAAAAAAAAAAAAAAAAAAAAAAATGCAGGTCAAGTTTTAATCATACGATATTTGAGATTTAATTACTAAAGGGATGCCTTAAAAAAAAAAAAAAAAAAAAAAAAAAAAAAAAAAAAAAATTGTCATACACAAGAAGGATGGGGAAAGATTGAAATTGAGTGCTTGAGCACAATTTTATCATTACAATTTTCCTCTTCGTGGAAAAAAAAAAAAAAAAATCCAGGAATTACTTGCTTCTTAACTCTGGAATTCTGAACCACAAACACTCCTAGTGTTGTTAAATTCTCGGTATCAATCTTTTGGAGAGTATTCTTGAGAATATTCTCATCAACAAGAATTTTCTTTTGAAAGTTATGAAAGAATTTTTTTAATACAGAAACCTGTGATTAAAAATCCTTAAATTTTATAATAATATATATACAGGGTGTCCAGCCATAATGTGACCCAATAGCTAATTCCCGAACCGTTCGGTTTAGATATGCACTTCCAATTTGAAAAATGTTTTTAAAAAAGTAAAGAATGTTTTTACGTGCTTTTCGAACCAAAAAACGCATTTAGAAAAAAATTACAAAGAGCTAGTAAGGGACCATCTTGAAAATGGCCGAGAAAAGGGATGAAATGTATGATTTTCAAAGTTCCATAACTCGGTCAGTTTTTATCGTAGTAAAATGAAACTTTTTGTGTTTACTTTGTTTTTGTGTACTGCATCTTTTCCTAAATATAAGTGATAGGACCTGGGGACCGTATAAAAATTTAATTTTTGTAATGTTTTTCTAAATGGATTTTTTGATTTGAAAAGCACGTAAAAACATTCTTTACCTTTTTAAAAACATTTTTCAAACAGGAAGTGCATATCTAAACCGAACAGTTCGGGGAATTAGCTATTGGGTCACATTAAGGCTGGACACCTTGTATATATATATGTAAGGAATGGGCCTTATGCCATCCCTTGTTGAAATGATCGACACAAATCCATTGGGGTTCTAGGTTGAATAGTTTATTTCAAAGTTCAGACAGAGGGCAGGAGTCAGGCCGGCGACCTTTTAGCTCTGGGGCTATCTTCGTACATCGCAATCTAAAAGCTAAAGCTTAAATACTCCTTAGTTACTACACTTGCTGGCAGGGCGCAGCACGATCGCGAAGGTGTTACTCTCAAACGTAATTAGTTAACTAGATTGTCAATCAAGACATGAGAAACACCTGCTTACCCAGGAGTTCTAAAAGCGTGTAGTAACAAAACCACAGAAAACTGAAAATACTGCTAAATCAACAATTTTTATCCTTATCTAACTTCAAAAAATGTCTCCGAGCATAATATTTGTATGGCCGAGAAACAAACTTTACAGTTAGAGTAACCGAGATTAAAGAAGCTTTTTCAAATAACATTAAATTCAATTAGGTTAAATTAGAAAAGTTTATTTTATTATTACACATATATATATATATATATACAGTGAACTTTTGGCTATAGTGAATGCAAACCATTAGTCCTGATTCACATACAGTATTTCTGTTCAACATGGAGACACTTTGGTTTTAGTGAACGAAATTTGATGGTTTCCACAGGCTCACTATAACTGATGTTGACAGCATACAGATTTGAGTGGCGGACCTCTGCCCCTCAAGGCATTGGCTACTACTAAGGCCAGAGTTATTGGTCTCTTTATTATGAGGCCACCTAGTAGGTGGACCAACATCCAATGATAGCCATGCCCAGCCTGGGATAGAATTCCAAATGCTGGGAGTTAAACCTGAAACCGTAGTACAGTGCGTTATCCACCTACAATCAGGTCAGCTGAACATTATATATTATAAGATGGATTTAAAAATAGATTTAAATTGAGCAACATAAAGAAAAATTATTATTATTTTTTTTATTTATTTATTTTTTTTTTTTACCCCAATAATTGTGTACGGAAGCAAAACTAATCTTCTTCATGATAAATACATTCCATTTCATTAATATTTTGAAATTGTATCTAAATTAGTTTCATTTTTGTCATTTGAGAGTTTTATATAGTGAGAGATAAAAAGTTAATTTTCCACTGTTTTCAATTGATAAACTCGTTTTTTTTTTTCAATGTATATATGCCCTTAAGTACTAAAACGTCTTTCTGTTGCCATGCTTCATATTTTTAATACAATATTTATCAAATTCATGCCAATACATGTGCCCTTTCACCACATAATGCTTCACCAATATTTTTAGCAGTCTTTATAATATAACATCTTCCAAAAAAGATTTCTTGTGCACGATATTCTGCAAGTTTTGATAGAATTTTCTCCACTGGCACATCTGTAGTTGAAGCCATATTGTGAATAAATTTTGATCCACTTATTTGTTCTTCCCTGTTCAGATTTACTACATCAAATTTAAGATCCAAAATGCTGGTTGCATAATGATTTGGTTTAATTGCCATCTTTTCTCTTTTTCAATAAAGAGTAAACTTTTCTCTTCATTTTTCATCAGTGATGATATTAGCAGAAGTTTTCCTAATTAATGTTGCAAGGGGCGTAGCTAGAAAACAAATTCTCTGTGGGGGTGCAGTGCACTAAATTTTTTTCACCTATAACTGATCTCCAGAATGAATGCAAAAAACTATTAATGCAACATCAAAAATTCCAGGAGGTAGGAGGAGGGGAGAGAGAGAGAGGAATCAAACTCCCATGATACCCCCTCCACATGGCTACAGCTTGTAGTGTTAATAGTGTTGCCATACACAAAAATGGAATTCAAATAAAAAGTAAAAAAAAATACATAATACTTGTAGGGAAATAGAATTAAAATTATTCCCATGCATTTTATTAATTTTAAAAATTTCAAAGGGGAAAATGTCACTTTTTTTTTTGTGTGTGTTATCTCCGATAAAATTATGATGTCCATTTACTTCTGCTATTGGATTTAAAAAAAAAAAAAAAAAAAAAAAAAAAGAAGAAGAACCAAGATACTTACAATTTATTTTGGGTTTATGCTGAATTTAAGTTAAAAAACAAAAACAAAAAAGCTGAAGTTTACTTTCAAATATTTACCATCTAGAAACTGAGCAAAAAGACAGATGTTTGCATGAATTTCTAAATAATAAATGAGCCCTACTTTTAATGTTCTTATATGTCTATTACACCTCTATTTCATTTAAATGTCACCATTATTGCCTAGAAATCCTTAAAGATTAAAATAAAAGAAAATTCTTGAATATTGTCAAGTTCTCCGAGAATATTCTCAACTCACAACACTAAACACTACGAACTTGTGACTGCTAATTTCCTACAGTATTCCTAGTGAAATTGAAAAGTTTTTCAGACCTACTTATATAATATGCTAACATATACAGTACCCAAATCGATGATATTTCTATGTGCGAATGGCAACAACTAGATGTAAACATTAGCATAATAACAATAACACATGCACAAAAATCCAAAATAGCAGTTCATGACGTCAAATGAAACAAGCATATTCGTTACTGGTTTCTTTCACTTATGTCATACTGTAGCTAAGATTACAAAATAACAATAATGTAAATACGAAAATGAGAGATCTTTTGGATATTTTCACAGCTTTAATCAAATTTTTAATACCTGGCATGTTCATCGCACATCCAATAAATAAATAAATAATAAAATTAAAAAATATAAATAAAATAAAATGTCGCCATGCTGTGGGTTGAAGTACATTTTAGCTATTTCCTCTTTTTACTTCCTTGTACGTAGTATAAGGAAGTAATGTGATCCCGAAAAATTTTGGGGGCCAAATTTTGACATAAAAACCGATTTTGACTACCTCTAAATTTAATTTAAAAATTTTTTTCGATGCATCTCATCGTAGGCTAGCATGCACGATCATATTAACGCGTCTGCAACTCATTTTGACCAGTGGCGAGTCTACTGTGGCCAGTTTTTCCATGCCGTCTGTACGTACGTACGTACGTATGTATGTAACTCGCATATCTCAAAAACTATGGGTCGTAGAATGTTGAGATTTGATATTTAGGATTGTTCTATGATCTAGTTGTGCACCTCCCCTTTTGGTGGCAATCGAATGGATAGTTTATGTACAGGACCGCCCAAAAGATTCGAAATACATTATGCTCTATGGGCCGAAATTCATTAAACTCGCCTAACTCGAAAGCTATTAGGCGTAGAATGTCAAAACTTCATATTTTGGATAGTTGTAACATCTAGTTGTGCACCTCCCCTTTTGGTTCCATTCGACTGGATAGTTTATCTACAGGACTGCCCAAAACATTCGAAATACATTACACTCAATGGGCCGAAATTCATTAAACTCGCATATCTCAAAAACTGTTAGGCGTTGAATGTTGAAACTTTATATTTAGGATTGTTGTAACATCTAGTTGTGCACCTCCCCTTTCGGTTCCATTCGACTGAATAGTTTATCTACAGGACCGCCCAAAAGATTCGAAATACATTACGCTCTATGGGCCGAAATTCATCAAAGCGTTTTTTAGAGGTATTGGGATATTTCAATCGACTCAGAAGTGATATATGCTGTAAAGAGTTAGAAAATGAATTTCTCCATTAAAAAAAGAGTCTTTATCATTTATAGTTCTGCTACAGGAACACTCAAAAGATTTCCAATACATTACGGTCAATAGCAATTTTAGGGGCATTCATCCATTTCAAGCACAATACCGTCCTACCACATAAGTTAGGTAATGGTCCGACCACGGTCACGTGCCTCCCTCAAGAACTATGCCAAAAGTCGCCAAGCTTGGCGACTTTTGGTGTACGTGTGTGCATATTTAACTCTCAAATCTCAAAAACTATTATGAAATTTCATATATAAGAATGTTGTAACATCTAGTTGTGCATCTCGATTTTTGGTTCCAATCTACTGGAGAGTTTATTTACAGGACCACCGAAAAGAATTTCAGTACCTTAATGTCTATGGACATCTTCATTATAATACAACTGTAGACAGTCATTGTTTGGTACATGCCCAAAATCTCGCCGTCTGTCCTCGACCTTGGCGAGTTTTGGCGAAATATCGCCAAATTTGGCGATAGTCAGTAGTGCTGTAAAAGTAACGACAAAATGAGTATCCGTATGTATTTGTTACTCAGATGTTCTCTATTTGTTACTAAGTATTCGTTACTCGTTACTTTCGTTACTACTAATAGAATCGGTAATAGGGTGTTATATGTGCCCCATAACAACACATCCGGGACAGTGTTGTTATGGGTATATTCCGCCCATACATAAACCCATAACAAAACCTAACCAAAAAGAATTTTTTTTAGCGAAGTTGCACAAAGTTGTATTTAGAGCTTATTTTCTCTGATTTACAGATTGTTTTTATACACATTTATGGTTTTATACAATGCTAAATTATCCGAATTACGGAGTGCACATAGAAATCTTCCAAAGACATATGCCATTCTTTTTTTTTTTCTCAACCCCCCCTTTTTAAAATTCTGAACGCTGGTTTAACCTGTTCATTCTTATCATAAAAAGTGTAAAGGAAAGCTTGTGACTCGTGTTTTTTCTGGGAGCGGGTTCTCGAATACTGAGATCCAAGGATTGGGCCACATATATTAAATTCACAGGGCAGGGGATCTCAGTATGATATCAACTACTTTGCGTCTCTATAAGCATAATATCTTTATTATTTGTGTGTTCTTAATTCATATCAAAAACTTCTTTTGCTGGACGATTTTTCGAAGTAAATTAAAAATTACCATATTTTAAATTAAAATTGTTTAATTCAGTGAGAATGATCTATTTTTAAGATATTTCCAGTTCTATTTCTGCACTTTTGGGATGAAAGGGGTTAGCCCCTTCTGTGGGTGCATATATGAGAGCATTCTTTAAACAAAAATTATCACTCCTTTCATACAGAAAGAATGGTTGCACCGGACTATGCGTATTCCATGAGTTCATGGAATAAAATGTACCATAAAATAGGGCAGATGGCCCCCTAAACGCCGACATTTTAGAAACATACTGAACTTTATTGAATTATTTTAATACCAGTGGCTTACGCAGGAGTGGGCATAGAAATCCCGGGTAGCTCCCAATTTTTTATATATTTTTTAAAAAATTACTTAAAAAATGTGTTTAGGTTTCCATGCTAAATATTTTTTTTAGTTCCAAATAATATTTCAAATAATAAAAATGTGTGAATTCGTTTACTTTATAAAAATATATTTTTTTAAAAGGTGTATTTAAATAATTTGTTATTTATTACTCATATTTCGATTCTAGCTAAAGAAAAGAAAAAGTTAAGTTCGCAATCCTGCTTCGAAACCACCCTGAAAGAAAGAATTCTGATTGCACCACTATTTAGTACTAAAATGTTAGAAAGCCCGAAATTAGCACCCCTTACTAACATGCTTCTCTTATATGTATTGCTCCTCTACAATTATAAGAACCCCCCCCACACACACACACAAAAACAAGTTCAACTGCGCATAAGAACAAACTATACACCGGATCCTATCCCCCCATTGTACGACCCATATCAATAGAGCAGCAGATAGTATATCCATCTCCATAACTGTAACGAAACATATGGATTCTTCCAAATCTCATCAAAACGATACCATTCGGCTCGGCACAAACGAATTGCAACCAGAACATACTACTACTCAAATACCGAAACTGATTTTTCCCTTCAAACAGCGAAAATCCATAATACTTCCGGTATCTAGTAACGGAACGGAACATACTATTACTCAAATACCGAAATTCATTTTCTCCCTCCGGCAGTCTTGTATTCGAAGTTCGAACCTGGTCGATCCGAAATGCACACTCAAAAGTCATTTTCCCCCTTGAAACCGCGATCCGATATCCAGTAACAAATACAGAACATATTAGTACCCGATTACTGGAACCCGTTTCCCCCTTGTTCGCCTCGCCTGCCAGTCTGTATTCGAAGTTCGAAGCTGCTCAATCCGAAACAGCTTCGGATCGAGTGGAGTAACGATAACGATATCAACCGCAAAGTAGCAATTCGTTACTTCGAGTCTGAGTGATTATCCGTATCTTAGTATCGAATACATGCGGTTTGCTTCAGCTCTAATAGTCAGTCATTTGGTCCATGCCCAAAGTATCACCATTTGTCATCGTTCTTGGCGAGTCTTGGCGAAATATCGCCAAATTTGGCAATAATCTGTCATTGTTTGGTTTATGCTTAAAATCTCGCCAAATGTCGTCGACATTGACGAGTTTCGCCGAAATATCGCCAAATTTGGCGCCAAAAATTATTTCCTATTTTGTATAACTCTAAAACTTTAACCCGTAGATTTTTTAACTTTGTATTTAGAACTATTGTAATATCTAACTGTTTTCAATATCTTTTTTGACAGCAATCGACTGAGAATTTATTTATATGGTGAGCCAAATGACTTTGAATACATTGAGGTGTATAGATGCATTCAATTCATTGAAAGTCTGTGGTCAATGACTACTTTGGCTATCCCCAAAATCTCGCTGACTATCTCAAGTTTGTCGGCTTTTGGTGAAATATCGCCAAATAAAGTGTCAGAAGGAAATCTTTCAAATTGAACTCAGCTTGGCGATATCAAAATGTTTGGCTAGAAATCGCTATATCTTACTATTATTGATATTTTATCTCTTTCAAACAAATAAATTTAGAGGAAGTGCGTCGAAAATATTTTTGATCTAATGGACGTGCAAGGAAGTCATGTGTTGGACACATCAGATTTTTTTATATTATTGTAATCAAAGATGCGTATTAAATAACACAATGGTACTTACTACCTATTATCCTGGCGATTTGCCAAGACCAACGATTTTTCGGTAAGATAAATGTCAGACACATGAAATTACTGATTGTTTGGAATACGATTGGTAACAGTTTGGCAGCACATTTGACGAAAAAATAGTTTGGCAAGAATGACCGCCGGGATAATACGTAAGTACCACACTATAAACTATAAAACACCAAGCTGCTGACTTTAACACATTAACACTGGTGTTATTAAACAAGAAAAGTACCCATTAGTACTTATGTATTATCCTAGCAGATCGAAAAGACGAGCAATTTTTTACCTAGATAAGTGCTGGACAAAAGAAACTATTGATAATTTGGAATACGATTGGCAACTGTTTGCCAGCACATTTGACAAAAAAATAGTTTGGGGAAATGACTGCCAGGATCATATGTAAGTACGAGAAATCCCTCAGCTTCTGTAATTAAGAAGTGTTTCTGAAGGAATTTGTACAATACGTTATCATCCAATACAATATTTTTAAAATCATTTTATGAATGGAAATATCACTATATATATATATAATTATGCCTTTTCAGGCATTTTGCAATGTTAGCACTTGGCATTACTACCATAGCCAACCTTGGCTTTTATCATGACATCCAAAATTTGTAGTAACCCTAACCTAAGTAAATTGAATGACAAATACTGTTAAAACCAAGAAACATGATGATTTTCATTGAAATGAGTCCAATAATTCGGCCAACACTGCACTGAATATAAAGAACAGTGAAGTATGGGGCGGCTAGTCTAATAAATTTAAGGATTTTTAAATTTAGAAAAAATTTGGGGATTTTTAATGGAAAACAGGAGAAATTATCAAAATCTGGGAGTTTCTCAGAAAATCCAGTAGAATTGGTAGATATGGAAATAATTCCAGCATTAAGTTTCTATTTAAGGAAGTCTTAATGCTATGAAATAATCACACCTCTACATTAAGGTAAGAATTAATAGAGATGTAACGAATAGTGATTTGTCCAAATACCGAATATTAAACTTTTTTAAAATTTCATTTTAATTATAAATAAAATGTCACTTTTCAAATTTGTAACTAAATGCTAAGTAAAGACCAATTAAAATTATTTTATATTATTTGTAGGTACTTAAAAAACACCCAACAGTATATTATCTGTAAAACTAAAAAATCTTGGTCATGAAAAAATATCTTTTACTAGGTTAAACACTAATAGCAGCATAATTATATTTTGAGATACTCATAATCTGATAAATATGCCATGGTAAATGTGATTAATTTGGTAACTATGCATAATTACACCATATTTTGAGTTTTACAGCCTCTGGGAAAAACATATTTAGCAGCTTTTCAAAATTATGTTTGTAATTGAGGATCTGAAAAGATTCCTCCTAACCCCACCCCATAAAGAAAATTATTAAACCAAGTCAAGTAGTATAACCAAGTAGAAAAGTCTGTATTTCTGAAATATTATTAAATACATTGTCTTTCATTCAGCTAAAATGCCAATGATTTATGATATTTTATAATATGAAATTAATATATTGAGAAGTATAACTAAGCAATATTATTTGCAAATGCATTTGAAAATACATGTCAAAAATATTTTTTTTCTCTTTGATCTAAAATTATTCAGCTGAATATATACAATATTTGGCTACAACTATTTTGCCGAATACTTATTCAGGATTCAGTTTACTGAATATTCGGGGTGCGCAAGGCCCGCCTCCTCGTGGTGCACCCTGGTAACGTTGCTGGCAACGTCAACGGCTAAGTGGCCTTACCTGTTAATATGGAGGTGGATATTAACATTGTTGATACTGCATCACCCGTCGCGCAGTCTAAAAAGGAGCGCATTGGGGGTTTAGGCAGAGGGCCCCCTTCGAAAAATGTTTTACAGTCTCCCGACGTTGAGGATTTAGGTAGAGGGTCCGCTTCGTCAGATGTTCTACAGTCTCCAAAGGAGGGCTTCGGCTCTCAAACGAGAGTTGCGGCGATGGTTTCCACTGCCCTCCCTTCTTCTAAACAACCCTGCCCCACCACGGATGAAGGCAGTGCTGCTCACGAAAGTGAGCAACCTCCTGAGGCTGTGGGAGAGTGGCGGAGTGTTGTTTCCAAATCCAAAAAGAGGCGGCTAAAGAAGAAGGCTAAGGCCATGACTGAGGCTGAGAAGCCCCGGTCTGACCAGTTGGCTCAGTCCAAAGCTGCTAAGAAGGATGAGGGTCGCAAGAGGCAGAGGTCTGTCTCGGGCACCCCATCTCCTGCTGTGGCAAAGAGGAAGAAGTCTGGTGCGGGGTCTCTCCAATCTGGCTCTTTCGTTCAGGTCCTCAGCGGAGTCAAGTTGGCTGTTGTCAAGGTCTCCTTCCCCAAGAGCAAATTGCTCAAGGAGTGCGAGAAGAAGATTAATGCTGAGATCCTTCGGTTAGTGGACTCGATCCCTTTGGACGGGCAGCTGCCGAGGATCTCTAGTACAGGACTGCAGAACGGAGCACTGATTGTTCAGTGCGACGATGTATTCACCTCTGAGTGGGTCAAATCTGCCTTTGACGGCAAAATTGTATTAATGTTGCTCAGATTAACCTCCATCACAGTAAGGGTGCCTCCGCACTCCTGTGCAAGCGGCTTGCTGATGGATTGGTTGATATAGCTCTTGTTCAGGAACCTTGGACTCTCAATGGGAAGATCCTTGGTCTTAATGTTAAAGGCTTTAATATATTGTATGATATTACTGCTGTCAGGCATAGAGCCTGTATTGTAGATAATGCCAAGCTTCATGCCTTAGTCTTAGCCAATTATCTTGATGAAGATAATGTTGCGGTTAAGATTAGTCTGAACGACGACAGCGTGGTTCTCTTGTCTGCTTATCTTCCATTTGATAGCAGTGATCCTCTTGCGGTCAGTGCTAAATCTTTGATTGAGTACTGTACTGCGAACACAAAGCTTGTCATTGGTTGTGACGCTAATGCTCACCACACTGTCTGGGGTAGCACTAACTGCAATCCTCGGGGTGATGAGCTTTTGGAATACATTTTGCTGTATAATTTATTTATTCTTAACAAGGGAAACAGACCTACGTTTGTTACCAGTAATAGAAGTGAAGTTCTTGATATTTCACTTTGTAATGGTCATTGTTATGATCTTATTGAGAATTGGCATGTGTCGGATGATATTACTTTATCTGATCATAAACTAATTCTTTTTTCCATTAAAGGAATCATCCCTGTGAAGAGTCAAGGTAGGAACCCGTGCAGAGCTGACTGGGGTTCCTACAGAAAGAAGCTCAAACTTTGTTTGAGGAATATCAGCGGTAAGTTATCTTCTCCTAGTGATATTGATGACACTGTTTCCTCCCTAACTGGGGCTACCTGCTCTTCTTATAATGAGTCTTGTACGGTGAGCACAGTTGTTGCCCGGAGGCGTGTCCCTTGGTGGATGACTGAGCTCACTCACTTGCGTAAAAATTGCAGGAGGCTTTTCAATAAAGCCAAAAAAACGGGTGACTGGCAAGCTTATAAAGCTTCTCTCACCAGCTTTAATAAAGCGATTAGGTGTGCCAAGAGATCTTCATGGCAGGACTACTGCAGCAATATCAATGATTTGTCTGCTTCTGCCAAATTGGTTAAACTTTTGGCTAAAAACAAATCATCTAACCTTAACTGCGTTAAGATGCATAATGGTCACTTCTCTGAGTCGGGCAGTGAGACTTTGTCTGAGATGTTCAGGATTCACTTCCCGAACTGTGTCATTCTTGACAATGTGTGTATCCCCTCTGCTGCTAGTGCTTTTGTCAGTGATAAAGAGGCTTAGGATGTTGCACGCAAGATTGTAACCTATGATAGGGTCGTTTGGGCTATTAAGTCTTTTGGAGCTTATAAAACTCCGGGTATGGATGGTATTATTCCTATCCTTCTTAGGGAAGGCATTTCACTGCTTTCTCCTTCTTTATGCAAGATCTTTAGGGCTTGCATTGCTTTAAGGTATGTTCCCACTTTGTGGAGGCACCACACTCGTGTTGTATTTATCCCTAAGCCCGGGAAAGACAACTATTTTGAGACTAGGTCTTTTAGACCTATTAGTCTCTCTTCTTTTCTCTTAAAGGCTCTTGAGAAGCTTATTGATAGGCACATTAGGGATACGTTGCTTAGTCGTTCCCCTTTGTCTGTAAATCAGCATGCCTATCAGCCTGGCAGATCTACTACTACTGCTCTTTATGATCTTGCTTTTACTGTCGAGAAAAGTGTCTGCTGTAAGGAAGTGGCACTTGCTGTTTTTCTTGACATCGAGGGAGCCTTTGACAGAGTTCCCTCTGGTACGATTTTGTCTGCCCTTGCCTCCAAGGGTGTTGATAAAACTGTCTGTCAGTGAATTGATAATCTACTCTCGTACAGGCTTATCTCTGCTTCGCTTCTGGGGGATACCTTGGTGGCACCATAATAAAGGTGCTTGGTAGCACCTTTATTATGGTGTATTGTGGTGGACTCCTTGTTGGTTAAGTTATCTAGCATTGGGGTCCACTGTATTGGCTATTGTCACAAAAATAAATCTTGTGACAAAGCCAGAACTATGCCAGAACTGTTTACCAACACAAAGAAAGGACCAAAGCAGAGCAAGCGCCGATACACAAGTTAGTAAAACACCGCACCGACCTCCAAAGCAGCAGGTGCCAGAACCAGTTTTGCTTCGCAGCCGGAATGACAACAGAAAAGCAACTTCTCTCCGGTTTGCCGTGTTAGCAGCGAGGATATTTTTTGATTTTGTTTCTGGCAACAACGAACTGAGCGGGAAAAACATTTTTCCGGTGGAATTAATTCACGAAAATTTTTGGCTTGGTGTGTGTGTCTGCGTTCTTGATGATGCCTAAAATTTGAAGTTTTTTGCTTTGGTGAAAAATGAAGTTTTTGTTTTTAAATTTTGTGTCTAAATGCAGCAGAATATAAATTTGAGAAAGAGAAATTTTTTTACTCTGTATGTTACCATGAGATGAAGAAAATGTATTTGTGAAGAAAATTGTGTGTGCCATGTGCGTGTATTATCTGAAAGCTCCTGATGGAGTTCATCCCTTTTAATCCAGCACAACCGTTTGTAGTTCTGTTTGCATAAGTGCTTGGTGTCTTTCGGTAATTCAGATTAGTGAAATATGTGGTTTACAAGTGTTTGTGAAAGTACCATGAAAAAAAAAAAATGTTTTTTTTCCACGTGACAACATTTCAAGGTGGTCACATGTGAACGTAATATCCTTTCCAAAGAAGCCTCATCCTTCTCCTGTGTAGCAGGTAGTAAAACTCAAAATATTATGATTTGATAAATTTGTTCAATAACCAAACAGCTCCAGAAGGTGTGTAAGATACTTAAGAATTGTGTTGTTTCAAATAGATAGTATTGTGTAACTTAGAAATTTGATATGCATATCACTTTGTAATGTTTTATTGAATATTTTTTTTAATAAACTTAATCAAGTTAACTTTAAATCGCATTCTTTCTGAGTAATCTACTTAATAATATTTGCATAACTTGAGATGAATTACTGGTGTTAAACGCAATGTACTGTCAGGTAAAATTAAAATATTTTTAATTGAATAATTTTAAATTAATTTATTGTTGATTTAAATTTCATACAATATTCCAAAGATTTTTATTACATTTGGTGCCGTTGACGAAAGAAATTAAATATCTTTGTTTCATAAGGTCTTTCTGGGTTATAGTATTATTATACTCCAAATATACGTGCACCACTTTACCTAAATTTCTTCAGGTTTTGCAATTCAAGTGTATTGCATATAATATAATTATTTGAAATTTATCTAATGCATGTTATATATTTAAGTGTGTTATTCAATAGTGTTTGATGTAGTATATGAAAATGACATGCAAAATCTAAAATAATATATATAGTAGTATTTTGATATTGGTCATAAATTGATACATAGAATTTGAATGAAAATATTTGAATTTACTAATGTGACATGGTTTGATATTGTGTTAAGTAAGGTAAAATATAGTGTGAAAATTGAATATTTCATAGTGTGTATGGTCAATAAGAATTGAACATGGCTAAAAGACAAGTAACAATTAGTCAACCTAGCTTAATAAATCAACTTCCCACATTTAGTGGTCATGCAGACGAAAATGTAAAATTTTTTATTGAACAGATTCAGGATGTTGCAGAGCTAGAGGACTGGGATAGCAAAAAGCAATTCTTAATTTTGAAGTTAAATTGCAAAGATGTTGCTCTAAAGTTTATTTCTTCTGATCACATTGCCAAAAAAGCTCAAAATTTTGATCAATTAAAAGAAATATTAATAAATAAATTCTCGAAGAAAGAGAGTTTTGCTGAGATTCAGCAGCAATTCACAGATATTGCCCAGCAGCCTAAGCAGTCGGTCAGACAGCTAGCTGATATTGTTGACATTTCTGCCAATAAATATTTAAATTTAAATGCAGGAATTCCACTGCACAAATTTTAGACTTGGGCGAAAAAAATAAAATTGACAAAATTCATTGAAGCTTTAAGATCAGACATTAGATTCGAGCTAAAAAAGAGTAGTCCCAAAACCTTTCAGGAAGCTACACAGATGGCTGTTAATATTGAGTCTGCCCTCAATGACCCAGAATATAGGGTAAATCATAATATTTCTGAGGAATTGCAATATTTCATGAACAAACAACTGGAGTCCAGTCAGGCAATTCAAAATTTATCAGAGCAACTAAAAGAGTTAAAAATGATAAAAGAGACTAACAGTGACACACATAATAATCTGCCTAACACTAGCACTCACAATAAATTAGAATCCCAAAACTTAAATACTCATAAACAAAGATTAATGTGCTTAATATGTGGTAGAGCCCATCTCACTATAAAGTGTTTCCACTACACAAAAGTAAATAGGCATAATAAAGATAGAGATTTTCAATCAAGGTATAAATCTAACCATAAAAATTTTAGAAGAGGAAATAGAAATAAACAATTCAATGACAAACAAAACAAGTTAAACTAGCTAGGGGTTCCTCCAGATATAAGGTTTCTACTCGACAAGCAGGATCCCCAACTAATTTAGAAAGTCGAGTAATTGAAAGCAACAATTCAAAAATCTGTGAGAACAAACAAGAAAATAATACTGTAAACAATTCAATAACTAATGACAACAAAGATACGACATATCATGTAATGTCTAGTAATCAGGATAAATCCCACAATCTTCCTGTAATAAAATTAAAATTTGGAAATTTTGATGCACATGCATTATTGGATTCAGGTGCCAATTTAAGTTTAATTACACCAGCACTTCTAGAAAAAATAAAAAAGACAACTAAGGTAGAATATATTTCCAGATCCGTAACAATTAAGACTTTAAATGAACATACCATTCCATATCTTTCGGCAGTGAATAATTAATAACAAATGGTTTGGTAATCAATTTTTTGTGACACATACTAACTGGAATTCACAGTATAAAATGATACTGGAATACGATTTTATGCAAAGAAATAAAATTGTTATTGATACGCCAGATAAAAGTCTTAGAATTGGAAATGAAAAATTTGAGTTTGAGGAAACCTCTCCCAGAAAATTAGGTAACAACAGCATTAATACATCGAACTGCAATACAAATACTGTGAGAGTGACAAATAACACCATCATTCAACCTGAAACATATGAAATTGTAAAATTCACAATACCCGAGATTTTCCAAGAACATGAAAATATTTTGTTTAAACCTTTTCAAAAAAATGAATTAGACATAAGTGATTCTCTTCACTCAGTGTATAACAAAAAATTCATTTTCTCAATTATAGAAAATAATTCAAATAATATAATTCATTGGAGAAAAGGGGAAAAGATAGGCACTGCTGAGATGCTTGATGAAGATGAATATATTCAGCCTCAACATAATGAATTACTACAAATAAACAATTTAAATCTGTCTGAAATTCAGAAATTAAGAAAAGATGAGCTAAGTAAAGACGACTTTGACATTAATCATTTAAATACTAGAGACAAAAAACAGACCTTAGACATGCTAATGCAAAATTATGAAGTTTTTTCTAAATCCTATAAAACTCTAGGTTCGACTAACGCTGTAACTCCAGAATTCAAATTACTGCACAATTTTCCACTACAAACCAAACCTTACGCTATACCACACTATGCCAAAAAATTTGCGCAAAAAGAAATAGCGGATTTACTCGAAGCTGGAATTATCGAGGAGTCATCTTCAAGTTACAATTTTCCCATCATTTTTGTAAAAAAGAAGGCTTCGCCCGACTCTGATCCCAAAAAATCTAAATTTCGCATGGTAGTAGATTATCGATTACTAAATAGCATCACCGAAACGTTCAAAATTTGTCTACCTAAGATCAATGATATTCTACACAGTATAGCTGGCAAAAAGTTCTACTCTGGGCTGGATTTAAAATCAACCTTTTTTCAAATAAATTTAAAACCGGAAGACAGACATAAGCTGGTCTTTTGCTGTGAATTTGGCAATTTCCAGCCCAAAAGATTATTTTTCGGATCAAAAAATAGCATGTCATACTTCCATACATTAATTTCAAAGTGTATAGGAGATCTTAAAGGTCCAAACATACAATTTTTCTTAGATGATATAATTATTGCTGCCAATTCCATAGAGGATATGAAAAACTATTTACAGAAAGTTTTTGATCACCTAAAAGAGTTTAATTTAACCTTAGACCCATGCAAAGTACAGATTTGTAAACAGAAAATTAAATACCTAGGCTATTCTCTGGATAAGAGCGGGTTTTCACCCTCTGAAGATAACATACATAAAGTCATAAATTTTCCAATACCAAAGAATGTGAAACAGGTTCAAACATTTTTAGGAATGCTGAACTATTTTAGAAATCTAATTCCCAACTATGCAGAGATAGCACAACCCATTACTAATTTAACTAAAAAGAGAGTTCCTTTTGTTTGGTCACAAGAGTGTCAAGAAGCATTTAATAAGCTACAGGATAAAATCTTAAGCAAACCTGTGCTAAAAAACATTGAAGAAAACAAACCACTTTATTTAGTAACAGATGCTTCGAAAATTGCTCTGTCAGGGATTTTAATGCAAAAGGATGATGAGGATAATTTACATCCTATTGAATTCTTTTCAAAACAGCTAAATCCTGCGGAGTCTCGGTATCCATCTATAAGGAGAGAACTTTATGCCATATTTGCTGCATGCAGGCATTTTCATGAGAAACTCTATGGTAGAAATTTCATTCTTCTCACTGATGCTAAGCCCTTAACATATCATATTCAGATGGACAAACAACCAGATATTGTATCAAGGTGGTTAATCTACTTGACACAGTTTCAGTATACATCAGAGCACATTCCAGGATTAAAAAACCCTGCTGATTATCTTTCGAGAGTGACTACTGAAATATGTCAGGTAAACAATATACTATTTCAGAGTAATAATAACTTGCATCATGACAACATAAAGATCCAACAGAACAATGATACAGACTTACAAAAAATAATCAAAGAATTAGAAGAAAAGAATAAAAAGACTTCTGATAAATATTTTATTGACAAACACAATGGACTACTTATGATAAAAATTAAACCTAAGTCTAAATCAAAACATAACAAAAAGCTAACAAATAAGATTGTGATTCCAACATCTTTAATAAAAAACTGCATTGAAGTAGCACATACACCTCACTTTGGGATATCAAAAACTTACAACTTTTTAAGATCAAAATATTACTGGAAAAACATGTTTGTGGATGTTCAAAATTTTTGTCAAAACTGCATAAAGTGTTTACAACATAAACCAAAACAAAATAGAACTATCACACAAAATATTCCCAAAAAGCACCTAGCACCAGGTGAACTAATAGCACTTGACATTGTGGGAAATCTTCCTCGTTCTCAAGATAATAAAAACTACATTCTAACCATCATTGACCATTATTCACGTTATTTAGAGGCTATACCTTTAACGAATACAAAATCTTCTGACATCATTAAAGCATTGAATAACTATTTTTCACGTTTTGGCATACCAAAAATATTACTTAGTGACAATGGAACTAATTTTACTTCAGATGAATTCGAGACATTTTTAAAGAAATTAAACATCGAACATAGAACAACATCTATATATAAACCAAACTCTAATGGATTATTAGAAAAAAGTCATGCTATTCTGAAAAACAGCATAGCAGCATTATCTGATGAAACCGTTAAATGGTCTGAAAGTTTATTAATTTTCAAACTTATGTACAACACATCACAACACTCTGTCACTCAATTTACTCCAGCAGAATTATTCTTTGGCAGAAATATCAACAACCCCTTAGACACCTATGACTCACCTAAAATTGCCAATCATTTTGATGAATATATAAAAGAAATTCAGGAAGTTTCAAAAGAAACTAAAAAAATTGTGGGTGATAATGAGGATTCTTATTTTGCGGCTTCTAGCAGCAATGTCAAAGGGCGTAATATTCCGTGCCTGAATATTGATGATCAAGTTTTTCTTAGAGAGTTTCAGCACCTTGGTGCGCTTCAAAAGAAATATGATGGACCGTGGATAATTAAAAGAAAATTCAGAAATAATAATTATCTAATAGCTAAAGAGAGTGATCCAGACATCATAAAGAGTGTACATGTTGACAAATTATTTCTACAAAAGCCTTTGAATCAACATCTAAGAGGTCCTCCAGACGTAGAAGAGTCAGTCGGGGTACATTAATGTACAGAAAATTGACTACTCACTATTTTAATTTAGTTATAGAATAACTGAGTGCAAAATTTTTTTTTATGTTAGCTTGTTGCAGCAATACACACTATAAGTTGACTTTACTGTACTATGTCTCAGCAAAAATAAAAAATAAAATAGGTACCTAATTAACAAAATTTTGCTGAGGGTAATGTTTGGCAGGTCCAAGTTACTTTCATAATATAGTTAAAAAAAAAAAAAAGTGTTCATATGCACAACAGCTGTTAAACATTTAAATATTCTTGAGCTCCAATTTTCTATAATAGAATTATTTCGGGGAGAAGTTAAAGCAATTTAAGTTGCAGTAACTCATATGTTTCTGTAAAACAAAAATGATGTGTAAAATGAAATGTGATTAAAATGAAATGGATCATTCAGTTTTGTCTGCAATCAAAAAAAAATACTGATACGAGGTATGTTTGTGTTCAGGAAAGTGGTGCAATTGTATATTCGGAGGTAGCCAAAACATCAGTGATTACCTAATTTATGCACATGAAGAGCATTTATGTATTAATTGATTTCGTAATATGTACTGTGAACTAATGTGTATATGTATTTTTGAAACAACACAAATAGAAGATGGTCTTACTACATGTTGGTGTATAAAGTGTGATGTATATTTTTTTTCTTGAACATTCTCATGGACACCAGTGATGACTTTCGGCAACTTTTTATGAAAATTTGAGTACCTCAAATTTTTGCAGTGGGAGGTATGTCACAAAAATAAATCTTGTGACAAAGCCAGAACTACGCCAGAACTGTTTACCAACACAAAGAAAGGACCAAAGCAGAGCAAGCGCCGATACACAAGTTAGTAAAACACCGCACCGACCTCCAAAGCAGCAGGTGCCAGAACCAGTTTTGCTTCGCAGCCGGAATGACAACAGAAAAGCAACTTCTCTCCGGTTTGCCGTGTTAGCAGCGAGGATATTTTTTGATTTTGTTTCTGGCAACAACGAACTGAGCGGGAAAAACATTTTTCCGGTGGAATTAATTCACAAAAATTTTTGGCTTGGTGTGTGTGTCTGCGTTCTTGATGATGCCTAAAATTTGAAGTTTTTTGCTTTGGTGAAAAATGAAGTTTTTGTTTTTAAATTTTGTGTCTAAATGCAGCAGAATATAAATTTGAGAAAGAGAAATTTTTTTACTCTGTATGTTACCATGAGATGAAGAAAATGTATTTGTGAAGAAAATTGTGTGTGCCATGTGCATGTATTATCTGAAAGCTCCTGATGGAGTTCATCCCTTTTAATCCAGCACAACCGTTTGTAGTTCTGTTTGCATAAGTGCTTGGTGTCTTCTTGGTAATTCAGATTAGTGAAAGATGTGGTTTACAAGTGTTTGTGAAAGTACCATGAAAAAAAAAAATGTTTTTTTTCCACGTGACAACATTTCAAGGTGGTCACATGTGAACGTAATATCCTTTCCAAAGAAGCCTCATCCTTCTCCTGTGTAGCAGGTAGTAAAACTCAAAATATTATGATTTGATAAATTTGTTCAATAACCAAACAGCTCCAGAAGGTGTGTAAGATACTTAAGAATTGTGTTGTTTCAAATAGATAGTATTGTGTAACTTAGAAATTTGATATGCATATCACTTTGTAATGTTTTATTGAATATTTTTTTTAATAAACTTAATCAAGTTAACTTTAAATCGCATTCTTTCTGAGTAATCTTAATAATATTTGCATAACTTGAGATGAATTACTGGTGTTAAACGCAATGTACTGTCAGGTAAGATTAAAATATTTTTAATTGAATAATTTTAAATTAATTTATTGTTGATTTAAATTTCATACAATATTCCAAAGATTTTTATTACAGCTATGCTGATGATATTGCCATTGTGGCCAGGGGCAAGTTTGGCCCGGTGGTCACTGGCTTCATTAACTCGGCCTTGAAAGTGGTGGAGAGCTGGTGTTCTGATACTGGGCTTTCTGTCAATCCGCTGAAGACATGTTTAGCTGCTTTTCCTAGTGCTAAGCACTTCAAGTCTTCTAAGTTTTCCTTTTTTGGACTACCCATTGCATATTCTTCTTCGGTGAAGTTTTTGGGTGTTTACTTTGACTCCCATTTGGGGTGGAAGAATCACCTTGATTACTGTCTTGCTAAGGCCAAACGAGTCTTTTGGGCTTGTAGAAGTGCTATTGGCAGGACTTGGGGCCTGAGTCCTCGGTCTATTCATTGGATCTACACCATGATTGTTCGCCCGATCATTGCGTATGGGTCCATTGTTTGGTGGTCTAGATCTTCCTTAGTTTCATCTAGGAAGGATCTTACCCATATTCAAAGGATGGCGTGTTTGGCTATCACGGGTTGTCTTCGTACAACTCCTACTGCAATCACTGAATTGCTTTTAAACCTTTTGCCTCTGCATTCTTTTATTGAGGCTGAGGCCCTGGTCTGCAGAAAGAGGCTTATGGACCTGGGGTACTGGAAGGGTTATTCGCAATACCTTTCATGGGGTGATCTTGATTCATCTATGTTGACGCATCCTCTCTGTTGCATGCCTTCTGATAATATGCTTGTCAGGCATGTTTTTGACGAATCTTTTTCCGTTCGTTTCCCCTCTAGTGATGACTGGCGAAAGCCTCCTATTTATAGTAAGAACAGGTGTAGCGTTTGGTACACTGATGGCTCCAAGCTTGGTAATCGTACTGGAGCTGGAGTTTGCTGTCCGGACAATGGCATTAACTCTTTGAGGCGCAACCCTTTCCCAATGCAGAAAAAAGGGCAGCCGTTGCCATCACTCGACTTAACTACCAGCAAGAGGGCGGACAATTGAAACGTTCATCGCGTGCCACAGATCTAGAGACCCCTTTTTGACGCAGCTGGCTGTGCCGGGCAAAGCCAGCTGCGTCAAAAAAGGGTCTCTAGATCTGTGGCACGCGATGTGTTAGGAAAAGTAACTGTAAACCTTACCTTAAAGGTTCCATGACATGTGGCTGTGTTCTCTTTATTATATCTGAATGCTGTATAACTTAACTTTAATTATTTGCCTTAAAATCTAAAGGCACAGATAGCTCTTATTTTTATTAATTAAAGTTCTTACTTAAAACTATTCTAATATCAACGCTTCAAACAAGCACCATAATTGCTGCAAAACGTTTTGCATAATGTGTTTCTGTTTTTGGCCGCTAGAGGCGCTGTACTCCCGACGACTTGCCGCGGAGCTATTTTATCCTTTTTCTTTTCACGTCACAGGTCCGCAGTCCTTGGTGACGTCGTTGCCTGGCCAATAGTATAAAAGTCCGCCGTTCGCCGCGAGAGAGACAGAGAGAGGAGGCGAAAAGGGTGATACGACAGATGCGTATGGAAGGACGCTCGAAGCCGGCCATGTGAGATGCTCTGAGCTGAGTCAAACGATTAATCTGGCGAGCCATCCCGTCGCAGCTTCAAACAAAGCCTTTTTTTGATTATGCCGCTACAAGCTTATCTCAAGGTGATGCTGTTCGATTTGTTGTCCAGAATGTCCGATGCCACATAGATGCTGTACCACATCAAATGCCTGTTTTTTTTGTTTCCATTTGTTCATCCTCATCTGTATACCAGCCTTCATGCTTCATTACTTAAATAAAAGAACTATCAAGGTAAATGTTTTTGTCATCCTTTACCTGGCAAGCCCTCAATTCATTTTTCTTACTAGCTTTCACTGCTCAAAGTTTTGAAGTATAAAACTCTGCTAAATCCAGACATTTCGGTTATGGGCCTCTGCCATTTAAAAATTATGTGAAGATTATGTTATTAAGTATATGCATGTATTCCTTGATTTTAACTATTTACAAAAAGATTTTAACGAGCATTAAGAGGGCGGGCCCTGATTAGAAGTTTTTAATTATATAAATCTATCTGAATTGAATGTATCCCTAGATCCCAACGTATTAAAAGTATTCCAAGTGACCCTGTAAATAAATTACCCAGTCAATTGTAATCAATCAAATTTATCAATTATCAGCCAAATTTTGGCAAAACTTGCCAAGCTCAGTGACAGTTGTCGAGATTTTGGAGATGGCCTCAATAATGATTGACTATATCCAGGGTCATATCTAATACGTGTGCAGTGCGAGCATGCACGCTGGCGGCCAATTAAGCTTTTAACTTAAAAATAAATGTGTGTAAGGGGAAAAAAGGGGGCGTTTATTTTCAATCGAACCCAGGGGAAAAAGCATATCCCCACTCCCTAAGGGGATGTGAAATGACCACACGGCAGACCTAATTCAAATATCTTTTCTTTAGAAAAAAACAAACAAAGGTGGGGGGTGGGGTGGATTCAAGTAGGTGGGATTTCACAGAACAACACTGCAAACCTTCGGAATCTTAATTCATAAGGGGCGGCTGAACACTTCTATGGGCTGAACTATGAGTAGGCTTGACAGATTTCTGAAATGTTCAACCGGGACACCGGAATGTCCCCAACATCACAGGTATTCAAGGGTGCATTTACCCGACTTGTGGCTGAATGTGTTTGCACTCTGAAGTGGCAGATGGAAAGTACCTTGTTCAAAACCACGTCGTGTCGGCTGACCAAACTGTTCAGTTTTCCGTGGTTTTCTACGAAACTTCATGTAAAAACAGGTTAGGATCCCTTGGGAAAATTCCCAATGAAGGGCAATCCCCCCCCCCCCCCAAGCCTAGATCCCTCGCACAGATAATTGGCCCGTAACTCCACATTTACATTTTCCCCCCCAAGAGTACACAACCTTGGTGGGTATTTGGAGTGTTTTAGAGGGTAGTTTATTCTCAATGCTATGAACAAATGATTACTGATTAAGAACCTAAAAATGCCCTACTGATTAAGAACCTGGGGTATTAATAAATGACACAAGCATATAAATTTAAAAATTTTTATTTTACATGTTTACATGTTAATATTTATAAGTTACTTAAGTAAGAAGAAACACATTGAATGAAGAATAAAAATTTGAACAATAGTTATTATCAAACCATCACTCTTCTATAGTTTTTGCTTTTATGCAATATAGTGAAATAAATGACATAAATAATCCTCACAGTTAATTATTTTGAGAACTTTTTGGTCATCTATAATCAAATTTAATTTTTACCGGGACGTGAAGTAAATCGGCCAGGACACTGGCATTTTGTCTTCAAAACCGGGATGTCTGGCAAGCGTAACTATGGGTGACATATACTGACATACACGGACAAAGACACTGCTGGACACCCCCCCACCCCAATACGAAACCTCCCAACGAAATTTTGATTTTTGTCCCAACGAAATTTTGAGTTTTGAAGAATGATATAGTCTTATTCTGCCTGCTATATAGTCTTATATGTGAAAAATTCTGCCTTTTTTACCACTTGGATTTCCTCCAAAATTTTTGGAACAATGCCGAACACTTGGTTTACGTAAAAAGTTCTTTTTAAATTTATATATATTTAAACAACAATGCTGTGAAGAAGATCATATTTTTTTGTGTCGCAGCATTGTTCACAGATGAAATAATGCTCCTTTGTTTCGTCTTTCTAAATAAAATTCCGTATTCAGTTTTAATCTTCCTTTCCATGTAGCTTTTCTGTTTGATAAAATTTGCTTTTTATTGTTTGAGTCTGCAGTTTCGCATTTCTTGTGGTAATCGTTAATTTCGCTTTTGCATATGCAATATAAGTTCTTGGTGCCAGTCTGTTGGCTTGGTCTCAGATCTCACAGGACTGTAGGCATTTGGTATGGCATTCGCCAAATTCTGGCATTTCTGCCTTGGTGATATGCTTTTGCATCGTTAATTTCAAAATTTTTCAATTTATTACCGCTACTGGACAGTTTTGGTGAGTAGCTCATCTTTTACTCGCCAAGTGGTAAAAAGCTGACCGTTTTGATAAAATGTTTCAGACTTCTCCTAAAACAATATTCCTCTGTTAGAGGAGGTCATTTTGTTTTTATGGGACTCTGGCATGCCGTGTCCTTATGTGGATCAATTAAATATTCGAACCTGTCATTAACAACTTCTTGTAAAGCAATGTACTGAAAGTAACTTGTTTTATTTTAAAATTATTTTGCTTCTACCTACAATAAAATGTAGCCTTTACAGCAATGAAGTTGTCTCTCTGTTTTTCTCAGACTTCCGCTGTCACATGGATTTTTAAAACCGCTATACTATGATGAACCGGACAACAGAATATATGCCATTTTGACCATCGACAACTTCACGATAAATGTATCTTATTAAATTTAAGCTCAAAATGAGCGTCTATTTCAAATTTTGTTTTGAATATTTAAACAAATTATTATGGAATCATTCTGTTTCCATAATTAGAGGGCCCCTAAAAAAGTTTTGCATGTGGGAGGTCGCACTCTGACATTTGAAGTAGCCACTGCTTATCCTATTCAAAATATAACCAAGTGACAGATATAATTAAATAATACATAGCAAATAGTTATATAATATAATTAAAATATTCCTTTACTTAATTATTTTCAAGAACATTCATTCGAGCAAAAAATCCAGAAAAATCTTTGTAGTGCCTAAACCAACTTGGTAAAACCAATAAACACTGGGAAATGGCTGAAGTGGAGGTCCAAGGTGCTGGCCTCTCACGCAGCTGTTGTTCTAACAGTCTGGAGTTTGGGGCATTTTTCTCCAGATGTAACATGAATACGCACTAGAGGCGCTTAAAAAGTTATCCGCCAGAGGCAGACATCCTATGTGCTGGTTTGCCTTAAATATACACTACACTATTGCTTTAAACACGCACTACAATATAATGGAGATGTGTGTGTGTGTGTAAAGGGGGGGGCTTACTCCCTTGCACACAGGCTGCTGTTAGTCGGAATACGACCCTGACTATATCCATATATTGAAGATGTCCATAGACTTTAATGCATTGAAATTCTTTTGGCCCAGAGGCCCTGTAAATAAATTATCCAATGGATTGGAGCCAAAAAGAGAGGTGCACAACTAGAGGTTACAAAATCCTAAATATAAAATTTTAACATTCTACAACTAATAATTTTTGATATGCAAGCTACAAACATACGTATGAACAGACATGTGGAAAAACTAGTCAAAATGGATTGTATGTACAAACGTACGATCATACAATATGCAATATTGATTAAAATTTAGGAATTATTATACATAGGATCTTCAGCAGTCTGCTGAAATTATTATGTTTATTATTATTATGGTAGCTTTTCCACGTTACAATTTAATACTATTCCTTTTATGCTTATATGTATATTTTATTTAATTCCCCTCCCCCCCATATAAATAGAGTCTCCCCCCCCCCACAACATAGTAGATACGTTCTGTATTATAGGAACCCATGTTACAGGAATCAATGTTGTACAAGTCCTGAACTCCACCTGGAGTGTAAACCACACAGTTCAAACGCTGCACACTTTATTTGAGCAATTTATTTCACATTTCTCTTAAATACTGCTTACTTGATACTACAGATGCACTAGAGATAACTGATACGCACTTCCTCTAAATTAAATCGGGATCAAATTTGCAGATTGATTTTCATAAGATGTTTTATTTCTCAAGTTGAAATAGAATAAAATAAATCATACAAAAGTTATTTTAGATACGTTTAGTGTACACCACAATTAGAAAAAGCTGATGATATAAGAGTCTCGACATGTTATAGGGAATCTGATTGCAATTTTTTCACCGTGTTCTAGGGATCGATGTTGTATGGACCAGTGTTATAGTTGGTCTACTGTTATATATTTCCCATAAATTATCTATTTTTTAAAACACTATAAAGATAGCATAATAAACTGACAGTAATGAGCCTAGAATTTTATCAGATAGAAGGAAAAACAACTGATAAAAGGTAAACTACAAATATTAATTTGTTTTTCTATAAGTACCAGTTTTATGATGAAATCATAAAACTGGTACTTATAGAAAAAAAAATTAATATTACAAACATATTAAAGTAAGATAAGACAAAAATCTTACCTTCTTTTGTAACCTAATAACTGACGTCCATTTCTTTTCAAGTATTCCAGAATATTTTTTATCCATTTCACCATGCTGAAAACATACTTAAAATTAATACATTAATATAGAAATGATAAACTAAAATCAAAGAATAGTGTTGTGCTTACCATATCTGATTCTTTCTTGAATGCCTCCAAGGCATCTACATACCCACTTGATGCCAAATAGTCAGCAATAGCCTTGTTTCTAAAAAAATGAAATGAATGTTTAATTGCAATAATTTTACATACTTCTAATCATTAACACAACTAATATGGGGGTGAAAAAAAAATCGATAAAATATCACACTGTAACATCATTAATTTGTGTAAATTTCCTTTAATTGCCTGTACATGACAGTTGGATTGTAATTTTAAAAACTTTTGAAGCTATTTGATTAAAATTATTTAAAATTGTTCAAAAGCTTTCAAGCAAACACTCTGGAAAGCTTTTAAAATTAGAGTTGAAAGCTGACTTTTAGAGGTTCAAGAACTGACCCCTGACTTTTAGAAGGTATCTTGTTTTCTTATTTTTTAGGGAATCAATAAAGATAGTATTCTGTCAGTTTAAAGATATTTTTTAATTATTAACTTAAAAAATACAGGCATCAAAAGTTTCATCAAAGGCACCATCCAAGTTTTTGAAACTTTCATTCAGTTCGAGTTATGCATTTTTCTGCACGTCTTTTCCCCCTTCTATTTCTAATGTATTACATCCAGAAAAATGTTAGAAATATCAATTTTAATTGTTTAATCACACTCATAAATAATGATACACTTTCCAACTTAATGGAATAAGGAAAGAAAATAGGGAAGATGCATGGGTATGATATGCTTTTAATATATAGAACATTAGTGCATTTTTAAAATCTGAAAGTGTTTCAGATTTTCTTACTTTCCGCCCCCCCCCCCATTTCTGTTTTTTGATAACGGTCAATATATTTAGAAGCTCTTCAGAATTAATATAGGATGAAAATAATTTGTACCTTTTTGTAGGTTTTTATCATTAAACCATCCTATTTTTATAACCAGCGGCGGCTCGACACGGTAAGGAAGGTAATCTTGGCATTGGGGTGCCGGCTTCGAAGGGGCGTCAGGTCGAACTCAAAAACTAAGTAGTGCATTATTTTATAACGTTAGCAGGGGGTGCCACCAGGGTTGGCAAAAACCCGGGGTTTTGTACAAAAACCCAACCCACCCGGGTTTTTGTGGGCTTTTCTGGGTTTTTGTTATTTTTTGTATGTTTGTATATTTATACAATGTATCTGTTTACATATGCATGAGCATTAATTAATTGAATTTTTTCATATAAAAATCATTACTAAGAACAATAATGTAAATATGTGACAAACAAAACTGCAAATCTAAAAATTATTCTTTTATGTTATTTATTTTTGGTCGTAAATTTACTTAATGCCATTCAAATAGATGAATCCATTCCATAATGAATTTTTCTTATTACTATGGCATCAGTCTACTCAAAAATGTTTTATTTTGGGTTTGAGTTTATGTTTACATCTTTCATTATTAATAAAATTACTTTGCTTTGATATTTGATAAACAATATTTTTTGCTTCTAGCCAGTCATTGCTACCATAAAAATATTTTTTTCATGTGGTTATATTTATTGACATCATTTTGCAGTTTGTTTTGTTTTGAAATTTTCTTGAATCATCCAATCACAGACAATTACTGAGGCTGACCAATGGAAAGAATCTCAGACACTTCTTTTTAAGTCTCTGCATTCTGTTCCATCTAGCTCTGCTTCCATTGAGAGAATTTTCTCTAGATTTGGATTCATATGGTCTAAGCTGCGGAACAGACTAGGCTCAGAGCAGTGTGAAAAATTAGTAAAGATTTACAAATATTACCACAAAAATCAAAGTGAATGTGATTTTGATTGGTAAACTGTAAAAAAGATCAATTATAATTAATTTGAAATATATTTTTCATTCTACATTTTTAGTTTGTTTTCATTTAACTTTAATTGGGATTATTATTAGACATTAAACACACATGTCATATTTTGCATAGTTTTTTACTAGAATATTATCAACAGTTTATTTTCATTATAATGTGGTATCAAAACTTATTTATAATAATCGCTGCATATTTGCTATAAAAAAAAAATTAAATAAGCAAAAGAATAATAAAAACAGTATAGTAGGAAAAAGTAGTCTGTGTTTTCGAACTGAAAATTTCAGGGTTTTTTCTTTATATTTCTTAGAGGGAAAATATTATTAGTTATATAGTTACATATTTCTTAATCAATAATGAATACAAGTAGTAATTGAAATATGATTAATAATATTTTTTAATTCTTTCAAAGCAGAAAGAAAGCTTGCTTTCTGTGAAGGATCATGACTACCTCTGTCAAAAACATTGTTGTTATACTGTCTAGAAGTTTCAAAATTTTCAGTTAATGAAATTAATTTTAGAAAATAAATGTTTTGAGGTAAACTTCATCTGATTAACATATATGACTTATTTTTATGTAATTTTGATAAGATAAACCACCTAGGTTTTGGGCTTAAAAGGTAAAGTGTATTTGCACACTCAGAAATGATTTTAAACAAAAACCCAGTTTGAACAAAAACCCAGGCGGGTTTTTGTTGGTGGACCCACCCAAAAAAACCCATGTGGGTTTTTCTGGGCTGGGTCCACTTTGCCAACCCTGGGTGCCACTTACCCTAGGGCTGCCCCTGTTTGTAACCATCTTAATTTTAAACATTCAGAATCTGAGATATTTCAGTGCCAAGAAAGCTGGTGAGAAACACAAGATTTATTAAGATGACAAACCAACTGGTCGCCGGAGGCGGCAAGTTGTCAATAGAGAAAAAAATTTTATTTTCAAAACTAGCTTCTACCCACGACTTTGTCCGTGTCTGCTTTAGAATTAGGTCCAGACAGAAATGAAGCATGTGTGAAAAACAGAAAATAAATAATTTGATGACAATTGCGCGATAGGCAAAAATGACTTATTTAAATATTATTTATTTTTTACCTTTTTTAAATGAAGTATAATACATGGCATATTTAGAGTTGGTATAAATTTATTTTATTTTTTTAAACGCATTTGACAAATGGAGACATTACGAAAATATTTGAGAACTACTTTGAGTATTCCTGTAAAAGAGCTATTTATGTTATATGAATGAATTTTAGTCTATCTTACTTAGGAATAGAGTAGCTTTCTATCAGTGAAGAAAATTTTAGAATTGGTTCGGTAATTACAGAGATGCCCATAGAGCATAATGTATTAGAATTATTTTGAGTGTCTCTGTAAAAGAACTATTTATGCTATAGACATGATAGGTAGCCTTAAAAACCCAGGAACAGTGTAGCTTTCTATTAGTGAAAAAGTTTTAGAATTGGTACAGTAGTTACAGACACACCCATAGAATATAATAAACTCTTATGGATGCCCATGCAAAATAACGATTGTGATATATGCATGACAGGTAGCCTATGTTACTCAGGAATAGTATAGCTTTCTATCAATGAAAAAAGTTTTAGAATCAGTTCAGTAGTTACAGAAATACCCATAGAGAGTAATCTAATTTTTATGAGTGTCCCTGTAAAAGAACTATTTGTGATACATGCATGAAAGGTTGTATAATACCGAGGAATAGTGTAACTTTCTATCAGTGAAAAATGTTCTAGAATTGGTTTGATAGTTTCAAAGATGCCCACAGAGCATAATGTATTAGAATTGTTTTGAGTGTCTCTGTAAAAGAACTATCTTTGCTATATGCATAAAATTTTACATATATGTTAATCCAGGGTATAAGCTATCTATCTTCATTCCAAATTTTATCGAAATCAGTTCAACCCTTTTATGGGGGTCTTTCAAAAGGGTTCTACTATAACCTATATCTATGCTAAGTTTCGGAGGAAACCTCAAAAAACTTCAAACAGTTAGGTTGGCGGACGCGGCCTGGTTTTGAACCAGGCACCTTCTGTCTCCCAGCTCAGAGTGTTATGCTCTCGGCCACTCATGGGGCTCCTGAACATGAGCTTGCCATTGCGGTACACTTTTAAAACCATTCTACTGCAAAACTGAAACAACAGATTTCCTCAAAATCAGATTCGTTTATATGGCACATTTATGATACATTTAGTTATCAGTACATGATTGATACATTATTTGCTTATTTGCTTTTTAGAGTTTTTCCTTTTCCCCCCTCCAAAACCTTCTCATGAACCATTAAAAACTTATTATGTTCTTTTGAGGTATAATCCAACGTTTAAACCGTTTTTAAAGCAATCAAATTACAAAATAGATACAAAAAAATTTAAATTGTATCTTTACTAGTTACTAGCGTTTCAGACCAAATTCAGATCCAGGCATTTTTTAGATTAATTTTTGCATATTTTGTTTTCTAATTCGTTAATTAAAGGATAATAGTCATTTAAATGGAGGGGGGTGGGGGATTGTACACAATTTTCACTGTGTTCACAATTGGGAACATTGGTCATTTCTGACTATAAACTTCTGACAAACTTTTACATTGCTTTGGTTTCAGAAACGGAATACAGTGACGGGTAGTGTAAATGATAAGTGAAATATTGAGAATTAATGAAAGATTTATTTTTAATTTTTAAATTTAAATAAATATATGAATTAAGTTTGAAGTGAGGGAGGGCTGTATCAAGATAGCAGTGTAAAAATTTATGAAAATGGCTATTTTTATGATTCTTTATCCAGTTTCCCACTAGTGATAGAAATGCAGCTTGTGTTTCAAAAAATCAAGTCATCTTTTTTTAACTATACCAGCTAAATTTATTATTATTATTTTTTTAAATTTGATGTTTCCAATTGGGAACATTGGCCTGTAAAAGGTTAAGAAGTATCCAGATAAAAATAAGCAGTTGAAAGCTTAGGTGCAATTTAAAAAAAAGTTTTGAATCTGATTGTATGTCGCGGTGCACGATCGGCGATTTTCGCCAGCCTCGGCGGCTGCGGCGTAGTACAAATGCCCGGCTGAGGCGGCACCGGCACAGATTTCTAGTCGCGGGCCGTATAATTGGGATTTATAAGGAATTTTGAATTGTTTATAAGGGTTTTATACGGGTTTTTATGTTCCGCGGGTCGGATCAAAAGCGATGGTTGTCACATCCGGCTCACTGGCCGGAAGTTGCCTATATGTGTTCTAGAGGGATGTATCGTTATATCAAGGCGATATTATATTGTATGGAAATTCCGCGGGACCGCGGAAAATTTTATCATTACAGAGGGCTTTATCGTTGTATCGAATATTGTTATAGCGAGGTTTTACTGTAATTAAAATTTTAAAATTCTGAGTCTAAGGTACATATTACCAAACTCATGGGCTTTTTTTTTTTTTTTTCGAATTTTCAGAACTCTGCGTGCTGTAGATTTGTCTGGCGATCGCACAAAATAGAAACATTCACTTTTATTATCACAGATAAAGCAAAAATACAGCAAACTCATGAATAACGATACGCTTTCCAATGGAATAAGGAAGAAAAATAGGAACGACGCATAAATTCTGATACGCTTTTAATATATAGCACTATAATGCGTATTTAAAATCTGAAAGTTTCAGATTTTCTTCCTTTTTATTATTATTAAATTATTATTCTTTTTTTTCCGTTTTACCCGTATTTACGAACGACTGCAATGTAATAACTAAAATAAGGAATTAAATAGGCACCTTTTCTTTTTGCAAACAGTATTTTTTTTCAGTTCATTAAAAACAACTAATTCAATAACTAAGTGCCACAGTATTTTTTTTTTTTTTTTTTTTTTAAAGATGGATAGTTACCTAAAAGAAAAATTTTAAAGTCACTATAGCGCAAGCGCGTTGCACAGATGTGTGCGCGTATGCATATAAAGGGGTTCAAATACGCACAATGCATTCAGTTATCACAAGCTATTATGAGTTTGCAGATTTTTTTTTTTAATCTGTCTATGCATATGATTATATACATTATGCCATGTTATTATTTTGCCAGCCCATACAAAAATATGTAATAGAATTTTACAAAAGTTCTATCGAATTTTGGCACGTTTTGCTAATAGACTCGTTGAATCTTTCACGCAAAGGAAACAATCAGTGTAAAGTTAGTAAATTTCAGAAAACTAACATTTGAATTATATTAATATCTCAATTATATTAAACAATATTTGAATCATCTCAAGATAGGACATCCCCCCCCACACACACACACTTTTTTTTATTCATTTGTCACCAAGGCAACCACGTAAGCAAAAGTGAAAATAATTAAAATTTAGTGCTCGCATCATAATCTCGTTCACATGCTAGGTTGGGAAATTAAAAACATGTAAAGCTAGTTAGCAGTCAGCGCAGGGAAATGTTTTATTCTTTTACCGCTAGGATCGCTGCACGTTACTAGATTACCAATGTTTACATAATTGAAACATAATTTGGGGACCAAAATTCCAACAAAGCGGCTATGGAGAGTGTCCACGGATACATTATAGGAGTGGACACTCTCCATAGCTGCTTTATGTTGGCCAGCTTCGCCGCAAATACCTTACTGCTCTTTATGATTAGTGCAATCTTGGCTAAATTATTGGGACTCATTTCAAGGAAAATCAAATTTCTTTGCTTTAACGGTATTTGTCATTAAATTTATTTAGGTTAGGATTACTACAAATATTGGGTCACCATGCCAAGTACAGACATTGCAAAATGTACAAAAAGACATAATTGGTGACATTTCCATTCATAAAATGATTATAAAAATAATATATTGGGTGATTGTGAAATATGTTGTACAAATTCCTACCGAAATATTTCTTAACTAGCTGCCAGTGATGTTTGGTGTTGCCATTCAAAAGTTATGTTATTTGCAAGAGCTAATGGGTCATAATATCAGAACATCTGTCTCATTTTACCGTGCTGTACGAAAACAATTGCAAAATTTTCACCATGTTCAACGAATACGTGTAGTAGAACCGTGTTACAAAGGGGCCTACTGTAGTCTGTTAAAAATAAAATATGAAATTAGTTATTTATTTAGTTCGAATTGACAGCGATATCAACGTCAGTTTTATGTAACAAGTGTGATATTGCATTAAAAGTTCAGTATGAGTAAAAAACTTTATCGCAGAAGTTACGTCGCTTTCATTTGTAAAAGCGGCATGATTTTCATGGAAACAGTGCGCATTTTTCGCTTTTAAGTAAATGGTACATCGATTGTTTCGTGGATGTTTCGTTAATTTAGGTAAAATTCAATAAAGTCATCTGCAACATAACTGCGCTAATGCAGTTGTCAGCATCATGTAATGTTATTTATGTGGTACATATTAATGGTGTCAATTAAACCTAAAAAACAGAATTATATGATGTAGAAATCTGGCATTTTGAAGGCAATACCTAAAGATCTTTCTGTTTAGGTCGCCAGTGACACAGGTAGTTTTTGTATCAGCAATTTGCAATAAATTCAGATTTGCACTCATGGCGTCTACTTTAAGTTACCATTCAAATAATTTTTCACTTTTTGAGATTCCGCATCACCGTATTTAATTCGAATTATATGTGTAAGGAAAACATTCCTTTCCTACCCTGCGGAGAACGGGTACGCAGCTAGTCATTTTATAAATGGAAATGTCACTATGTCCTTTCATACATTTTGAAATGTTAGTACTTGGCGCCGCCACCATCGGCTTTTATGATGACACCCAAAATATGTAGCAACTCTAACATAAATAAATTTAATGACAAATACTGTTAAAACAACGATTTTCGTTGAAATGAGTCCAATAATTTGGCCAACACTGCACTGAATATAAAGAACAATAAAGTATGGAGCGGCTGATCTCCATACCTCGCAAGAATTTCCTAGGGCCATGAGCCGAGGGCATTTTAATAGCCAATAAATGCACCTTTTTCAGAACATGTGATTACCGTATAAACCACGTGACCTGCAATTATATAAGTCGAAACACGGTTCACGGAGCCACTTTTTCGTGACCTCTGCTGCAACATAAATCTGTATGAGAAGCTGTTAAAATTAAAATATGTTCTGAACACTAAGTGTGGCGTAATTTAAGTCAACAGCTACAGCCCGAGTGACTTCCACTCTCCGGCCACGAAGTACCAACGGCGGACGGCCGGTCATTTCTCAACGACGCGACGCTCAGATCGGGCTCAAAGCCAGGGAGGGCCCCGACCGAGTCGCCTGCTCTACCCGCTCTACCCAGCGACGCTATGTTTAAATGTTTTTTAGCCGAATGGTTATCCCTGATGGTAAGGTAGCAGGTTGAGCAAACGTTTTCCCAGAGCAATAAACGAAAATATTACAGGGTTCAATTACTTATGCAAAAACATCTGATACTTTTTTGTATATTTAATCAATCAGTGATTCCGCAAAAAATAATCCGTAGTAGTTGTGACATTTATTCGAAGTATAACATTTCTAAATATTAAAAAGCCTATATGGCATCGTAAGATTACGTCATTCACATTCTAATTTAATATATGAATGACGAATCATTTTGTCACAAAACACACGGACAAAACTAGGATAAACTACAGGTGATCCAATATTCGCCAGGTCGCCCAGTGACACAACTGAACAAGGTCGAAACGTTGCAAATCTAGGAAACACTGCTGATTTAAATTCTGATGTTCTATGCTTGTAAAATACGTGTGTAGAAAAGGAAGTAATATACAGCAAGCTGGCTAAATATTTGTTTATAAGCATTCAAACGAAGTAAGCTATTAAAATCGTAACTCCTTGTCATCTGAATACCGATTAAATTTAGACCGCATCGAAAAAATAAAGATTTGGAATAGTGGTTACGAAATAAGCAGGAATAGCAGAACACATAAATACGCTTTGTCGTTTGAATCATAAATTACACTGAACTCACTTTTTACAATATATACGACAAACATTAATTTTTTTTTTTTTTTTACCAATGAGTAACAGTAAAATTTCTTTCTTTCTTTTTTTTTTTTAATGCACTAGGGTACTATTTTGCTCAATCCCAGTATTTTATCTACGCGATTTTGTAGATATGAACTGTCATGGTGAAGATCTTTTCAAATGTGTTTGCCAGATAATGTGGTGGGTTGGGAGGTGGAGTTAACAAAACGCTGAAAGTAGCACAAGGTTTGCAATTTTGAAAATTGATCACTAAATTTGGTGCCAAAACGCGACAATTTATTATAAATATATTACGAGTAGTTAGAAAACGCCTGGCGAATATTGTAAAATAGCTTTAGTAGGCGATTTTAATATAGATTTCAATTCCGAAGAAGTGTTTTATGGAACAGAGACGACAAATACAGTGCACTCATAGATTATGATACACTTTCGAAATGGTATTTATAAAGGTGAATATTAGTTAGACTAAGCCTGGCAAAAATTGTTACAGTTTTAGGTAGGCGATTTTAACCCATCAACGTCCAACGATCTATTTTTAGACCGCCGCGAAATTTGTAAGTCACTCAAATATTTAAGCATTAGTTAATTTTTCTAGTTGAATTTCTTGAATAATAAATCTGATTTCCACAAAATATTCAGCGATAACAAGTTTAAATGAGAATAATTCCCTGTCTTATTCACATTTTTAGAAAAATATTTATGTTCTTCATACCACACAAATGGCGAAAATTTATTTATCACTTCTGGCATCAACATAAATTTGAGAATGTGCTGAAAAAAGTTGGGCGCTAATGGGTTAATAAAGATTTCAATTCTGAGGAAGTGTTTGCGAAAAAAGAATGACAAATACTACACACTCATGAATTATGATGCTCATTCCAAACAATATTTAAAATGGTAGAGGATAGTTGAAATATACTTGGCGAAGGTTGTAAAACAGATTTAGTAGGTGATTTTATGATAGATTTCGGTTCCAAAGATGCGTTTTATTTAACAAGAAAGGCGAACACGGCATACTCATGGATTATGATGCCTATTCCAAACAGCATTTAATATGGTGAAGTATAGTTGGAATATGCCGGCAAAGATTGTAAAACAGTATCGATTTTAAGATAGATTTCGGTTCTAAAGATGTGTTTTATGGAACAAGAAAGAGTTGATTCGTATTTTAACGCCCCCACTCTCGGCAACCTAAAAAATCGCTGCACGTTGGCGAGCTTTGTAGTCATGGGTCTCTAGGAGATATGCACAAGTTCCAACGCTCCCAAAAGAACTAGATGAAAACTAAAGTTAACAAATTACCGACGACCAGTTAAGAAATTTGAAGACGCTTAATTATTAAAACTAAATTAATTGCCAACCCAAAATAAATAAATAAGTAATGGAATGCTGAACTTACATGTTGTTCCAAATTGCCATTTTAATTCTAAATTACGGCTGCCACATAAATACAAAAAAAAATCGTCATAGTAACTGTATATGTTTAGTTATTGCTACCTTGGCGAGAGTCGAGGCATTAAAGCAGGAATCAACTCAAGAAAGACAAACACGGCGCACTCATGATTATGATGCACATTCGAAACAATATTTAAAACGGTGAAGTATAGTTGGGATATACTTGGCGAAGATTGTGAAATAGTTTTAGTAGGCGATTTTAAGATAGATTTCGATTCCAAAAATGGGTTTTATGGAACAAAGAAAAAAAATAGGGGCGACGCATAACTTATGATACGATTTTTATATATAGAACTTTAGTGCGTATTTAAAATCTGAAAGTGTTTCAGATTTTCTTCCCTCCCCCCTCCCCTCCCACTTTTTTTTTTTTTAAGATGGATAGCTATCCAAATAAAAAATGTTCTTTTAAAGTCACTATTGTACAAGCGCGTTGCATGTATGTGTGTAGGTAGGGTTGCCAGGTCGCCAAACCAAATAGCCGGACAGACCAGCCATTTTGGCCGGACATTTGTGTAAAAAGGCCGGGCAGCCTACAATATTGAGGATTTTGTCTCAGTATTAATAGGTACAACAAAAAAATTGTCTGTAAAATCAAGTTTTTTGATTATTACCATGAATCTTGTTAAATTCTAATGAAATATAAATAACATCGAATGCCGAATCAGTTCAAGTATTTTATTACTAATCAGCCATAGTCACCAATAAAAAGCCTAACAAAAGGCGGACACCGTTAAGTTTGGCCAGACACGCAATCAAAAAGCCTAACTATGTCCTGCTTTATCCGGACGCCTGGCAACGCTATGTGTAGGTAATACGTGTCCATATGCACACTAAGCATTATGTTATTAGGGGCTATAATGAGTTTGATGATAGTTTTGAATTATGAGAGCTGATAGTTTAATAATTTTTTTATATGAGTATGATTTGTGCAGATCAAGTAAAACCAAATTTCCTGTAAAATTTAATATTTTTTTTTTTTTTTTTTTTTTTAAAGCACCAGAGTGCTATTAATTTCAACCTTGCTTTTTTTGTGTAGATACGATTTTGGTACAATTTTCGCGTCGAGTCACTTTTGAAATGTGTTTGCCAGATAACGTGTGTGTGTGTGTGTGTGGGGGGGGGTTAATAAACTGTTGAAAATAGCACAAGGTTTGCAATTTTTGATAATTGATCGATAAATTTGGCGCCAAAACGCGATAATTTATTATAAATATATTTCGAGTATAGTTAGAAAACGCCTGGCGAATACTGTAAAATAGTTTTATCAGGCGATTTTAATATAGATTTTAATTCCGAAGAAGTGTTTTATACAACAGAGAAGACAAATACGGTACACTCATAGATTATGATACACTTTCCAAATGGTATTTATAAAGGTGAAGTATGATTTGACTATGCCTGGCGAAAATTGTTAAACAGTTTTGGCAGGCGATTTCAATGTAGATTTCTATTCCGAAGAAGTGTTTTATGGAACAAGGAAGGAAAACACGGTACACTCATGGATTATGATGCCCATTCCAAACAGTATTTGAAATGTCTACGGGATATAGTTGGAATATGCCTTCAGAAGATTGTAAAACAGTTTCAGTAGTTGATTTTAAGATAGATTTCGATTCCAAAGATGTGTTTTACGGTACAAGTAAGAGTTGATTCCTATTTTAACGCCCCCGCTCTCGGAAACCTAAAATATCCCGCACTTTGGCGAGCTTTGCAGTCATGGGTCTCTAGGACATATGGACAAGTTTCAACGCTCCCAAAAGAACTATATGAAAAATAAAGTGAACAAATTAGCGATAAACGCACCTGTTAAGGAATTTGAAGACACTTAATTATTAAAACTACATTAATTGGCAACCCAAAATAAATAAAAATCTAACGGAATGCTTTAAATGTTGTGCTAAATCGCCATTTTAATTCTAAATTACGATTGCCACATAAATATAAAAAATCGTCGTAGTACCTCCGTATGTTTAATGATCGCCACCTTGGCGAGAGTCGGGGCGTTAAAGTAGGAATCAACCCAGAAAGAGAAACACGACACACTCATGGATTCTGATGGACATTCGAAACAATATTTAAGACGGTGAAGTATAGTTGTAATATACTTGGCAACGATTGTAAAATAGTTTAAATAGGCGATTTTAAGATGATTTCGATTCCAAAGATGGGTTTTATGAAACAAGGAGGAAAAATACGGCACAGTCATGAATAATGATATTCTCTCCAAGTTAATGGAATAAGGAAGAAAAATAGGGACGACGCATAAACCATGATACGCTTTTAATATATAGCACTTTGGTGCGTATTTAAAATCTGAAAGTATTTCAGATTTTCTTCCTTTTTATATATACTACAATCAAATTTCATGCTCTTGGTTTTTTTTCATTTCAAACTTAATCCGCATTATCTGAGGAAAAATTATTTAATTCAAAGACATATTTAAGCAGCTCTGAAAGGGTTAGGATACAATGGTATGCAAAATTTCAGATCTATTGATTTCAGATCTATTGATCTAGAGATTTTGAAGTTAACGAAAAATTGATTACAAATTTAACCTAAATGTCCAACGTAAATAAGTGAGTGTAACAAAAAAGGGATAAGTTTCGATAGGAGTAACAGGCTGATTTTGGAGAATCATTGAAAAACAGTCTTGCAACAAAATAAAAAGGAAAAGTTATAACCATAAATTAACGACGACAGCTAACAATTAAAAACTATAAAATTCCTGGCATTGTGATTTTAGCTTATATGGGTCATTCTATTCTATGGCAATTAAAAAAGTTAAGTGTTTTTATTACTGATCGACCAATAAAGTTAAGAGAATAGTCTCAGCTTTACAGCATGCAATACAGAGTCATTAATAATTAGAAACAGTAGTTTGTAGTATGATATTCGATCAAATACTGGTAATTTTGGTTATTTAAGAGTTGTGACTAACGCAACATTACACACAAACGCACACACTGAAAAAGAAAAAAAAAAGGACCAGTATTTTACGAAAATTAAAAAATGAAACTATCATATCCTTATTTACGATATTATAATACGAAACTGTAAAGCTGAAAAAGTTATATTAATTTAACTTTTAACGAGTCGGTTATCAAAATCATTTTTATCTTCAGCTACAAATATGGAATCACAATAGAATGACTAATACATTTTGAATTGGGGGGGGGGGGGGGGAGAGACCCACTTCTACTGATGATTAATTAACTCTGTACCTGTTCTTTTTAAATTTAAGGGTAAAATTTCTGGGGCTCCGCAAGAACGAATTCAGCTTAATTTTAGTTTTTTTCACTAGTTGCAAGTAGTACTAAGTAAGGAATAAGGGAGAGCGATGAATATTCAAATTTTATTCTCTCAAAAAATCTGCTGAATTAATCAGCAAGTTTTAATAAACATTTATTGTAATAACTTGTTACATATATTATCATATTTACCTAAACATGTTTATTAAATAACAAAAAAATATTTTAAAAGAAAAAATGCCGAATTATCGACATTTTTTCTTCTGATACCCGAGATGCCAACGTTTCAATGCATTTCGCTTTAGGCGAAAGTCCACAGAATCAACAGCTGTTGTCACGACTATAAATAATTACCTTAGAGATGAATGCAGAGTAGAAAAATAGAAATGAAATTTTCGCGCGAAAATGCTTTTGAGAAACTAAAGCGAGAGAATAAAACACTTATGAATAACATAACAATCAAATGCCATGATGTCAAGTGAAACGGACAGACGTCTCACGTCACAGCTCCAGATGAGTCACCTTCCATCCGTTCAACCGTTGAACTCCCGAGCTCTGAGCTTACGTCTTTAATTGGCAAACTTTCCAATCTCAGGATCAAGTAAAAGAAAGAGATCATTAGCGATGCTGCAGATTAAGTACCCGAAATAGGGATAATATTTAAGAGATCAGGTATTGCTGGAAAGCGTCAGTCTTCTTCAATAGGAAAAGACTATACACACAGTCAACTCCGGATATAGTGAACTTTCGGCTATAGTGAACACATTTTATGAGCCCCCGATTCACACACGTTAGAAATGAAATGTTCATAGCATTGTTCGGTTTTAGTGAACCATGACTTCGGTTTTAGTGAACCATGACTTCGGTTATAGTGAACTTAAAAAATTCTGGACGGCAGCGGTGATATTAGATTCCTACGAAGAGTGTCTATTTTGTGTTCGAGTTGAGAGAAAGAGATTATAAAGGACCTGATCCGAAATACAGGTGTATTGTATTGCCAATGTCTATGACATACTTCAGGGATGAGATTGGCAAAAAAAGCAAAAAGACTGAAATTATACGAGAGCAAAAAATTTGTACACGTGATATTTATATGTGAAAGAAGTTTTAAGAAGTAAAGTATCAAAACATTCTACAAGATAATATCTTTACACAGTAATTAATAACTACTATCAGAAATCCACAGAAAAAAAAGCAGAATTTTCAATATATTAGATAAGTTGGAGTGTTTAGGCTGATTAATTTTTACCAACTATGCGAAAAATTCTAGAGCTGGGGGTCGAACCCAGGACTACCGCTTAACGTGCGAGTGCTCTACAACTGAGCTACTCTGGGGCGATTCCCAGATGAAATTTCTCGCTTTAGAACCGTTGGCATTTATCATCTTCCTCTGCAAACCACAGATGGAACAGATGAAACAATTAATTCGCGACAACTCCGTTACGCCGCGGAAGTTATACGTATTTTTAGAAAGTGATTGGAGTGTTTAGGCTGATTAATTTTTACCAACTATGCAAAAAATTCCAGAGCTGGGGCTCGAACCCAGGACTACCGCTTAACGTGCGAGTGCTCTACCACTGAGCTACTCTGGGAATCGTCCTAGAGTAGCTCAGTGGTATATCGCAAGTGCCAGTATCGCAAATGCATATATTTCAAATACATTTGAATCTTCTATTTTGTATTTTCACAAGCAAAAGACAAGTATTTTGAAAATGTATTTTAAAATATTTCTTAAATGTAATTTGTATTTTCAAAATGCTGAAAATACATTTTTATTCTAGCATTAAATTAATCTGATTAATCTTAATACCATAGATTGCTCAGATTGAGATGTTCAAATGAAAATGATAAAATTACGTACATTTACATTTCCCGCGATATAATTTATGAGATAAAAAATAGTTTTAAAATTTCGAGTTCATTGAAAACTGTAGAGGTGGTCATAAAGTTTTGGCTCGTCCGCGTTGTTTACTTTAAACATATATGCAAAGGCTTAGCTGTTCATAAAAATATGAGCTTATTTCTTTATTACATTCCTGAGAAAAGGCTGATAATGAGAACCTTGTATTAATAGCATACTTTTTTTAGTTTGTTACTCAGAAGCAGTGACTTTTGGAAATTAATATTAAATATTGTTTAAAAACAAACTAATTAAATTAATCATTGCAATCAAAATTTAATAACGGTTTAATAAATTTTAATAAAATATTCGGTATTCGGCCGAATATTCGGTTAGAATTTTAACTAAATATTAGGTATTCGTTATTCGGCAAAATATGGTATTCGGTGCATCTCTAATTTGAATCAATGTATCTTGTATCTGAAATACATTTTCGATGTGTTTTGCTCAACGTGACCTGGGGCCCATGTTTTAAGGAGCCCTAAAACGTGCCCAGGAAGTATGAATATATGTACTTAAATTATTGTTCGAATACTATAAAGGACTGATTTCTATAATTCAAGTCATCAAGGGCGCCGCCAGAATTTTTCCTGGGGGGTGCCCCAAGGACGGCTTAAAGGAAGGACGATCACCCCCCCCCCCCCCCCCAGCCGACACAAAAGAAATTGAGCGAAGATCTTATTTCGCTTCAATAAAATGGATGTGTATGTGATTGTTCCAACAGCTCGACTGCAAATGTTCAAATGTGCCATAACCAACATTGACACAGTATTTGTAGCGTCTAGAAAGTGATTGGCGGACCCGTTCGAAGATGCCAGGTGTTCTACGAACAGTTGCAGCGGCGACTGAAAGTTTTGCAATGAGGTTCACCTCATCTGAGTGAACTGGAGTCTCGTAAACGGTTGTCTTGATGTGTCCCCAAATAAAAAATTCAATACTTGATTAATCTAGTGTACGTGCTGGCCAAGCGACTAGTTCAACTTGTCTAATTTATCCAGGGGCCAAAGATGGCAATGAAGTAATAACGCACATTATTTGGGAAATGGGATGGAGACCCATCATGCTGGAACCATCTACACTTTTCATTTTCGATCCCACGTTGCTATGCAAAAAAATGGTTCTTTGTATATATTTTAAATACGTTTAAAGTTTGGCCTATGAATTCAGGGACATTCTCTAATTTGGAGTTCGAAGGAAGAAGAATCTTGACTGGAAAATGTAGCATCAATATGTGAAATAAACGTCGACATAATATTTTGTCTCAGCTGAAAAAGACAAAATTGTAAACTATTAATTTATCCAAATTAATAATACCTTAATTTAAGCATACTAATAATTATTTAAATTACATTCAATTTTAGCAACATTGTTTTATATTTAAGCAGACGAATTTTCCCAGAAAACTTTGAGGCTATTTTGTCTAGTATTAATGTATAGGCAATTTTTGGCTTGGGGGGGAGGCTACCATGACCCAGTGCGTAATGTACTGAAAATAGTAGATGGATTAAGTGTGAAGGTCAATAGTTCTGGACTACCACGCCCACGCATATGTTAATCTAACGGTTTGCAGTTTTGGGCTGCTTTAAAAAGGCCTCTGCCTAAGACAACCTCCTCCCCCTTGACAGATACCCTTGTGCATGTCTGCCTTAAATACACTACAGTACACTTGGCTTACAGGTCATCTATTAAAACAGAGCCTAAGTTTCGAAAATGATACAGTGATGCCTTCTTAATATTTTAAATAACCATTTCAAAAGAATCAAAATAACAAATTTTCATTAATTTTCAACTAATAGTGTTTGAGTTTAAATCTCTGAAAAATTACCTCTCAAAGGTTAAAGAGAAATGTCAAACTTTAAAGCCTTAATTCCATAAATAATTGCATTTAATCATAATTATCCAACTAATCCTACTAATATTATAAATGTCAATATTTGTAGTCCGGGAGCCAGCGACAGATTTTTGCGACCAAAATCCTCTCAGCCCATAATTTCTCAGATGATTAAGACGGTTGTGTGTTGAAGCATGGTGATCGTCAGCTGCCGCACCATGGGTGGGTTGGGCGGCGGCCGCCTTCCAGACACGTAAAAAAAAATTAAAAAATTCAGTCATTTCCTCCCGGTTGAAAATTTCTGAAATAATAGTTGGCATAGTACTTGTTTGAAAAAAAACCGTCAGCTGGCCAAGCGGCGGTGGATTATACGTCAGCTGCTCATACGAACATGTAAAAAAAAAATTTTTTTTTCAATGATTTCCTCCCGGTTGAAAATTTGACAGATGTTAGTTTACATTCTACTTTAAATAAAAAAACAAGTCAGCTGGCTGTATGCCGGTGGAAAACCCGTCAGCTGGCACAGTGAAAGTGTGGCGCGGAAAGGTAGTGTGGCCGCCGCTAGCCTATTTCAATGCACCAGCTGACGGGTTTTTCCCCCGGCATACGGCCAGCTGAATTTTTTTATTATGGCAAGAATTATGTCAACTATTATTTGAATAATTTTCAACCGGGAGGAAATAACACACTTTATTTTATTGGACACAACGCGCTGATATCCTCAATAATCCTACTATTTTTCATAATTATGTATAGAAATATTTAAAAAAAAAACAATCTGTGCTACTTTAAAAACATAAAAACCACCAGTTTCCTCATTTTTAAGCGAATTTTTTGGCATTTTCAGCTCCATTTTATTTCTCCGAGTCAAAAAAGTTTATCATTTGTGTGACAAAATTCGGCTCTGCAAGCGGAAAAGGACGTTATATTGACGTTATATCCGGCTTTGAAGGAAAAATTGTGATTCCTTCCTTTTAAATTGCTTTTCTAGATTACACAGTTTAATTTTTCTTCTCAAAAATAAATCGAGGATTTATAAGCGGACTTCGAGCCAAGCAAAGAAATCGTCTGCCTGTATATAAGAATGGCTATGTATACAAAATGAAATCTTTCGAATGCGAAAATTTTTCATGTTTTCAGAATAGCATAATTTGATCGTTTTGGGAATATACTTTGTACTGGGTTCCCAGTAACAGCGCTGGTCTTAATGTCAAAAGTCACCAAGGTAGACCACTTTTGGCAATTTGTTGCCAAGTTTGGCATAAAAAAAATGAATTCTGAAGCTGAGCTCCACTTGGTGATATCTTCTGTACAGGGCGTAGCCAAGGGGGGGAGGGGTCATACACACAGTTGTGGCCCAGTTGTGTCCAATAAAATAAAGTGCGTTATTTCCTCCCGGTTGAAAATTTGTCAAATAATAGTTGACATAATTCTTGCCATAATAAAAAAATTCAGCTGGCCGTATGCCGGGGGAAAAACCCGTCAGCTGGTGCATTGAAATAGGCTAGCGGCGGCCACACTACCTTTCCGCGCCACACTTTCACTGTGCCAGCTGAAGGGTTTTCCACCGGCATACAGCCAGCTGACTTGTTTTTTTATTTAAAGTAGAATGTAAACTAACATCTGTCAAATTTTCAACCGGGAGGAAATCATTGAAAAAAAAATTTTTTTTTTTTTTTTTTACATGTTCGTATGAGCAGATCCACCGCCGCTTGGCCAGCTGACGGTTTTTTTTCAAACAAGTACTATGCCAACTATTATTTCAGAAATTTTCAACCGGGAGGAAATGACTGAATTTTTTAATTTTTTTTTACGTGTCTGGAAGGCGGCCGCCGCCCAACCCACCCATGGTGCGGCAGCTGACGATCCCCAGGCTTCAACACACAACTATCTTAATCATCTCACGAATTATCGGCCGGGAAGAAATAACTGACCAAAATCTGTCGCTGGCTCCCGGACGCATCGGGGCGCCGGCTTTGAAGGGGCGTCATGTCGAACTCAAAATCTAAGTAGAGCATAAACGGGAAGTAATCATCTTAATTTTAAATTCCATTCAGAATCTAAAATATTTCAGTGCTAAGAAAGCCGATGAGAAACACAAGATTTATTAAGATGGCGAACCAGCTGGTCGCCGGAGGCGGCTAGTTTCGAAATATTTTTTCCTAATGGCGGGGGCACTTGCCGTGAGGCATTCAACATTACTAAGGCCGAAAGCGTTGGTCATTACATTATAGGGGCACACAGTGTGTACACCAACATCCGCAGTCTCTGAAAAATAAATATGTGCATGACTTCTCAAAAATTTAAAGTTGGTAGAATAAGTTGGCACAATGGTAGAAAATATTAAACCATAAAAACGGGCCTGAAAAGCTAATTTAATGTGACAATTGCACGTAAAATTCAAAATATCACACACATTTTGTTTTTTGTTTTTACTGTCCTGAGGGTAAAGAAGATGCTTATATTTTCACGTTAATTATATTTTTTTCAAACTCCAGAGGGGTGAGAGTGCATCCCCTGCACCCCCCCCCTCCCGGCGCCCATGTTTATTTTCACATTTTATATAGATATTTGTAATTTGTAAATTCAAAATTACCTGATAACTAAAAACAAATTCGTCAAAAAAGCTTAAGCAACTTCCTTTTAGAATGGTTTTAAATAATTTACATTAATTTAAAAGACAATCACGTGCTTTCATTTCAAAAAGTGAAAATTTTCATTTTCAAATGCGATTCTTTTTTTTTTTTTTTTTTTTTTTTTTTTTTTCTCCTTTGGACACTTTCCAGCAACGTTAAAAAGTGTTTATGATTTCGGTTTGTCTATCCGTCCGTGGTCTAACTTCTGTAAATATGCATCGATTTCTACGAAATTTACGTATGTTATTCTTATCTACTGTATCATGTAATTTATTAAAAGTGGTCTATGTAGAATAGTCGTAGTTTTTCTACAGGAGCACTCAAAATATTCCCAATATATTGCGCTCTTTGGGAAGTTATTCTTTAAAGTGTATCATTCTACTATATCGTTACACTGATCCCTGACTTCAAGACAAGGCCGTACCCAGGAGGATGGACCAGAGGGTCCGGTCCTTCCCCAAACCCCCGAAATTTAAAATTTTTTTCGTAAAACAATAATGATAAAGCCTTTTTCACAGTCTGACCCCCCTCCGAAATTTTTGGACACCCATCCGAAATTTTTTTTTCTAAGGACAGCCCTGCTTCAAGATAAAACTTTTCCCACCATTACAGCAAAACTGCAAAAAGATTACAAAGTTAACACAAAGAGCCCATCTACACAGTTAGTAAGATCCGCTTGAAATTTTTTATAATTGTGTATAAAAATATAGAAAACAATTTGCGTCACTTTAAAAATCTGAAATTCCATCCGTTCCCTCATTTTAAAGCGATTTTTCGCACCATTTTATTTCCGAGAGTAAAAAAAGTTAATCAGTTGTGTGATAAAATTAGCAAACTACAAGTGAGAATAACTTCATATAGATGTCACACTTAACAGGATTTTTCCAGATTTATAAGCGCCCCCCTCCCCATAAATAAAATGATTTCCTCGGGATGTTCCAAGCGAAACCAAATCGTTCGAACGCGAAATGTTTCCGCATGTTCCCAAAAGAGTATGAAATTCGATTTTAGTATATATGTTACAGGCAAAGTATGAAACGCCAGCAATCTATAGAATGCTTAGGCATTGTATACAACGCCGGACGTTTTTAGGTAAAGTATGAAATTTGAGAATTATTACTTACTTTTCCTACGCATTGTATAAAATACCTAGGGATTCGATAGAATGACAAATGCTATTTAGGCAAAGTATGAAAAAAGGTCCTGATGAAGCTATTATACAGATTGTCGCAAAATGGAGGTAAAGGTATTTAATTCTCTATCTATTAGAGATAAGTGGAAAGTGGAAATATTCCTATCTTATTTTGAAAAAAATATTCAAAATAAGATAGGAAATAACACTCCATTAAGAAAATATTTCTCTGGTTAATTTTCAAAAAGTTGCACCTTTTAAATTTATATACGACCCCCGTACAAAAAAAATCCCAGTTAGTAACCTGTGCCTCATACACTAATAGGGTGGTGTAACAAATTCATGAGCCATTTATCATACAACGTCACAGATCAGGGGCGTAGCCAGAAATTTTTCATGGGAGGGGGGGGGTTACGACTACTGAAACTCGCATATATACATACATGTGTGTGATAACGGAGTGAAGAATATACATTTTGTATAGCAAAAAATTCCTCATGGGGGGTATGACCCCCCTAACCGCCGCCTTGGCTACGCCCCTGTCACAGAGCCATCTTTAATGAAAGATGATCGGGGACTGTTGATCATTTTGAAGATAAACGTTAATGACAAAGTGGGAATAAAATATTTTCTTTCGTAATTTCTGTACGATACCTGAAATGCGATCATTCAATGCGATTTTCCATTGAAAAGTGGTTTAAATCAATATACACTGCCCACCTATCTCTAATAGCTGAAGAATTAAAGCCCGTTACCACCTTTTTGGGACACCCTGTATAAAGGGACGACGGTCTGTTGCACCCGTGCCAACAGCTATCAATCAGATCGAGGGGCGAGTTGCACCTTAATCCTTATCTTTCTCCCCTCTTGAAAATATGCTACCACTGGCTCTTTGCAAGACCCTCCCCCACCCCCACAAAAAAATGAGACTACTAGATTTGGCCATCGCTGTAGCGGGCCCCTCGAAAGTATGCTACCGCTGGCCTTTTGCGAGACCCCCAAAAATATTACTGTTTCCAGCCATCGCTGCAGGGAGCCCCTTGAAAATATCCTAACGCAGACTCTTTGTGAGAACCCCCCCCCAAAAAAAAATATTGAGTCCGGCCATCGCTGCAGGGGCCCCTTTGAAAATATGTTACCGCTAGCATTTTGCGAGACCCCCAAAAAACATCACTAGGTCCGACGATCATTGTAAAGGGCCACTCGAAAATATGCTACTGCTGGCTCTTTGTGAACCCCACCCAAATAATAATAATAATAATAATAATAATAACATCACTGGGTTTGACCATCGCTGTAAGGGGACCCTGAAAATATGTTACCGCTGGTCCTTTGCGAGACCCAAAAAATACCACTAGGTCCGACCATCGTTACAAAGGGTCTCTCGAAAATGTGCTACCACTGTCAGTTTGCGAGAACCTCAAAAAAACATCATTGGGTCCGGAATCGCTGTAGCAATCCCCTCGAAAATATGCTTCCTCTGGCCCTTTAAGAGACCCAAAAAAACATCACTGGGTCTGGCCATATCTGTAGGGTAGGGGGGGGGGCTTCGAAAATATGCTATCGCTGGCCCTTTGCGAGACCCCACAATTCCCCTATGATTGTTCTTCTTCCCTGATTTCGCGAATGCAACTCGACCATGGATTAAATTCATCTGCGGTGCAAATCGCCCTTTTCTCCCTTCGCCTGGTGATACTAACCCGTTCCCATATAAAATACGTGCATTCTTCAAACTACATATGTTATTCTGAAAAAAAAAAAAAAAATTATGAGAGTACCATAAAAAATTATCCATAATACGTAAAAAGAAAGGTGAAAGTTGAAGAAAACAAAACTTATGCCTTTCTTATTAAGGGAAACAAATTTTTCATATAAAAAATAGAATTATCCTACATATGCAACATATCCTACATCTAGAAGGCTTGAATGACATTTTAAATTACATTTCTTTACATTTTACCTACAGTCGGATATGTATTTCATATTTGCCAGTTTCTCATTTGGCATTCTATAGAATGCCTAGGAAATGTGTGAAATACTGATCATTTCATACATTGCCGGCTACTTTTATGCATTCTATACACTGCCTAGGCACTCTATAGATTGCCGGATTTCATACTTTGCCAGTAACATATATAATAAAAATTGAATATGAAATTATTTATTTTAGGCAGGGTTGGGTTTTAGACAAAAACTGTTTTTTGGCATGACAAGCGTCAAAAACTGGTTTAAACCGCCAAAAAGTAATCTAGTAAAGAAAGAGAACAAAATATCAAACCAATTATGCAGTATATTTTCATTTTGCATTCAACTAAATACATAATTAAAATTCATTATATTAAAAGAATAACAATTATGCTAAAACACAAGTTGAGCTCATTAATAATTAGTTTAATAGATAACATTATATATACTGATTGTAGAATTGCAGAATATGACTGCCCATAGAGTAATGTATTGGATTTTTTTTTCTCCTGTAAAGAACTATAAATGGTGTATGTGTATGTGATTGTGGCAACGCTATACTAGGCCGATCTGCCAAGGGGGGGGGGGGTGCGTTGGTAGGAGGACTTTCTAAGGGGTTCTAACGCGTATTCACGTTACATCTGGAGAAAACCTACCAAAACTCCAGACCGTTAGATCGACAGCAGCGCGATGGGACCCGAACCCGGGACCTTCACACTTCGGCCATCTACCATTTTCAATGGCATAACCACTGTGCCATGGTAAGGCGAACTATAAATGGTAGATGCATCATTTTCAATAGGGTGGATGGTACTGTGTATACAGTTAGATAAATAATGGTCGGCAGTGTTTCAAATTAAGGTATGGCTAAACATTTCCTAAAAGCAAACATTAATTTTAGTTTTGATTTAATCTAAAAACCTAAATTGGAACGGTTTTAACCAACAGCCAATAACATAGTAATTTCAGTCATTTAAATAAAATTAAGATCAACACCATTAATTATCAGTATACTAAAGCTTCACATTCGAAGTAGAATTAACAAAAAATTTCAGAACTTAAATGTAATGAGTAAGCACACATTCTTTTAAAACACAAAATACTCTTATTTTCTTAAAAATAAATAAAATAACCCTGACAGATGCAAAGTAAGCATTTTTTGCTAATTATAGTGCTTTATTTTTCTAAATATTGATTGATTAATTCATTACAGATACAAAGAGCAAAATATTTTACAGTGAAATACTTATTAGTTTCGTTCATTTTTTCCACAAAACATAACTAATTTATTATTAAAATTGATAATTTAGAATTTTAATATTATAAGACCTAAGATATTGATTATCTTTACTCTTAAGATAGAATATTGTTCTGACTGTTTTGGATAATAATTAATTTTCTTTCCACTTTTTTTTCCTTTTTCTAGACAATATGTTTTATAAAAAATATGTAAAAGATGACCGCATTTCTTAAAAATTAGTATTAACGTTTCACACATATTCATAGCTTTTACAATGTATTCAATGTTAAAGACATCAATTAATATTTGTAATACTACAAGTGCAATATTTGAGGTTCTTGACATGACAGTTTAAACCATGGTTAAAACCATGATAAACTGTCATGCGTCAAAAACTTGCCAATCCTAATTTTAGGTGGACGAAGATTAAATATATTAAGTGTAGACACGTTTTCGTCAAACGTTTTTTTCTAGAGCCTGTTGCAATTCCTTTCACAACGGGCTTTGACTTCTAGTTTTAGAGATATTCTGCTATTTGAAATGAAACAAAATTGATATATGTTGTTAAGGATTACAAGATGAAGCTTTCCGTCGAAAACAGTGCCTGTATAGTTAAATAGTTCTTCTACTATTTAACTATACACGATTACACTCAAACAAACAGTATTTACATTTATTTCATGCGTCGGTAAATTTTAACACGATTTCAAATTGCCGCTAAACACATTAAAAATTTAGTCATGTTACAGAAGAAACTCAGTAATGAATTCAAAGTTATTTTCTCATGTAAATATACACCGTTGCAGGCGAAAACATTTTTTCGTTGACAAATATAAACTCAATCCTAACTAATAGGAGTATAAATGCGAAAGTGAGTTTGTTTGTGACGCTTTCACGCCTAAACCGCGGAATCGATTAGGATGAATTTTGGTTTAGATATAGATGGGACCCTGGAGAAGGTTATAGGCTACTTAGAATTTTAGATTTTTAATTACTTTTTTAATTATTAATTAAAAACCGTTTTTACGTTGCCATGCTTGGCGAGTTTCGCCCGTATCAAATGATTGATGTTTTGAGCTAAGAATGCTATTACTTCAATAAAGAAGCGCGTGCTTCTGAAAAACATTAAATAACACGGAAATTATGCCAGTTTTATACCAAATCTATCTATATCTTCTTATAAATAAAAAGGAAATTCTGTTTGTTTGTGGATTTGATTAGTATACAAATCCACAAAAATGGACCTATCAGCCTGAAATTTTGCACAGATGTGTAAAATAATATAGAATAAATGATAGTCCACTTTAAAACTTTGAAAGTCTACCCGTTCCCGGAATTTAAGAGATTTTTTATGTTCGCCACGCAGAAAGCTTTCCGTAATTGTAACCCCCTGTAGTGAAAAAGTGTGAAATAAGCATCATGGTTGCCATGTGTGGCGATTTCGCCGAATAAAATGTTTCAAATTCTTAAAGTAAAAATAAAAGAATAATAATAATGATTTTTTTTTTTTTGTTGTTGTTAGGTTATATTTGTAAGGTTTTTTATTATTATTATTATTATTATTATTATTATTATTATAATAACGTGTGCATGGGATTGGAGCAGGAATGAAATGTTTTATACGCAAAACAATAAGAATTGAAGATTTCCGGGGCTGATATGTAAAAATTTTTAGTTTGGCGAAAAATAAAATAAACAAGTACATATGTTTTATTAGAATACAGCGTTAAATTTCAATAATCCGTGCAGAAATAATGCAGTTATTAAACCCTTTGAGGATGCAATATTAAAATTATTATATATTAAAAAACAAACATGCAGAAGGAGGTCTAATGGTCCTAGAGACAAAAGAAATGTGATTTAAAAAAAATTAGTGGTCCGCGTTACCGAGAGGGCGCTGTTTGCGCTGTGCAAACGGCGCCCGTCTAGAGTATTTCAGTTCGAACACTCACTTGCCTTGCTTTACTCTGGCTACAGGGGCGTAGCCAGAAATTTTTCATGGGGGGTGTTACGACTACTGCAACTCACATATATGCATACATGAGTGTGATAAAGGAGTGAAGGATATATATTTTGTATGGCAAAAAAATTCTCATGGTGGGATTATGACCCCCCTAACCCCCCCCTTGCTACGCCCCTGCTCTGGCATATGTAAAAAAACCACTGATCTTCTAAGATTATAATAAAATTTCTTTCGCCAAATAATTTTAAAGAATCCGAAATTTCAATTAAATTTTTAAAATTAAAAAAACTAAGAAAATTTAAGAAATACAATTTTAATATCGCATGCTTATAGCATGATAACAATAACAATCAAACAATTTTCAGCAAACATACTATACTTAAATACACTTAAAATGTGAAAGAATACTTAATACTGAATACTTATATTCGTAAAATTTGAAAAGTATTAGTACAAAACACAGCTTCTGACTACTTGCAGAATATATGATGGAGGGAATATCTATTGTTGTAGACGGGCGCCGTTTGCGTTGCGCAAACGCACTATAAAAATGCAAAAATACAAAGGAATAAATTTATTTTAAAAGAACTAAAGACGTGCTAATAGTCAATGAGGACTATTTATAAAATCTAACCACAAAAATTAAAATATTTTAGAGTTTTAATACTTAAAATAATAAAAAATCGAACTACATATGATACAGCATTGAGCAAGATTCATAATTCTCCATGTTGAAGAGCAGATAAATTGCTTGTGCTGCCATCTATTGCCAGTTTAAAGAAGTAAAAGTAATATAGAATGTTCAATGGGGAAAAATTTTAATTTTTTTATGGTTTAAAAAAATCGCAAAAATGCGTTTGCACAGTGCAAACGGCGCCCCTGAAAGGGTTTTAAGGGATTTCAAGCGATCTATCTTCAAAATTCTCGCCAAGTGAGTACATTGATTTAAGTTGGGGGAATTCCGCCAAATTTCAGAAAGTTGAAATCTTCGCATTTAGTGCATCGGAGTAACGATGAATAAAACACGTTATAGTTGATAATTTAAAAAATGCGGCTGTATTAAGATATTCCACTTTTCAAATAAATGCCTGCTTTACTTTTTGGCGATCGAACCATTTCCATTTTGATTGCTGCTAAGTCAATGCTTCGAATGATTCACTGAAAAACTCTTGCAAAATGGCATATGTTGGCACTTTGGCGAGGCTTAGATTTGAAACTGGATTTTATTTGAGACTGGTATATATAATAACACTGGTTATACATAAAAGTGAATGTTGGTATGTGTGTATTAGGTTGAAAAACTCCAGCACCGTTTGACCGATCACCATGAAATTTGGTTCACCTAAGGCCTGCACTCCACAATACCAGAAAACACGACAGAATCAGAAAACAGAAACTGAAAATTGACGAACTTCCGGTTTTTCAGTTACTGTCAAGCAGAATCAAGGGCGGAAAACGGAGTTGAAAATGTTGAACTTTTCTGTTTCTGCCCGCGTTTTCTGCCATGTGCCAGCCAATAAGAATTCGCCTAGATCCAGAGCTGTCATCCAAAAACAAGATGGCGTCACATTTCGATGCGGAAGTACTTGTATCTCAGAGATAATTCTTATTGTGTTATAAATTTGTATTCAATAAAAAAGATAAATGAGAAAAAGGGATATTTTCTTAAAACCAACGGTTTTGTATTTCAAATAGTACTTACTCTTCATCTACAGTTCGGGGATCTTCATTCAATTTTAATGCTGTGAAAATTCCATATTTTTCCCTTACTAGGAAATGTTTTAAACTCATAAACTATGTTTACGTTTTTTAATTTCATGTGTTCTAATCAAAGTCGTCCATTTCATAAAGTGAATGCTTATTTTAGCGAGAAATTACTCGGTATTCATGTATTTTTTCGCGCTGTTTTAATCATTAAATGTACCTAACTAGCAATAAACGATTTAAAATCAAAACGATAGATGGCGCCTGCATCGTAGTATATGCTAGAGTGTAGTCAAGTGCCGACAGAAAATAATCCCGACAGAAATTCTTTTCTGCGAGAAAATTCCGCTTTCCGGTAATGTGGAGTCCAGGCCTAAGTCTTTTATCATGGAGAAGGTTTTTATGCTATCCGTTTTCCTCTAACTTGCAATTAGGTGGTGTAACAGAACGTCGAATTCTATTCCGTTCAGCCGTTTGCTTATGCGAATATCGTCCAACCAATTTCGATGAAATTTGGTACACGCGGATATTAGAACACGGAGAATATTTTTCACTATCCAATTTGCTGTAACTTGCCGCTAAATGGCGCTGCAACGCATCAACTTCTATACTGTTCGACCGACCGGCATAAAATTTTTTATACTTACACATTTGAGCAAGAAGAATATATTCTGTGTTCCTTTTGATGTTACTCACCAGTAGATGGAACTGCAATGCATTATTATTTTAACTCGCCACTAGATGACGCTGCAGCAGGCCAAATTCTTGACCATTCAAACGGTCGCTATGAAAATCAGTATACACAACTATTTGAACAATGAGAATATTTTGGCGTTATCCATTTTGCTATAACTCGCCATTTGACGGCGCTGTAGCAAATCATTACTTTAATTAACCACTAGATGGCGCTGCAGTATATCACTTCTTGACTGTGCAACTAATCGCTATGAAAATAGGTATACATAGATATTTGAACACAGGGAAGTGTTTGGCGCTATCCACTTTTCCATAACTTGCCACTAGATGCCGCGTCAACACATGAACTTCAGGACTATCCAGCCGATTGTCATGAAAATTCGTATGCATCGATATCTGAATGGGAAGAATATTTTCGCCGTATCCGTTTTGCTAAAACTCGCCACTAGATTGCGCTACGGCGCATCTCCTTCTGCACCGTACAAACGATTGCCTTGAAATTGGGTATGCATGATTATTGAGCACAATATAACGCGATATCTATTTTGCTATATCTCTTTATTACAATAAATAGGAATCACAACAAATCGTAATATCAAAAAGTCCATTCATTCCCCTGCGAAGAAGGGGTACTTCAGCTAGTATTTTAATAATCTCAAAGATAGAACCTCTTCTCCCCCCCCCCTGTTTTTACATTCATTTGTTACTAAGGCAACCACGTGCCACGGTGAAAAAAGTGCTGGCGTGCATAATCTCGTTCACATGCAAGTTTGCAAAATTAAAAACATTTAAAACTCGTGAGCAGTCATTGCGGGTAATGTTTTATTCCTTTACCGCTAGTATCGCTGTAAATTATCAAATTTCCAATATTTACATTACATAACTTAGTTTGGGTACCAAAAACTTAAGCAAGCACATAGGGAGAGTGTCCATTCCTATAATATCCCTTTGTAATCCTGAGGAAGTAAAAAAAATTAAACTCTCAAATCTGGAAAAATCTTTATAATTATGACATCATTGTAACGTCATTCTCAGCTACAATAGCTAATTATGTCACGCAATTGATTCACTTTTTTTACTCTCGGAAATAAAATGAACTGAAAACAGCGAAAAATCCCTTTAAAATGCGGGAACGGGTAGATTTTCAGATTTTTAAAGTAAGGCAGACTCTGTTTTCTATATTTTTATACATATTTATGAAAAATTTCAAGCGGATCGTACAAACGGAGTAGGTGTTAGGCTTTTTAGTGCTTAATTTCGTAAGTTTTTTGCAGTAATGTCGGAAATGAGTTTTATCTTGAAGTCAGGGATCAGCGTAACTATATAGTAAGGACAGGGGCGTAGCCAAGGGGGGGGGGGTCATAACCCCTATGAGGAATTTTTTAACATACAAAATGTATATTCTTCACTCCCTTATCACACATATGTATGCATATATGTGAGTTGCAGTAGTCGTAATCCCCCCATGAAAAATTTCTGGCTGCGCCCCTGAGTAAGGATGATACGCTTTAAAGAATATTTTTCCATAGAGCGAAATGTGCTGGAAATATTTTGAGTGCTTCTGTAGAAAAAACTATAAATGCTACATAGACGATTTCCAATAGGGTACAAGGTACAGTAGTTAAGAATAACATGTATAAATTTGTCGAAATCAATGCATATTTACGAGAGTTAAAGCACGGACGGATGGACAGACAAACCGAAATCAAACATTTTTCAACCTTGTTGGAAAGTGTTAAAAATGATAATTTTTTTAAATATATCATTAAAAAAATTACTATATATATATTTTTTCCCCCTTGTGTAGTTAATGATTTTACTCCTAAATATTAAAGTCAAAGCTAGTAAGAGGAGATTCCCGAGTGCTTGTGTTTAGAAACATACAAATCTTATTAAACTTGAAGATCTGCACTTCAAGCAAGCACTGTCATTATGTATTGAACATACAGAATAGCTTTGCATATTTTCCAACCTGGGAAAGTGAAAATGTTTAAAGTGTTGCAGGCACAGCACTTTTCGTACCTTTTCCTATACAATTTGCGAGCATTATCTTACCGTCGTTTACGTGATGATAAGCGTGACAATTTTCATGAATTTTGTAATACAAATGGATCGAAATTTTACGAGTCAAACTTTGATTAGCTGTTTCAAAAAATGAGAGTCAATTTTTTCAAAAAAATATCGATTTAAGCGTAAAACGCGAATACGCGCGAGCCCTGAAGCCTAAGGTATTAAAACTAGGGTCCTGGTGATTATTAAAAAGATCTACGTTTCAAACGCGAGACTCATATATGCATACTTTAGCAGGTCTGCGCGATCCCTGAAATGTTTAACCAATTATAACTATTTCTGCCATTTGAATCAAAGGACACAATTACAAAGGCTTGCAAAATAATAATTCAGCTTTCACAATTAAGGAAAGAAGTTTCATTTTAACTGAACAGCAATGCTTACATTGAACGTTCACCAACATCTTCGAAAGTTTCCTTGTTGCATATGAGGAAAGTTTTCTTCTTTACAGAAATGTCACTGATAATCAACAATTCAAAATTATTTTTTATGAATAAAATAAAGTTGAGCATTAGCTTCCAATGCACCTAATATGATTCATTCAGTTTATTTTCCTATTTCGTGATTGTTTTTGATGCGGGACTCTCACTGCAGCAGTGTAGTCTTTACAACATACACTGAGAAAATTGGATCTCGAGGTCTCTCGGAACAGAGGGGATTACTGTACATTACCAGGGTTTCCAGTACTGCCAAGATAATGTGAAAGTGTCTCCTCTTTCTGACCAATGTAAAATCTGTCTTACTACTTGTAGTCTAGTCTAATTACTGGGCTAGTTCTTGGGACTTTCTAGACACAGAGAGCTCAACACATTCACAACCCTACGATCCCATTAATTTTTCGGAGCAGAAGCAACAAAGTTTATGCAACACAAGTGATGACAAAGTGCTATAAGGGTACACCCGGGACCATCTCTATTATAATAGAGATATGACCTGTTAAACCATCCCAAACCTCATACTGCTTGTAGTTTAAACTAAAAACAATACTGCATTTTTTTACAGTGGAAAATAACAAGAGCAAAACTTTAAGAGCATCCGCAAAGTCAAGGTCGGTACCCACTAACCATATTTTTAAAAAGCTACAACGAAAATAACTATAATGAATCAAGCGGTAAAAGTGAAATTTCAGTGATAAACATAAAATAAAGCTAAATGATGAAAAGGCGGATACACGCATGTAATGAATGGAACTGCACTGAAGGGCAGATGTTACGTGAAAGAAAAACATCATAAAGCAAAAAGATCTATTTCAGAGGAGGAAAGCGCTTATGATCTAACCATATAATGATCGCCGTAAATTTACAAATTACTATTATTAAAAGAAACGAACTGCGGTATTTACTAAAAAGAAGAAAAAAATATATAGTATATAAATTAATAGAAAAAAATACTTATGCACAGGATAAACTTTTTCGGTTTTCTCCAGACATCAAAAGCGATTTAATAGTTCTCATATGAAAATTTCGCTACTTAAAAGCAGGATTGTAGCAATTTAAATCAGTTGATTAAAAACACTTATTTAAATAACTTTATTTTAAATAGCAAGTTAACCTGTAAAGTAATTAAAAAACTTTGTAAAAAAACACACATAAGAAGTAATAGGTAAGAGGATATGCACGTTTCGTTCAAAAATTGTTTTGAACTTCATCAGTCCAAGCCCTTCGTCGTAAAGATGGACTGATGAAGTTCAAAACAATTTTTGTACGAAACGTGCGTATCCTTTTACCTATTACTTCTTATGTGTGTTTTTTGCAAAGTTTTTTAATTACTTTATCGTTTAACACCAGTATTTTGAGTGATTTCACAAGTTAACCTGTATTGAAATAAACTTCTTCACGTATCTCTTAAATAGTGATTTTAAAATACTAGGGAACAAGGCCCAAAGACTCGCTACACTCGCTTTTCCTATGAAGCATTCGGCCCCTAAAAAGGCTTATTCGTAAAAAACATTATTTCTACAGACAAAACCCAAATATTGGATCAGATGGAATCAAATCCAGGGGGAGGAAGCAGGGGCAGCGGGCCCCCTCCGAGAAAAATATATTTACACTAGATATATGGGGCTTTCCACTAGATAAAATGAGTACTCACGATTTGCGTCCCCCTCCGAAAAAAGTTTCTGGATCCGCCCTTGGGTAGAATCAGTGATGTAAAATACCAGGGTTTTTATTTTCAAGGGTAATTACCCGGGTATATACCCAAAATGGGTATTTACCTGGGTATTTATTTTTGAATTAACACTATTGTTTAAAAAAAGCTTGTATTGGTCGGTAAGGATATTCACACACACACACATATATATATATATATTAAGTAAAAGAAAAACGAGAAACTTGGGAACCCTTCACAACTTTTTAATTTCATAAAACTTCGAACAATATAATTATTAAAATCAGCTATATGATACATGTTCAATAAAATACTTGATTAAATATAGCCTATAAATATAACTGTTGGAATAAAATTGTGAATAGGAATAATAACAAGGAGCAGTGTATTTGACAATTTGAAAAAAAAAAAAAAAGGAGAGAAATTCAACTACACTAAATATATACAGACAGTAAAATCTGAATTACGAATCTGAATCTCAGGAGACCGAAAATCAATTCTGAAAAATTAGTTAAATGGAAATTTTATTATAAAAAAATGGTATTACATGATTTTTTTAATAGGAATATTTTGTTCATCAATCTGAAATATTCATTAAAGTTTAAATTTACAGTAAAAAATATATTTTTAAACATATTACTTATAACTACTAGTATTGTAATTATTTGCATGTAATTTTTATTTTAGTGATCATTAAATCAATCATAAGATGCATATAATCTCCTCTCCCCTTCAATAACAAACCATAATAAACTATCAGAGTTTAAAAAATAATAAACATAAAATAAGCTCTGGGATATAATAGTAAACTTAAAATAAGCTACGAGGTATATTTATTAATCAATGTAACACATTAAAAATATTGCCAAAGCTGTCACTTGCACAAAACAATTTAAGGACTACCATAAAATATCCTTCATTATTAAAGTTAGTGAAAAAAATGCGGTATGACTGATAAAGTAGTTTATGCCAAATAATCAAACGCTTAATAATAACCAAAAAACACTACAAGAATACTCATAATGAAGTCAAATTAAAATTAAAAACTTTTGTATTAAAAAAAAAGGAACAATAATAGAAATCTAATTGGTATTAATCATAAATGTTGCTAAGAACAGTTGTTCCATTCTAAGTTGAAAATACCCAGTTTTTGCGTATTTACCTACCCAGTGGGTATTTACCCACCCCACATCACTGGGTAGAATGTTACCGAGCTACACATTGTTTGTTTCTCGCATGTTCCTCGGAATGTGAAAATTTAAATCTCACACTATTTTTAATCATGTACATAAAACCTACGGAACACCTTTGGCGATTTACACATGCTCATAACCGATAATTACTGGTCATGTAAGGTTACCGGGAAAACCGTTATCCATATATTCAAATACATAATCCTTTGCAGATTGGCGTATTTAGCACCACGAAACATATAATCTCGCAGCGCTGGCAAATATACAAGCTGTACTATAACTGCAATAATGACACAGTTAACGCAGCCAAATATTTCTACTGGTAGCAAATACCCAAGCTGAAACTAAGCGGCTTGACTACAATCTGCATTTTAATTATTTTTATTTTCAAGAAACTGGGTGCTAACATTTTGGAACACGCGGTTTAGATTCACCCGGCTTGGAGAGGTAGCATTTTTTCGTACCCGATGCCAAAATGGCACTTTTTAAATCAATTACTAGCTGCGTACCCGTTCTCCGCACGGTAGGGAACGAAACTTTCTTAAATGTATAATTCGAATTGATTCCAGTAATGTGGAATCTAAAAATAAGCAAAATGACTTGACTCTTAGCGTAAAGTTGCCAATTTGCTATTTGTAAAGTTAGCATAAATACTGAGAGACCATTGTGATATTAACACACAAAAAACTATGTCCCTCTCATTCGCGATCAGAAAAAGAAAAGCTTGACGGTTCGTAGCGGAAATTCCTAACTTTCAAAATGTCTCATTTCTACGTCATACTCTTTCTTAGATTTAAGTTATACCATTAATACCTTAGATACTACATGATGTGGAGAACCGTTTTATTTTGTAATTAAATAGTTGTGTATCCGCTCTTCGCAAGGCAAGAAGAGAACATTTTCCTAAAATGTGATCATAACTACTTGTGAGAAAACAGAATCTCCAAGAAAAAAAAAGTTCAGGTACAGTCTTTTCTGTTGAAATTACCGCGGGATATATTAACGCGACGTAGAATTATTTAATGTTTAATTAGCTGTGATGTAAGACGGCTGTTGAAAAACGAAAAGAAACGAATAGTTCCACGAAATATTTATTAACGCGGTATATTGGGCTTTGATCAATATTGCCCCCAAGCATACCTAATAACTAAATGTATAGTTTCTTTTACTGATACCAATATATTTTCGTTTTTCCATCTTTAATGCTTAATTTAAAGAAACGGTTTAGATATTTGCCGCTAAAGTAGTCTTTTTTTCTTTGGTGATTCTTTGCAATTTACGCATTAGCATAAACGATAATCATTTCACTTTATGGCGGCCACTAAAACAGCTCTCCATACATCTTAATGCATAATTCTTGTCAGATTGGTGTATTTGGGACCGCAAAATATTTCCTGCGATTCGAAAACGTGTCCAGTTTAAAAATTCAAATTCTTTTTCTGGCAACGTAATATAAAATATGGAATTATTTCGTGCGCGGCGTATGTTTTGCTTGTGAGTCCGTTATTCTGATTGAGCTCCGAAAGCGGTTTTAAACTCGTTACATCAAAATGACGAAGATTTCACATGCGGAAACTCAGTTATTTTAAAGTAATTTAATTTAATTTTTTTCAACTGGCAATTTTATTCCTTGTTACTGTTTCCCAGACAACCAAACTACAAGGTATCATACCGAAATTTTTAAGCAGCTGTTATTGAATTGAAAATCCTTCTTTACTTAAAAATTCGTAAAAAATCTCCTAATTTATATTTTTCCTCCGTTCTTCTTTTAAAAGTGGGCGAAATGCATGCTCCGTCTTTCGCCGAAATGTAAAAAAGTTATGGCAGATAGAATGAAAGATGCAACAGTTTTAAAATTATTTTACGCAAATGTCATCAAAAGAGAAAATCTTTTTAAAAATTCCTAAAAAACTTCAAAATAATTACACAGTCAAAACAAACTGTTTTCGAAAGAAAATTTTTTTCCTCTATCTGATGATGCAAACATCGTTTTACTGCAAGTGCAATTACTGGCGTTATTACGTATTAGGCAAGGAAAATCGCTAAAAATCGGACAAAATATAAAATAAAACATTTTCTAATTCGAATTTCGAAAAAATCGCTCCGAGGTGTGTTAGGATCTGTGCTAGTAAAGCCGTAGGCAAAATTCGGTAGATCTGCGAATAACCGTCCCGGCGCAATGCGATCGAGAGACGCGCGCAAGATCGGTGGTCATAAACTTGCTTACATACATACATACATACATAGCTACATACAATGTTTACTCTCGGATTTTATTATTAGTTACTAGCTGCATGCCCGTTCTTCGCACGGTAGGAAACGAATATTTTACTAAAATCTAATCGTAACTATCTATGCAAAAGCAAAATGTCAAAAAGTTCAAGCAGTCCTTTTGTTGAAACTACCGTGGAATATATTACGCAACGTAGAATTATGGTTTAGTTGGTTATAAGACGATCGTTGAAAAATAATGAATATAACACTTTTAATTTAACGAAATAGTTATTAACGTGGTATACTGTTCTTTAATCCATATTATCGAAACAAATCTACAATTACTACCATAAGATAAAAATGATTACTACTATAAGATAAAAATGAGAATACTATCTATTACTTATATTAATATTACCTATCTTCGTTTCTCAGTCTTTATTGCTATATTTAAAGAAACAGATTAGATATTTTAAACCAATGATGTCTTTCTACTTTTTGGTGATTCTGTGAAATTTATGCATTGCCATTAAAACAGATCTCCATATATTTTAAGCATAATTCTTGTCTGATTGGCGTATTTAGCACAGCTAAATATTTCATCTCGCAAAACATCCAAGCTGTACCAATTTAAATATTATTTAAATCCACCATGGTTCAGACTCGTGAAAACATCAAACTGTGTAATCTCGAGGAACTATTTGGAATCGCTCAAATTGCGAATAGGGCGTTAAATTGTGTTGCAGAGTTTACGAATTTCAGACAACTTTTAATTTATGACGTCACGTTCTTAGCAGGGTAGTCGAATTTAGTCATTTTGCGCAGTAGTTTTCAAACGGAGTAATATTGAAACATACGACGTTGAAAAACTCTCGCTTGCAACAGAACTTTATTAAAGTTAATTTGAGAGATATTGGTGTTATTCCTAGCTAATCGGTATTTCAAATATTTTCCGTATCCATATTGCTAATGATGTAACTTTTCTGCAAGAGCTTGTTAAGTTGCTAAAATTTAACAAAAAAAGAGTATATCTAATATTGATAATATACCGCCAAAAGTCGTCCAAATTTGGCGACATTTTGCACGATTTTTGGGAATACATACAACGACCGTCGTCAAACCGATAGCGAATACTATATGTTAATTAGTATTTTGCATCTTGTGCCGACATTGAATTTCCCACGATTTAAAAAAATGCAAGATTCCTTTCGTTATTATGGTTTCTGGAAAAATCACAAAGCTCAAAAATCGCTAAGGGTAACACGCGCATTAAACAAAATACTTTGAATTTTTATAACAGTAATTTTTGCGTCAAAACCTTTTAATGTAATTAGATTTCTAACTCATTTTCATGAGGTCAAAATGACATCATTCTCAGTTTCGATATCTAACATGAATTATTGAAAGAAGAAAAAGAAAGAAAAAACACGTTATTTTATTTTCTACAAAATCTGATAATCTGGGTGGAAGTTTATTATTTCGCTCGTGGTGTAATTTTTTGCCAAAACTTGTAAACCAGGATTTTTAATGTATCTTTACAGTGGCGTAAAAATGACGTCAGTCTCACTTGAATTATTGAAAGTAATAAATAAATAAATCTATGATAACTATGCTCATTAATGTGCTGAAATCGGTTATTTGAGTAGCTTTCTACCCTCAAAATTGCAAAAAATCGTAAAAAGTTAGAGAACCCGGACGAACAAACAAACAAGCATACTTTCACATTTATATAATAGATTGCATGAAAACTTCGATTATTTTTAAAGAAGCGCAGATATGTTAATGTTCTACTTTTTTCATATTTAATGCCTTTTCATTTTTCGAGTTTTAAGAGATGTAGATATTAATGATTTCACTTATTGTTATATTTGACAACTTAAGTGGCAACAATGGATTCCGTTACTACGGAAACAGTAGCAATCTTTAAAATAGAACATGAAATGAATTATTCATGTTTACTTTGCTAGAACTGCCATATTGGCGTAATTAACGCCACAAATTGATGGTAAATAGGTAAAATGAATCACTAATTAAACTTAACAACAAATTCAAAAATTTACTTTCAATCCTTACAATACCCACAATTTTTAACGGGCTGAAAAACCATTCTTATTCACCTCCAAAAGCAAAGAAAAAAGAAAAGAATTCCGATTTTATTACACCTTGTTTGGTGGGATTAAAAAAAAAATATCCAAGCATACGCTCATAATATCGACTCATTCCAATCGTGGAATGTAATTAGCAGCACAAACGCGAGAACACACTCTATTAAACACAGCGTTACACTATATTTGAATATTTATCGCCAGCTTTGCTAAGAAAGGTAAAGTAGGAATCAACATACATTTTAATTTGTAAAGCAAAAAATTTATTAGACAGTATTAGTTATATGCCATTCTAACAGTTACCAGAAAAAGAAATTTCCGTAGCACTGCTTTAACGAATAAGAATCAATGATTTTTTACACATTCGATCGCCAAAGTGCCAACATACACTATTTTGAGAGATTTTTTTCAAGGAATCATTCGGCAAGGAATAACGGCAATCAAGGAATAACGGCAACCAAAATGGGAAATAGTAATCTATCACTCATATGGTTTGATCGCCAAAGTACAACAGGCATCCACTTGAAAAGGAGCAGTATTTTAAATTATTAACTATGAGTTAATGTATTTTATTCATCGTTAACTATGATGTACAACATGCGAGAATTTCAATTACCTTAAATTTGGCGGAATTTCCCATCACTTTAATCAATTTACTTAATTTGGTGAAAATTCTCAAGTTAGATCGTTTAAATTCGCCTTAATAACTGCATTATTTCTGCACTAATCACTGCTGAATTAAAAAAATTAAAGCTAAACTCTAATAAAACCTACACTTGTTTTTAAAAATACTATTTCGGTACGCTCTCAGTAAATTGCGCCAAGCTTAAAACTGAGCAAATCGGTAGAACCTACTACTTTCTCAAAATCGCCAAATCAGCCATTTTTCCCCTCCAAACTAAAAAATATACATATTAGTCTCGGAAATCTCCCAATCCCTTAGTCTTTTACACACAAAAAACATTGAATTCCTGCTCTGATTTCACATGCACGCGATACTTTAATTAAAAATAACTTTGTAAATAATCTAAACAGAAAAAAAATCATTATTTTTTTATTTTTACTGCAGGAGTCTAAATAATTTAATGAAATAGCCAAACATGGCAACCTCGATGCTTATTTCTCACTTTTTTGACTGCAGGGGTTACAATTGCGGAATTACGGAGATCAAAAATTAGCGTTTTTGGCGGGTTTTTTATCAATATCTTCTAAAATAATTCGAATTTCAAAATTTAAATTAGCGGAAGACCTTCCTCGAAATCTTCCGAATTTGTGGACACCTCGATCGAAACTCAACTCCCAGCCGTTTCGGAGGAGATGATGCTACACACAGACAGACAGACGCGCACAGATTTTAATAGTATAGAAGATTCTGTTTTAGAAAAACGAATAATCGGTAATTCTAAATCCTGTTATCTAAGAGAACTTACAATTTGAAAATCGTCAACTTTGTGTAACACACTTTGACTTACTTATTTCACGTACTTTTTAATTTGGCGTAAAATTGGTGTAATTCTACTTCATGTTTGTCAATTTCACGCGATTCTGCGTACTTGGAATTGTTTTCTTGCAAAGGCGTGAATGATTTCATGCTGGCGAAAATTGTCAAACCTGGCAATCATTGTGCTTATTTTTTCAGTTTTCAGTTAACATATTCTAAAATAATTCGAAATTCAAGTCAGCTTATCGGCTTCCACAGAATTTTCCGAATCCGTGGATACCTTCGTCGAAACTCAAATCCCCACGGTTTGGGGGAGATAGCAAAACAAGCTTTAGACAGCAGCGGCAGTTACTTTTTTTTAGAATAGAGATTTTTAATGGAGGGGTGTGTCTTGGTAAGAGGACCTCTTTAGGGGTTCTAACTCGTATCCAAGTTACATCTGAGGAAAACCGACATTAACTCCAGACCGTTAGATCGACAGCCGCGCAATAAGCCACAACGCTTGACCATTACACTTCATGCCTACCATTGTTGAGTGTCTTACCACTCGGCTATGGTGCGGCTATTTTAAGAAATAATATACGCAGAACATGAAAAATATTTGAATGCAGCCCCCCAAATCCAACTCTTCCGTTTTTTTCGGGAGATTTCCCACCACAATTTTTAAAGTTTTATTTTGCATTAAATTTTTGGCCTTATTTAAAGCATAAGCTGTTAATTAAAAATTAGTGGTGGGAAATCTCCCGGAAAAAACGGGAGAGTTGGCAGCTCTGTGAATGTATGTCTCGAATAGCAACGCAGTAAAATGCTAACTATTAAGATGCACCATTATTATAACACTAGTTGCCTACGGCGACCAGTTTTGGCCGTGGATAGCCGCTTTTCGGCCAAAATGTGCAACCTAGAGCACACGGGCAGCTAACGACCGGCTTGTGCAACCTATGGGGCGCCTGCCTTCGGCGACCAGCAGGTCCGCTTCGCAAATGACCTGTTCAAGGACTGCTTTTACATGTTACAGTGAGCAGCTGCCTTCTGCGACCAACCGCCAACGAGCTGCTTTGCCCCCGAAATGTGCAACCTACGGCTCACGGGCGGCTTCGCGACCGGTCTGTGCAAGGTACGGGTCGCTTTTACACGTTACGGTGAGCGGCCACCTTCGGTGACCGGTCTATGCAATTTACAGGACGCTTTTACACGTCAAAGTGAACGACAATCTTTGGCGACCATCTGGTCCGCCAATGGGCCGTTTTGCGACCGGTCTCTGCAATCTACTCTGCCCCCCTCTACTCCCCCGTATGGAGTATGAGCAGAAAAGTCAAAGTCTTTTTTTTTTTTTGGGTGGGTAGCATGAGTTACCAAGCAATTTTAAATAATATTTCACCCGAACATGAGCGCCGCACTACGTCTTTAAAACGGGGTCGAGTAAGATTGCCTACTCTCCGCCCGCCCCCCCCCCCAAACCAGCTCCAACAACGGGAATAGATCTTCGATTTTGTAGTTTTGTTAAAAGGGAGATAGTCGTGGCGAAATATTGTATCTTCTTTTTTCGGAGCACGCCGAAATCGTTATTACGGGTTTTACTAATTAATTTTTTAACTGATCAAAAATTATGTGAGAAGCTTGATTTTTTTTAAACGAAAGCTGAAGAGTTTGTCCATAACTGTACATTTTTTTAGTCGAAATAATCCATAGCTTTTTCGATGAAGGTGGGGCCTTTCTAGGAGAGACTCCACCTTACAAAATTCTTTCAAATTCCCCCGAAAAAGGGGTCCTCCGTTTTTATTTATCAAAAATCGGGAAGTGCAGCTAATTCGAAAATGAAGGTCTCTTTCGATATTAAACTCTTCCCTCTTTCCGATCGTATAATAATTTTTTTTTCGGGGGGGGGGGGGGCGATGGGAAGATTTTTTCGGAGAGCAAAAAGAAAAAACGGTCGAACGTTCGGTGACGTAAAATATAAATAATTTAAAAACTAATTAAAAATTTTAAAAATAGGCCCGAGGTGCAACTTCGGGGGTGCTTCGGAAACCCTCTTGCAAACTTTGGTGCAATTCTTCTGGATGGTTAGTCCGCCAGGCGAACGGCACACACACACTGAGAGAGACTCTCTTTATTATTTGTATAGATATAAGATGAAATAAACTTTGGGAAAAAAATCTTATAAGAAAGAATATGGTAATAATGGAGATATAATAAGTATTATTAATAATGAGGATATTAGTGAAAATGAAATCAAATTTATAAATAGGTTAACTATAGCTAAATCATTAACTACCATTGTTAAGAAACATTTTTCAACACTTGGTGTAGTCCATTCAAAATTACGCAATAGACTAAGATTTGGGGGGGGGGGGGAATCTGATGTGGACAACACATGACTTCCTTGCACATCTATTAAATCAAAAACATTTTCGGCGCACTTCATCTAAACTTATTTTGTTTCAAAGAGATAAAATATCAGAAACAGTAAGGTTTAGCGATTTCTAGCAAATTATTTCGATATCGCCAAGCTGAGTTCATTTTGAAAGATTTCCTTCTGACACTTTATTTGGCGATATTTCACCAAAAGCCGACAAGCTTGAGATAGTTTGAGAGATTTTGGGGATAGCCAAAGTAGTAATTGACCACAGACTTTCAATGAATTGAATGAAACCATACACCTTAATGTATTTAAAGTCATTTGGCTGACCCTGTAAATAAGTTACCCAGTCGATTGCAGTCAAAAAAGATATTGAAAACAGTTAAATATTACAATAGTTCTAAATTCTACCAGTTAGTTTTAAGAGTTATACAAAATACGAAATAAATTTTGGCTCCAAATTTAGCGATATTTCGGCGAAACTAGCCAAGGTCGAGGTCAAATGGCAAGATTTTGGGCCTGGACCAAACAATGACAGACTATCGCCAAATTTGACGATATTTTGACAAAACTCGCCAAGGTCGACGACAAATGGCGAGATTTTGGGCTTGGACCAAACAATGACTGTCTACAGTTGTATTATATTGAAGATGTCCATAGACATGAAAGTATTGAAATTCTTTTGGGTGGGCCTGTAAATAAACCCTCCAGTAGATTGGGAAAAAAATCGAGATGCACAACTATACTCGGGGCAAACCTAACCTGATTGTGGAGTGGAAGCCTAGAGGGGCATTTCACTCCTCTTCGCGTGCAACGCTCCGACACTCGTTTCTCCTTCCAATTTCTGGCTGTCAACTTCACAAAGCAACCCAATCACAAGGCTAATCCGCACTACGCAATTCCCGCCAGCACAAAAGAGGTGACGCCATTGGTCAAGCGTCTGGGAAGGCGTTACATCTGATTTCTGACTTAATTTCTTAATCCTTCTAATAACTGCATTCAAGTTTCATAGTAAACACTTTATTTTAGCACTTAATAGATGAAAAATGTATTAGTTCTGTAATAACCTGGGCAAAGGGAAAGAACTATTTGAGAGCGGCGGACTCACACGGTCTATAGCTTTACCTCCACTATCAGGTAAGCTTTGCCCCGAGTATAGATTTATGTTACAACAATCTTATTGCAATCTGCCTTTGACCAACTATGTGTCATTGACCGTAATGTATTGGAAATCTTTTGAGTGTTCCGGTAGCAGAACTATAAATGATAATAACATTTCTTTTAATAGAGAAATTCATTTTGTAACTCTTAAGCATATACAGTCATTCAGGATAACTTTGATCCATATTTTCTGCATTTTCACTTGCTCCCCTTATGTTTTGATAGTATTTTCTTATGAAATGATTTAAAATGGTAGAAGAGCCCTTCGATTTTAGCTTAATTCACACAAATACGTAAATTTTGATGATAAAAATAAAAAATAATACATAATTTACCTGGTGCAAAGTTACCCTGCCATTCGGGGTAACTTTGAACCAGTAAAATCAAGTTTCAAAATACTTGAAAAATCATCAGCTTGCAGTCTCAGCATCGCAAAATTTGAATTTTTTAAATAACATCACAAAGAATATACAGGGTGTCCAGCCTTAATGTGACCCAATAGCTAATTCCGAACCGTTCGGTTTAGATATGCACTTCCACTTCAAAAAATGTTTTAAAAAGGGTAAAGAATGTTTTTACGTGCTTTTCGAACCAAAAAACCCATTTAGAAAAAAATTACAAAAATTAAATTTTTATACGGTCCCCAGGTCCTATCACTTATATTTAGGAAAAGATGCAGTACACAAAAACAAAGTAAGCACAAAAAGTTTCATTTTATTACGATAAAAACTGACCAAGTTATGGAACTTTGAAAATCATACATTTCATCCATTTTCTCGGCCAATTTCAAGAAGCTAGTAAGGGACCGTCTCCAAAGTGAAATTAATTGGAACACTGCCAGGAAACTTTCGCTCTTGCACGTCACTCTTATGTAAATCGTTTTTAAATTTAAAAGTGCATACATTACGTTAATATTACAATAATTGAGTACTTAAGAAACAAAATTTATTCTGTGTACGTGTAAAACATAGATAAAAAAATCTGATGTGTCCAACACATGACTTCCTTGCACGTCCATTAGATTAAAAATATTTTCGACGCACTTGATCTAAATTTATTTGTTTGAAAGAGATAAAATATCAATAATAGTAAGGTTTAGCGATTTCTAGCCAAATATTTCGATATCGCCAAGCTGAGTTCAATTTGAAAGATTTCCTTCTGACACTTTATTTGGCGATATTTCACCAAAAGCCGGCAAACTTGAGACAGTCAGCGAGATTTTGGGGATAGCCAAAGTAGTCATTGACCACAGACTTTCAATGAATTGAATGCATCTATACACCTCAATGTATTCAAAGTCATTTGGCTCACCATGTAAATAAATTCTCAGTCGATTGCAGTCAAAAAAGATATTGAAAACAGTTAGATATTACAATAGTTCTAAATACAAAGTTAAAAAATCTACGGGTTAAAGTTTTAGAGTTATACAAAATAGGAAATAATTTTTGGCGCCAAATTTGGCGATATTTCGGCGAAACTCGTCAATGTCGACGACATTTGGCGAGATTTTAAGCATAAACCAAACAATGACAGATTATCGCCAAATTTGGCGATATTTCGCCAAAACTCGCCAAGAACGATGACAAATGGCGATACTTTGGCCATGGACCAAATGACTGACTATCGCCAAATTTGGCGATATTTCGCCAAAACTCGCCAAGGTCGAGGACAGACGGCGAGATTTTGGGCATGTACCAAACAATGACTGTCTACAGTTGTATTATAATGAAGATGTCCATAGACATTAAGGTACTGAAATTCTTTTCGGTGGTCCTGTAAATAAACTCTCCAGTAGATTGGAACCAAAAATCGAAATGCACAACTAGATGTTACAACATTCTTATATATGAAGTTTCATAATAGTTTTTGAGATTTGAGAGTTAAATATGCACACACGTACACCAAAAGGCGCCAAGCATGGCGACTTTTGGCATAGTTGTTGAGGGAGGCACGTGACCGTGGTCGGACCATTACCTAACTTATGTGGTAGGACGGTATTGTGCTTGAAATGGATGAATGCCCCTAAAATTGCTATTGACCGTAATGTATTGGAAATCTTTTGAGTGTTCCTGTAGCAGAACTATAAATGATAAAGACACTTTTTTTAATGGAGAAATTCATTTTCTAACTCTTTACAGCATATATCACTTCTGAGTCGTTTGAAATAGCCCAATACCTCTAAAAAACGTTTTGATGAATTTCGGCCCATAGAGCGTAATGTATTTCGAATCTTTTGGGCGGTCCTGTAGATAAACTATTCAGTCGAATGGAACCGAAAAGGGAGGTGCACAACTAGATGTTACAACAATCCTAAATATAAAGTTTCAACATTCAACGCCTAACAGTTTTTGAGATATGCGAGTTTAATGAATTTCGGCCCATTGAGTGTAATGTATTTCGAATGTTTTGGGCAGTCCTGTAGATAAACTATCCAGTCGAATGGAATCAAAAGGGGAGGTGCACAACTAGATGTTACAACTATCCAAAATATGAAGTTTCGACATTCTACGCCTAATAGCTTTTGAGTTATGCGAGTTTAATGAATTTCGGCCCATAGAGCGTAATGTATTTCGAATCTTTTGGGCTGTCCTGTACATAAAATATCCATTCGATTGCCACCAAAAGGGGAGGTGCACAACTAGATCATAGAACAATCCTAAATATCAAATCTCAACATTCTACGACCAATAGTTTTTGAGATATGCGAGTTACATACATACGTACGTACGTACAGACGGCATGGAAAAACTGGCCACAGTAGACTCGCCACTGGTCAAAATGAGTTGCAGACGCGTTAATATGATCGTGCATGCTAGCCTACGATGAGATGCATCGAAAAAAATTTTTAAATTAAATTTAAAGGTAGTCAAAATCGGTTTTTATGTCGAAATTTGGCCCCCAAAATTTTTCGGGATCACATTACTTCCTTATACTACGTACAATGAAGTAAAAAAAATCTGATGTGTCCAACACATGACTTCCTTGCACGTCCATTAGATCAAAAATATTTTCGACGCACTTCCTCTAAATTTATTTGTTTGAAAGAGATAAAATATCAATAATAGTAAGGTTTAGCAATTTCTAGCCAAATATTTCGATATCGCCAAGCTGAGTTCAATTTGAAAGATTTCCTTCTGACACTTTATTTGGCGATATTTCACCAAAAGCCGACAAACTTGAGATAGTCAGCGAGATTTTGGGGATAGCCAAAGTAGTCAGTGAGCACAGACCTTCAATGAATTGAATGCATCTATACACCTCAATGTATTCAAAGTCATTTGGCTCACCATGTAAATAAATTCTCAGTCCATTGCTGTCAAAAAAGATATTGAAAACAGTTAGATATTACAATAGTTCTCAATACAAAGTTAAAAAAATCTACGGGTTAAAGTTTTAGAGTTATACAAAATAGGAAATAATTTTTGGCGCCAAATTTGGCGATATTTCGGCGAAACTCGTCAATGTCGACGACATTTGGCGAGATTTTAAGCATAAACCAAACAATGACAGATTATCGCCAAATTTGGCGATATTTCGCCAAAACTCGCCAAGAACGATGACAAATGGCGATACTTTGGGCATGGACGAAATGACTGACTATCGCCAAATTTGGCGATATTTCGCCAAAACTCGCCAAGGTCGAGGACAGACGGCGAGATTTTGGGCATGTACCAAACAATGACTGTCTACAGTTGTGTTATAATGAAGATGTCCATAGACATTAAGGTACTGAAATTCTTTTCGGTGGTCCTGTAAATAAACTCTCCAGTAGATTGGAACCAAAAATCGAGATGCACAACTAGATGTTACAACATTCTTATATATGAAACTAGCTGACCCGGCAAACGTTGTTTTGCCATATACATTATTTCTAGGATTATTTTAGTAGAAAGAAATGACTAACTTATTGTAAGTGTGTGAGGATGTGGTATATGAGTGGAAGAGGCATGGAGCGCTGTGAACGATGCTGGAATATAAAAATAACACAATACCAAACATTTGTATTTTTAATTCATTGTAATTTATTCTTTAAATTTATATATATCGCTAATTACAAAAATTTTACTAAAAACTAATATTAATCCCTTAACGCAATAGAGTATACAATATTTTTTGTTATCCCATCTTTAGATAACACAAACAAACTCGATGCCCACTGTATGGTTTGCCCACTCCAGAACATGCCACGTATAACTGTGCGTGTGAAAAACATGGTGTGCTCAAATCTAATCCACAAACAGACATAGTTTGGCCTTGAGACTTATTGATAGTCATTCCATAAAAAATTTTACCTCCCCCCCCCCCCCGAAAAAAAAGGATGAAAATCTGAAACACTTTCAGATTTTAAATACGCACTACAGTGCTATATATTAAAATCGTATCATAATTTATGCGTCGTCCCTATTTTTCGTCCTTATTCCATTAAGTTGGAAAGTGTTATCATTATTCATGACTGTGATTATTTTTCTTTCTTATTTCATAAAACCCATCTTTGGAATCGAAATCTATCTTAAAATCGCTTACTAAAACAATTTTACAATCTTCGCCAAGTATATCACAACTATACTTCACCGTTTTATATATTGTTTCCTACTTAACGCCTCGACTCTCGCCAAGGAGGCGATGATTAAACATATGCAGTTACCCAGACGATTTTTTGCATTTATGTAGAAATCGTAATTTACAATTAAAATGGCGATTTGGAACAACATGTAAGTACAGCATGCCGTTACATTTTTATTTATTTTGGATTACCCATTAATGTAGTTTTAATAATTAAATGTCTTCAAATTCCTTAACTGGCGCGTTTATCGCTAGTTTGTTTACTTTAGTTATCACCTAGTTCTTTTGGGTGCGTTGAAACGGTACTTACGTATTATCCCTGCGGTCACTTCCGCCAAACTACTTTTTCGTAGATTTTAAATACATTGCCAATCGTATTCCAAACCGTCAACATCGTATTCCAAACCGTCATGTGCCCGGCATTTATCTTTGTGAAAAAATTGCTTGTCTTGGCGGACCGCCTGGAAAATACGTATGTACCGTTGAAACTTGTACATAAATCCCAGAGACCCATGACTGCAAAGCTCGCCAAAGTACGGGAATTTTTTAGGTTGGCGAGAGTGGGAGCGCTAAAATAGGAATCAACTCTTTCTTGTACCATAAAACACATCTTTGGAATCGAAATCTATCTTAAAATCGCCTACTGAAACTGTATTACAATCTTCGCCAGGCATGTTCTTCCTGTAGGCATATTCCAACTATACCGCAAAGACATTTTAAATACTGTTTGGAATGGACATCATAATCCATGAGTGTACCGTGTTTTCCTTTCTTGTTCCACAGAGCACTTCTTCGGAATAGAAATCTATATTAAAATCGCCTAATAAAACTCTTTTACAATATACGCCAGGCGTTTTCTAACTATACGCGAAATATATTTATAATAAATTGTCGCGTTTTGGCACCCCATTTAGCGATCCATTATCAAAAATTGCAAACCTTGTGCGACTTTCAACATTTTATTAACTCCCCCTCCCTCTCCACATTATCTGGCAAACACATTTGAAAAGTGATTCGACACGCTAATGTCTACACAGAAATCCTGATTGAAATGAATAGCACTCGGCGGCTAAACATTTTGGGGTGGACCGCCCTTATGACTTAGGGGTATGAGACATAGTTAAAAACCTATTCTATGACCTAACGAATATACATAGAAAATTTCATTAAAATTGGTCGAGTAGTTTCGGAGGAGTTAGGTGACTAACACTGTGACAGGAGAATTTTATATATTAGATTTCATAATAGTTTTTGAGATTTGAGAGTTAAATATGCACACACGTACACCAAAAGTCGCCAAGCTTGGCGACTTTTGGCATAGTTCTTGAGGGAGGCACGTGACCGTGGTCGGACCATTACCTAACTTATGTGGTAGGACGGTATTGTGCTTGAAATGGATGAATGCCCCTAAAATTGCTATTGACCGTAATGTATTGGAAATCTTTTGAGTGTTCCTGTAGCAGAACTATAAATGATAAAGACACTTTTTTTAATAGAGAAATTCATTTTCTAACTCTTTACAGCATATATCACTTCTGAGTCGTTTGAAATAGCCCAATACCTCTAAAAAACGCTTTGATGAATTTCGGCCCATAGAGCGTAATGTATTTCGAATCTTTTGGGCGGTCCTGTAGATAAACTATTCAGTCGAATGGAGCCGAAAGGGGAGGTGCACAACTAGATGTTACAACTATCCAAAATATGAAGTTTCGACATTCTACGCCTAATAGCTTTTGAGTTAGGCGAGTTTAATGAATTTCGGCCCATAGAGCGTAATGTATTTCGAATCTTTTGGGCGGTCCTGTACATAAACTATCCATTCGATTGCCACCAAAAGGGGAGGTGCACAACTAGATGTTACAACTATCCAAAATATGAAGTTTCGACATTCTACGCCTAATAGCTTTTGAGTTAGGCGAGTTTAATGAATTTCGGCCCATAGAGCGTAATGTATTTCGAATCTTTTGGGCGGTCCTGTACATAAACTATCCATTCGATTGCCACCAAAAGGGGAGGTGCACAACTAGATGTTACAACTATCCAAAATATGAAGTTTCGACATTCTACGCCTAATAGCTTTTGAGTTAGGCGAGTTTAATGAATTTCGGCCCATAGAGCGTAATGTATTTCGAATCTTTTGGGCGGTCCTGTACATAAACTATCCATTCGATTGCCACCAAAAGGGGAGGTGCACAACTAGATCATAGAACAATCCTAAATATCAAATCTCAACATTCTACGACCAATAGTTTTTGAGATATGCGAGTTACATACATACGTACGTACGTACGTACGTACAGACGGCATGGAAAAACTGGCCACAGTAGACTCGCCACTGGTCAAAATGAGTTGCAGACGCGTTAATAGGATCGTGCATGCTAGCCTACGATGAGATGCATCGGAAAAATTTTTAAAATTCAATTTAGAGGTAGTCAAAATCGGTTTTTATGTCGAAATTTGGCCCCCAAAATTTTTCGGGATCACATTACTTCCTTATACTACGTACAAGGAAGTAAAAATATTTTGGACGAAGAAAACTTTTCAAAAGCAGTTCCAAAAAAATAGACTTATTTGCCTGCGGCTTCAGACTGATTTGCTGCGATACTGATCATGGGGAACGCAGTGATGCCGCTTACGCGCTATAACGCGTCAAATACGCAAAAAATCGATGATGGGACGCAAAAGAAAAGTTACAACGCGTCCCCCCGGGACGCGTAATTTCCATCATGCAAAATTTTGAAAAAAAAAAAAAAAAAGAGAGTGTGCGTTCAGACTGCCAATTTTGGGTAAATCTCTAGTAAAACACAAGCTGCTCGTGTTTTACTCGGGGAAATTGACATCGTGAATGGCTTTGTGGGCCCGTTTACATGCACACAAATGCGGACTAACGCTTCCCCTACATGGGGGAAAAAATGCAGGGTAGAAAGATCCCTAGTCGAAAGGAGGCATAGGAGTGTTCGCTTTCCCATCATGCATTGCGAGTTTTCCCCTATACTCTGCTTTTACCCGGGATATATATCGTGCTGTGCGCACACGTGGTTAAGATGAAGAAAAAAGGGGGATTACTTTGACGAAATGTAAACAATGATTTGTTTTATATTAAATCTGACAATTATTATTTATAAATGAAAGCGATAAATATTTTAAACAATTAGAAGAGAAAAGGGGGGCGGGGGTGTTCCATATTTTACTGTTGTATATCCTTTCCTTCCTCAAATATATTCAGATTTTCCTTCTGATAAATTTATTAATGCATAGTAATTATTTTTTTCTAATTAATATAAGATGGAGGGGCGCTTCAAGGTATTTTACTGTAGTTTTAATAATTTAAGATGTTGCGGCTGTTCTGCGAGTACATTTTACTTTCTTAAACATTTCTACCGATGCAGCCTTTCTCCCGGTTTTTAATGTACATACAAAAGGGGATTTTATTATTAGGATTTATTAATTAGGATTCAGGGCGTCATCAGGAAGGCTTTACCGTGAAGGCAAAGTAAATGACATGCATGTCACAACAAATTTTTCTTGATTAATTATAATTCATTTTATTTATTTATTTTTTGAAATATAAGTTTTAGGTTATTTATAAATAAGATATTCATACACATCAGCACACCAAAATGGGTGAGACATGATAACACCAGTCGTGAAATTAACCAAATGCTTTTATATCGATAAGGACCCACTTTTTGGAAAAAAGGACCCGTAAATTTTGGAGTCCTGGGTCCCAAGGACCCGTCTCTTCCAAGGTCTAGCGACATCACTGGGGAACGTTAAAAATCTGTTGTGTAGTCGCTTGCAATTGCATACAGCCGTATTCTAATATTACGAATTCTAGTATGGGAGAACGAGATGTATAAAACTGGTCTCCAGACATTAGCTCCTGCGCCAGGACTGGACGATAAGGAAATGCACCGTACGTATGTAATAAGTTCCACACCGTCGATTTTGAGTAGGAACAAGCCTTGCTAATATCCTGGACACTACTTTCAGGATGAGGCAGGGCATATCCTAGAACATCCTCAGCGGGTATCCGCAAGCTTGAAGGTGTGGCACGAGACAAGGGAATGCGTCTATGATAACTCCCAGTTCTATACAAGCGTTGAACAGCACGGGCAATTGTACAATAAGATAGATGTCTTCGACTGGGAAATTTAATGGCATAAAGTCTTGCCGCCTCTCTCTTATTTCGATTACACTGCCCATACAACAGTACCATTTCGCAGTATTCTTCATTTGTATACATCTCGTTCTCCTGTACTAGAATTCGTAATATTAGAATACGACTGTATGCAATTGCAAGCGACTACACAACAGATTTTTAACGTCTGCCATGATCAGTACCGCAGCAAATTAGTCAGAAGCCGCAGGCAAATAAGTCTAAGTTTTTGGAACTGCTTTTGAAAAGTTTTATTCGTCCAAAATATTTTATTTTATCTATGTTTTACACGTACACAGAATAAATTTTGTTTTTTAAGTACTCAGTTATTGTAATATTAACGTAATGTGTGTACTTTTAAATTTAAAAACGATTTACATAAGAGTGACGTGCAAGAGCGAATGTTTCCTGGCAGAGTTCCAATTAATTTCACTTTGGAGACTGTCCCTTACTAGCTTCTTGAAATTGGCCGAGAAAATGGATGAAATGTATGATTTTCTAAGTTCCATAACTTGGTCAGTTTTTATCGTAATAAAATGAAACTTTTTGTGTTTACTTTGTTTTTGTGTACTGCATCTTTTCCTAAATATAAGTGATAGGACCTGGGGACCGTATAAAAATTTAATTTTTGTGATTTTTTTCTAAATGGGTTTTTTGGTTCGAAAAGCACGTAAAAACATTCTTTACCTTTTTTAAAACATTTTTCAAATTGGAAGTGCATATCTAAACCGAATGGTTCGGGAATTAGCTATTGGGTCACATTAAGGCTGGACACCCTGTATAAGGTAGAAACAATGAAATAAGAATAACATGAATATATTGCGAAAAAAAACTATTTATTAATCAGTTTAGACATGCAAATACAGTAGAAAAACAATGTTGAGTTCATTCACTGCAAAATGAACTCAGTTAATCAATTGAAAATAGAAAATAGAACTAGAAAATAATAAAACTGATAGACCACACATATGCTATCATCTAGGTAAATTGCAAGTCACAGTCTGACATACATACACATATTAGACTCTCAAAAAAAGTAGGGCAAAATAAAAACAACTTATAAATTTCATAAAATTTATACTTTGGCGTTCTCTAGCTTAAGTTTTGCTCCAAACAAGGAATCTTTGATCTGAAAAACTCCTAGACTACTAGCAGGAGTAGTGTTTTCAGGAGATATTTTTTTAAACACGTCAAATTTTTCATACCAAAGATCATCATTGATCTGTGACCATTTCCAATATGCACCAGACTTTTGCATACAACTCACCAAGAACATACTGTTCTTTTAGTCAATAATTTGCCCTGGGTACATTTCTCCGTCATACTGAACAATGACATAGTCGTCAACTTTGTATAAGTCAGAGCACAAAGGTGCAACACTTACATATTCTGCATGTGCACTTCTTACCTCACTAATATGTTCAACAGCTACCACTTGAACAGTCTATAGTTCTTCAGTATTCTCCACATCAATTTCAGGAGTAGAAACTCCTGTCAAATCTCCATAGTCCAACATTTATCTCTTCTAAAAATGATGTCGTAGTGCATATGGTGTCATCTAGTTCAGGACTTTTATTTAGCTGTCTCCCACGAGTTTGTATGGTAGATAACTTTGGACAACCCCCTCCTGTTCTTGCTCCACCTCTTCCTTACTATTTTGTAGTTGTGACTCTGATTGATATTGCTTTATCTTCATAAAATTTTTACACTTCCTCAACTGAAACGCTTTATCCAGGAATTACAGGAAGGCAGACTTTTTTTGCAAGATGAATGACTGCTAAATCATTGTTTCTAAGGTTTTCTAAATACTTCTTAAATTCACTCCCAATATTTTCCATTAGTTCATCTGATTTTGCGTATGAGGGAAGATTCTGTAATACAGCATGTTTATTAAATGGATGAATGCCCGTGCATTCTATATAGTACACACTGCTCATAAGCCTAACTTTGAACCGGCTCAAAGTTGCACTGAACCATGTGGGAAAATGATAATGCCTACGTTTTTGCCTTTTACTAAAGGTTAGCCAATAAATAATCATTAAACATTAACGAATTCTTCATTCTAAGAAAATAATCTATCTGATAAAAAGGTAAATTGCTACTTACTTGGAAAAAATAATTGATTACCAGCAACTTTAAACCAGCATTAGAATGGAGCATTTCAGAAGAACAGCTGAATGACAACATTAACTATGTACTATGTTGCAATTTTTTTTTCTAAAATACAGAGCAGAAAACCAGTTTTCCAATCCTGTTAACAGAGAGCACCAGTGGTCCATGAGTAGCTCTGTAAAACCAAACATACTGAAAACTTGAAGGTGGTACAAAGTTACCCCCTATGGTTCAAAGTTACCCTAAATGACTGTATTACTTCTCAGTAGTTTGAAATAGCCCAATATCTCTAAAATACGCTTTAATGAATTTTGCTCCATTAGAGCGTAATGTATTTCGAATCTTTTGGGCGGTCCTGTAGATAAACTATATTCTAAAAAAAAAAAGTAACGGCCGCTGTCAAGAGCTTGTTCGGCTATCTTCTCCAAAACCGTGGGTATTTGAATTTCGAGAAACATGTCCACGGACTTGGAAAATTCCGAGGAACCTCGTAAGCTGACTTAAATTTCGAAAATACAATTATTTTAGAGGATATTAATAACAAACTGAAAAAATAAAACATAATGGTTGCCAAATTTGGCATAAAATCATTCATTCCTTTGCAACAAAGCAATTGGAAGTATATAGAATCACGTGAAATTGTCAAACACGAAGTAGGATTACACCCATTTTACGCCAAATTAAAAAGTACATGAAATAAACAACTCTGTGTGTTACACAAAGTTTACAAGTTCCAAATAGTAAGTTCGCTTAAACAACAGGAGTTAGAATGAGCGATTATTCGTTTTTCCAAAACAGAATAACTAATTGTAACTGATTTTAAAAGCGCCATCTTGGCACTAGGTACGATCTGGCAAAATGGTATCTTTCCAAGCCGGGTGAATCTAAACCGCGAGTTCAAAAATGTTAGAACCCAATATCTTGAAAATGAAAAATAATTAAAATGCAGAATATTTTAAAGACGGTTCGGTCCAGCTGGATTATTTGCTACCAGTAGACATATTTGGTGGCGTTAACTATGCCTTTTTTCCAGCGCGGCGAGATGATATAATTCGTGGTGCTAAATACGCCAATCTGCAAAGGATTATGTATATGAAAATATGGATAACGGTTTTCTGTTAGGCTTAAATGAGCAGTAATTACAGGTTGTGAGCATGTGTAAATCGCCAAATAATGAAAAGTCGCCGTTGGTGGCAAGCTGTTACGCAGTTTTTATCAAAGAAAACATATGAAGTACTGTTTTCTTAGAGATAATTATTAACTATACATATACGCAAGTCGCCAAATTATGAAAATTCTCCATAATTGGCTAATACGCAAGGCGTTCCATGGGTTTCACATAATTACAAATAGTGCGAGGTTGAAATTTTTATGTTCCAAGCAACATGCAAGAACCAAGCAATGTGTAGCTCGGTAACATTCTATCTTATCCAACCTTTGGGTTTTGTTTGTTGAAATTATGTCTTTTTATGGGCCGAATGCATCATACGAAATGCGAGCGTAACGAGTCTAGGGGCCTTGGCCCCTAGTCTTTAATAAAATTGTCTTATCTTTCAAAAGTACATAATTTTTTATATTTAGTTCAAAAACATTCATTAGTTGTTACAGATTAGAATTTTTTCTCTAAATTTACATTAGTTTTAAGAAAATACAGATTAATGGCTGGTGTGTCATACAGATGTGAGCCTCATTAAAGCCCAAGAGGTGTTAGGTTTTTTTTTTTTTTTTTTTTTTTTTTTTTTTTTTTGGGGGGGGGGGGGGTTGGGTCACCAGGAGTGTTCAACAAGGGCCATTCTATTAAAAGCACAAATGAAAAAAGTTGTAACTCCTTTAGCAACCGTGTAAATACCAGCACTGGTTGCTGTGTAACACTGAATTTCCTATGACAACCCTAATAAAATTTGAATATCTCAAAACTGAAAAAATGGAGTTACACCACTTGGGCTTTAAGGGGATCATATATATATAATTCAAATCTGTGACTGTATGGCTCATTGTCTAAGTAGAAATGTATAAAATATATGTGCAGTTTAAAAAAAATAATAATAATAAATGGATTTAAATCAAATAAATTTACACATGCACCAGGGGCGTAGCCAATGGAAGGGGGGGGGGATATATTCTTCACTACATAATCACACACACGAATACATATATGAGTTGTAGTAGTCGTAACCCCCCCCCCCCCTGGAAAAATTTCTGGCTACGCCCCTGACATGTACACACAAAAAAGGGGAGACTACCTTAATTAGTAAATATTTTAAACTAATAATTTGGTTAAATTTACAAGCAAGAAGAAAACAAACTTTTTTAAATAGCAAATAATTTAAAATAAACTGAAAAGCTGCTGACTAAATTACTCATTTTTTCTTACTTTTTATTAATATGCCGACCACGTGGTGTAACGACTAATGGGTCATTCCATGTCAAATCAACACAATTTTGAGAGATTTTCCGAATTGATGTCTCAGATGTTCATGATTTTTGGTATGCAGCAATACATCACAAACTTACGAAAAAGTACCAAATTTCAGTTATGTAACACAATTATTTTTGAAGTTATTAATTTTTAAAGATTTAAAATTTTTATGAAAAAAATTCATATTTTGGCACCTTTAGATGCCTATAGGTTGGCAACCAGTGATGGTATAAAGCTGAGAGTGGTCTCATTTTAAAGCTGTGGAACGGGGCTTTAATATGATATGCCACAAGATAGGGGTTACAATTTTAAAAAATTGAAAATTTTAAAATTTAAATTTCTCAAAAAGTGGCAATTTTAAAAATTCCAAAATATTATCAAATACTAGCTAACCCGGCAAACGTTGTTTTGCCATATAAATTATTCCTAGGATTATTTTAGTAGAAAGAAATGACTAACTTATTGTAAGTGTGTGAGAATGTGGTATATGAGTGGAATAGGCATGGAGCGCTGTGAACGATACTGGAATATAAAAATAACACAATACCAAACATTTATATTTTTAATTCATTGTAATTTATTCTTTAAATTTATATATATCGCTAATTACAATAATTTTACTAAAAAATAATATGAATCCCTTAACGCAATAGAGTATACAATATTTTTTGTTATCCCATCTTTAGATAATACAAACAAACTGGATGCCCACTGTATGGTTTGCCCACTCGAGAGCATGCCACGTATAAACTGTCCGTGAGAAAAACATGGTGTGCTCAAATCTAATGCACAAACAGACATAGTTTGGCCTTGAGACTTATTGACAGTCATTCCATAAAAAATTTTGCCCCCCCCCCCAAAAAAAAAGGATGAAAATCTGAAACACTTTCAGATTTTAAATACGCACTATAGTGCTATATATTAAAATCGTATCATAATTTATGCGTCGTCCCTATTTTTCGTCCTTATTCCATAAAGTTGAAAAGTGTTATCATTATTCATGACTGTGCTGTATTTTTCTTTCTTATTTCATAAAACCCATCTTTGGAATCGAAATCTATCTTAAAATCGCCTACTAAAACTATTTTACAATCTTCGCCAAGTATATCACAACTATACTTCACCGTTTTATATATTGTTTCCTACTTTAACACCTCGACTCTCGCCAAGGAGGCGATGATTAAACATATGCAGTCACCCTGACGATTTTTTGCATTTATGTAGAAATCGTAATTTAGAATTAAAATGGCGATTTGGAACAACATGTAAGTACAGCATGCCGTTACATTTTTATTTATTTTGGATTACCAATTAATGTAGTTTTAATAATTAAATGTCTTCAAATTCCTTAACTGGCGCGTTTATCGCTAGTTTGTTTACTTTAGTTATCACCTAGTTCTTTTGGGTGCGTTGTAACGGTACTTACGTATTATCCCGGCGGTCACTTCCGCCAAACTACTTTTTCGTAGATTTTAAATACGTTGCCAATCGTATTCAAAACCATCAACAATTTCATGTGCCCGGCATTTATCTTGGTGAAAAATTGCTTGTCTTGGCGAACCGCCCGGATAATACGTAAGTACCGTTGAAACTTGTGCATAACTCCCAGAGACCAATGACTGCAAAGCTCGCCAAAGTACGGGGATTTTTTAGGTTGGCGAGAGTGGGGGCGTTAAAATAGGAATCAACTCTTTCTTGTACTATAAAACACATCTTTGGAATCGAAATCTATCTTAAAATCGCCTACTGAAACTGTTTTACAATTTTCGCCAGGCATATTCTTCCTGTAGGCATATTCCAACTATACCGCAAAGACATTTTAAATGCTGTTTGGAATGGGCATCATAATCCATGAGTGTACCGTGTTTTCCTTTCTTGTTCCACAGAGCACTTCTTCGGAATAGAAATCTATATTAAAATCGCCTAATAAAACTCTTTTACAATATACGCCAGGCGTTTTCTAACTATACGCGAAGTATATTTATAATAAATTGTCACGTTTTGGCACCACACTTAGCGATCAATTATCAAAAATTGCAAACCTTGTGCGACTTCCAACATTTTATTAACGCCCCCCCCCCCCTCTCCACATTATCTGGCAAACACATTTGAAAAGTGACTCGACACGCTAATGTCTACACAGAAATCCTGATTGAAATTAATAGCACTCTGGGGCTAAACATTTTGGGGTGGACCGCCCTTATGACTTAGGGGTATGAGACACAGTTAAAAACCTATTCTCAGACCTAACGAATATACATAGAAATTTTCATTAAAATTGGTCGAGTGGTTTCGGAGGAGTTAGGTGACTAACACTGTGACAGGAGAATTTTATATATTAGATAGTTTGTGATGTCTTAATATACATACCGCAAAATTCTATCATGGGATCTCAATGGGATCAGGAGATACTGGGCTTCAAAAATACACATGTTTTGTAAATAATATAATAAGTTATTAAAATTTTATTTTTTAATTACTAATTTTACTATGCAGTGTGCAGAACACTATTAAATTAATAAATCGAAATGATTACTTTATAGTATTATGTTTGGAAACCTCTCTTTAAAAGAAAACTGAAGCTGATTAGCCTAGAAGTCCCCTTTTACTCAAATATGCAAATATATTAACAACTAAGGTGAATCCCATTGGTTTACGTGATGATGATGACAGTGAGTAACCATCTAATCACGTTTCATTGAAGTTCACTTCAGAGAATTAGCATAAAGTGCAATAACTAATAACTTAATAACCAAAAAAATCTATTTTTCTGACGGCTCTGCGGCCCAATATAAAAAAAAGCTTTATTAACTTGTGTAATCATAAGCAAGATTTTGGAACTGAGGCTGAATGGCATTTTTCAGCAACAGCACATGCTAAAGGACCATGCGATGGGCTGGGGACCACAGTCAAAAGACTAGCAGCCAGAGCAAGCCTACAAAGACCGTATAAGGACCAAATTATGGATGCAAGGCAACTGTTTGAATGGTCACATCAGAACATATCTAACATAGACTTTGTATTTGCAACCTTTGAAGAATACATTAAAACTGAAGAACAATTGGCCAACCGGTACAATACAGCTGTAACTATATCAGGCACCCAGAAATTTGATGCCTTCATACCTCTCAAATGTGGAACCAAAGTAAATGTGAAATTATTTTTTCCTGCAGTCGTTTCGAGTATATTTCCTGTTGTAAAGGACGTACAGCAGATATTATTGGGTATGTAACATCAATCTATGGTAACACTTGGTGGTTGAGTTATGTTCTTGATAAAGATGAAGGTTGCAGTAAAATGCAAGTTACATTCCTCTATCCTTCAGGTCCATCTCATCATTTATATAATTCCACACCACCTGATACACTGTGGATTCCTTTTGCAGATGTGATATGCAAAGTTAACCGCGTCATACAGACGCCGAATATAGACTTTACCAGACAGTGAAGTGAACAAATGTGTGGGTATTTATCTTCCGACGATTGAAGTCTCGATGAACTAATTTGTTAACCCTTAATTTCACTCATAATATTGGTGTTTTAATGGCAAGTGTCTACGTGACCTTTCTCCATTAAGATAAAAAATGTAAAAATAATAGCCACTGCTTGTTTCATTGAAATGTGTTGCTTGTTTCATTCAATGAAATATTCAAAATTTTCTGAAACCATACTAATTCTGGAATTTTTCACACGTGTATTTCTGAAACACAGTATCTCCTGATCCCATTGAGGTCCCATGATAGAATTTTGCAGTATGTATTAAGACATTACAATCTACATTTGATAATATTTTGGAATTTTTAAAATTGTCACTTTTTGAGAAATTTAAATTGTAAAATTTAATTTTAGGATTTTCAATTTTTTTAAATAGTAACCCCTATCTTGTGGCATATCATATTAAAGCCCCGTTCAACAGATTTAAAATGAGACCACTCTCAGCTTTATATCATCACTGGTTGCTAGCCTATAGGCATCTAAAGGTGCCAAAATATGAATTTTTTTCATAAAAATTTAAATCTTTAAAAATGAATAACTTCAAAAATAATTGTGCTACATAACTGAAATTTGGTATTTTTTCGTAAGTCAGTGATATATTACTGAATACCAAAAATTATGAAAATCTGAGACATCAAGTCTGAATCAGTGTGTTGATTCTACATGGAATGGCCCTAAGGGACCATTCTATCACACCTTGGGTCGGGGTTCCATAACACTGGTCGCCGACTGGGTGCCCCCCATAATAAAATGGCAAATACTCAGGTCTTAGAAGTGGCGAATGACTCATGGTGAAGTGCCCACTCTTGGAGGGGGGGGGACTTATTGTTATTGATATTTTTATCTGGATCTCTAAAACAAGTTAGCCAACCCCCAAGGCTCGCAATTTAGATTTTCTCAATAAATTCTAACTAATATTATAAGTGCGAAAGTGCGTTTGTTTGTCACACTTTCGAAAGCTGAATCGATAATGATGAATTTCGGTATAGAGATAGATGGAATCCTGGAGAAGATTATAGACTACATAGAATTTTAGATTTTTAATTACTTTTTTAATTATTAATGAGAAAGCCTTTTTACGTTGCCATGCTTGGCGAGTTTCGTCCGTCTAAAATGATTCATGTTTTGAGCTAACAGAAATGCTATTACTTCAATAAAATGCATTTGAAAAGAAAAACATAAAACACCACGGAAATTATGCCAGTTTTACGCCAAATCTATCTATCTATATTAACAAAATAATTGCTCTCTAGAGAAATCCGCAGCACGTAGAGCTTTGAAAATTTGAGCATATAAGCCTATGACTTCGGTAATGCACACCTGAGGCTCAGAATTTTAGAATTTTAATTACTTTTTTAACTATTAATTAAAAACCGTTTTTAGGTGGTCATGCTTGGCGAGTTTCGCCGGCACAAATTGATTTATGCTTCTGAAATGAAGCAGAAATTCTATTTGCAGAATTGGGTGCATTTGGAAAACATGAAATGGCATGGAAATTACGTTAGTTTTATATCAAATCAAAAAGCATAAGAAAGAAAAGTCCAAATATCTTTCATAAAGCAAATAAATTTCCAAATCCTACCAATAATATAAATGTGTACACGCTTAAATCTATTGATTAAAACTAACACTCCTTTATTGATTAAATTTCTTATCGGCTGATTTAAATCCTTTTACGCTAAAAAATACTCATTAAAGACAATAATTTGTTATCTCCTCAATTCGCCTCAATCCTCCATATTCGCTAGATCCCACTTAGCTCAATTTTCGCAAAAATATTGTCTATTTGAGTATTCTGTCTTTCTCCCCCACGACACATATCCTATTACTATCACGTGATCCATGCTGTTCAACGGCTAACGGTTCATAGTCGGACATAGTTGTGTGTGTATTCGATGTTGATAATTTTATGTTATATCCGAATACCAAATGCATCTTTTTCATATTCAGAGTTGTGAAATAAATTCAGCTTAGATATGGAGGAGATGCTTCAGGTAAAGATTTCTCTTTAATGACATAGTTTCTTACGATTGGACTATAAAAAGCTGTTGTAAAACAAATGAAGTTATGATATCTCCACTCAAAGTGAGTAAGTAGTATTTTACCTTTTTCATGTCAATAAATTGGATTCGCTGCTTTAATTAAATCTCACAGCTGGTTTAACCATGATTGCATTTCTGTATTCTGACTGTACTGTGAATTCGTTTTATAACTAGAGACAATAGTGAAATTATATTCTATTTATTAAAAAATACTTTTTTATAGTGTATTAAGATATATGTAATGCATTTGCCTTGATTTAAAATTTATTTTCTCGGGCTTATAATCATAGATTACAGACTCTGAAATAAAAAATGAAGAAAACGAACAATTCAATATATTAATCAAAAACAGCAAATTTTAATAAAACACCCTTTTTCTAGCTTAAAATAATAATCTTAATTGAGTACAGATATGTTAATTAAAAAAGGGCTGATTTTGCAAAAACGCTCATTCTATAGCTTAAATAATAATCATAATTGAGTACAGTTATATTAATCAAAAACGGACAGACACTCCTTATTTTTGATTATTATTTAGCCTAAATGGAGCTGTTGTAGAATGCTCAAAAATTGAGAATTTTTCGCTCCATTGATTTTTGTCGATTAATGGAGCAACTTTTACTCAATGGGGAGAATGGCTGTTTGAAGTGAAAAATTGAGTAAAAATATACTCCGTTTGATTATTATTTTACTCAATAGATTTAAGCGTGTACGTTTGTGTGTTTGGGGGTTTGTGACTAAATCGCACAAAAATGGATGAACGAAATGAGCATATAGCATAAATAATTCTTTTACAAAGGCACATAAAATAATTCTAATACATTACGCTCTATAGACATTTTGTATTTACTGAACCGATTCTAAAACTTTTTCTCATTGATTGAAAATTAGCACTATTCCTGAGTATTATTGTTTGTTTGTGGATTAAGGTCGACTGCACAATGGTCCTAAGCCTATTATGACAATGCCCTCTGTGGGGGACTTTCTAAGGGAACCTTGTCTGTATTTTTGCGAGGTTTCGGATAAAACCACGGAAAACTCAGAACGTTTATGTCTACAGGTTCGACCGTGGTTTGAATCTGGCACCTTCCCCCTTCCAGTTTCGAGAGCAGAACCTCTCAGCCACTGGTGGGGCCCTGAGTATTATAGGCTATCTTTAATGCATATATCATAAATAGTTCTTTTACGGGGATACACATAAGAATTAAATCACGCTCTATTTGTATCTCTGTAACTACTGAATCGATTCCATTTTTTTCCACTTATAGGAAGCTACCTATTCCTAAGTATTATAGGCTAAAATTCATGTATATAGCATAAGTTGTTCTTTGACAGGAACACTCAAAATAATTCTAATACATTACGCTATATGGGTATCTCTGAAACTACAGAACCGATTCTAAAACTTTTTCACTAACTGAAAGCTGCACTATTCATGATTAACGTAGGCTAAATTCATGAAAATAGGATAAATATTTCTTTACCAGAACACTCAAAATAGATCTCGAATATTGTCGTTACTGTCTCCATTCGCCAAATGCGTAAAAAAAAAAAAAATCTAAATTTAGTAACTCTGCATACTCTCTTATTCAAAATTATGTATACTACCATGCATTACACTTCATAAGTTTAAAAAAAAATTAAATAGTCACTTTTGTTTACAGGGCAAGCATGTTTGTTATTCACACATGCTTAATTTCTTTCTGGAGCTAATTCTAAAGCTGACAAATTCGCGGGCAGCAGCTAGTAAAATAAATAAATTGCTAAAATAATATTAATAAAAATTAATTAAGTCAAATAAATACGCTAATCATTTTAAATTGATTATAGGTGTTTAATCGATGAAAATTATATTAAGACTTCAAAATTCAAATTGCAAAATATATTTTTAAAACTTCTTATCGAAACTAAAGCGAGCTCTGTCACAAAATGCTACAAGAGAGGAATAATTAATTTTGTTATTGCTTTATTTATTACGCACAAAAAACAATTAAAATTGTGTCGGCACATTCTGCTTGCTGCGTTAAACCTCACAGCATTAAAGAGTTCCAGACGAAAGTTCTACTAAGTTCGTCAACTTAACTGTGTACTACTGAGTCATTATTTGATAAGATAACAGATAAAGGATGGATCAAAATTTGAAAGAGCGATCGTATACCATTTATTGCGTATCAAAATACTCTGAAGCTCCAACGAAGATGCGATTTTCTAAGAGATTAAAAGGTCGCATAACAATGTTTAAAGTAATGATACGGATTATTATTTCGATTTCTTCAATCGTATAAATTGTAGCATTTTCCAATACAGCTCGCGAAATTAAGAAAGAGAACCAGAAGATAAAAATGAGATCAAATCAGTCTCTCTTCCGGTTTCTCAGAAGACTCTTCAATATACTACACTACAATATAAACGAAAATTACGCGTCTCTGTACGTACTGTTATGCTTCGCGGGTAGGATCAAAAGCTTGGGCGGGCCACATCTGACCCGCTGCCGGAGGTCGGCCATTTGTGCTTAGATAGTATACTTCGGGATGAGGAATGGAGCGTTTACAAATTTACATTATTTTACTTACAAGGAGAGGCTCAGACGTTGGGATCACCGATTTTGATGAAATGTTTATGGGTTATAGGTAAGGTGACCATACGTCCCGTTTTTAGGTGGCTTGTCCCGTTGTCCCCAGGCACAGCTTTGGGACACCGTAATGTCCCGTTTTCAGAAAATGTCCCCTGCAATGTGCCGTTTTTAGGAAGAGAGCAACCCACGGTAACGATTTCAATAAAGGCCGCTAAAAATCTAAAATCATCCAACGGCAGTGTCAGGAAAAAAAAAAAAAAAAAAAAAAACTGACCTCCCTCCCTCCCTCTCGAGACGCAAAGAAAACGCCGGGGGGGGATGTATTGTTTTTGTGTTTGTTCTTTTAATGTTCTTTTTTGTCAACTATTTCAATTTATTTAATTTTTATTTCTTTTTTAAAGTCATGTTCCTCTTTTGCTTATCCTCCCCCTCCCCGATCTCCACTTTATTTTCCCTTTTCACTCTGGTTTTCTAAGAATTTTTTTCCTTCCGAATGACAACTTCCTTTTTTCTGTGTGTCCTTTTGTTTACATTTCTCACTTTCCTACCTTCCTGCCTTGTGTCGGATGGTGTTTTTGAAGTCGAAGAAGGGCCTACTCCTTGTACCACCCGAAACGTACGTCTTGCACTATTTTTATAGTATATGTGTGTTTTAACAAAGTTTTTTTTTCATCTTATTTTGATATTAACATTAGCACAAGCTTTTTGCGCGTTTTCTTAACAACTAAAAGATACCCAGACCTGTAAATTCATTCTCCCTACACTATTACCTTAAAAACAGTAGATGTCCCGTTTTGAGGAAGAAAATAAATACACTATTGCCAAAAAAGTAGTAGATGTCCCGTTTTGAAGGAAAAAATAAATGGTCACGTTAGTTATAGGGGACCCATAGTAAAAAAAAAAAAAAAAAAAAAAAAAAAAAAATGCCAAAGAATTTGCCGCCAACTCTCCCTTATTTTCGAGAAAATTCCATTTAAACATTTGATGCACTTTTATATACCAATTATTTGAAAATCGTTTGCGTTCTCCGTAGCGCCGTGGTTCCACATTCTGCCAAAAATCAAGAGGTCTCTGGTTCGTATCCGATTGAAACCGCTCTGAATTTTCATTTCTTTTCCTGTCTTAAAAATCCATAAAACAGTTTAAAATGGCAAACGCATTAGAAAATTGACATGATTTATTGAATAAACACTATTCTATGAAATAAAATTGGATAAATGCAAATTAAAGCAACGGAAATGAGAAATATTATTTATCAATCACATTTTGAAAAGTTATGCAGTACTTTTATAGATGTATAATGGAGTAAGGGTGATATTTGTCCTAGAACCTTGTGAAACAAATTGTTTGGACATCTGCTACAACATATGAAAGAAATATTTTTTCATCCGCATTGTCTTTTCATTTCTGTTTGTGGGGGGGAAATATTCATTTACATTTAGAAATATCTGCCTTTCATCAGAAAATTTTGCTGCAAACCATACACGTTTTAAGATTTCAGAAAAGAATGCGTGAATGTGGTGATAGCAGAAAATACATGACTTAGAATTTTTATTGCATCTTCTCAGTTTTCCCGTTTATTTTGCATAAAGTATGGAGAAATTTTGTATTTTTTTTTTTTTTTTTTTTTGGGTGGGGGGGTGGGGTAGTAAAACTGATCACCAGATGGTTGACAAAGTGATGTACATTTAAGTGGGATTACTTATTCTAGGAGCCAAGTTGAATTACTTTCATCGTCATAAAAATATTTTGTCATAAATTTCTGGATTTGTTTGACCTTTCCTAAAACTTCTCGTTCCCTACATATGGTTTCAAAATTCGGTCAAGGAATGAAGCATAGTGGTTACTTGTTGAAAGTGTCCCAGACATTGAACAAGTTACATTCACATTGGAATATTCTTTTATTAAATTCTCAAGTTTTTTCAACTCGGAAGCCAAAAGCTCCTGGTATTTTATATAATTTTTTTTTTGTTTTGTTATCTACTACACCCGAAGTTTGACGAATGTAAAATTATATGCATTCTGCATCAAATCAAATGTTTTAAACCAGGGGCGTAGCCAGAAGGGGGGATATCGGGATATATCCGCCCCCCCCCCACACCGACATTTTTGGATTAGTGATGAAATTACGTCTATTTATACACATACAAGTTCATATCCCCCCCAAAAAAAATTTCCTGGATACGCGCCTGTTTTAAACATATAAAAAGGTTTAACATATCGTTTATACCGAATATTGAATTTCGAATTGTAATTAGATGTGTGTAACATGTTTTAGCTGAATGGGAAACTTTAAACAATAATTGCATCATATGCTTAAATTTTCTCGAAAATAAGGGAGAGTTGGCGGATAGTTCTTTGCCATTTTACTATACTATGAGTCCCCTATAACTCATTAACATTTCATCAAAATCGGTATTTTTCATGGGGGGGGGGGTTACGACTACTGCAACTCACATATATGCATACATGTGTGTGATAAGGGAGTGAAGAATATACATTTTGTATGGCAAAAAATTCCTCATGGGGGGGGGGGGGGTTAAGACCCCCTAAACCCCCTTGGCTACGCCCCTGCCCTTGTTAGTATTGTTTTGTGAAAAACTACAACAAATTATAATTACATAATTACTATAAATACATACTTGAATGATTAGTTTAAAATAACAGCAAGACATATCAATTTGTGAAGAAAAAAGTTTTCTAGCAAAATATGCACAGATTGAAAAAATTCTCTCTTCTCTCCCGTCTACTTCTAACAGTTCAATATGGCCACCCCCTTCCCTCTCCGAATTAGAGTAAAAGCCTAGACTTTCATCTTAATAACGGTTCTAACCAAAAACAACCATTTTGTGCATTTCACGTAATGGTTAATAATAAATATCTTACAACGAGGAAAGAAAAAAAAACAACATTGAAAGGTAAAATTTAAAGAATTATACCACGGAGAATTCAGCCGCGGCAAGGGCGACCGCCCCCCCCCCCGAAACAAAAGAAATTAATGTAAAAGATCCTATTTTACTTCCATAAAATGGATGTATAGGTCAATCTTCTAACTAACCCCCCCCCCCGACAAACTTGCATTAATCCGCCACTGAGCCGCGGTCAATTAAATAACTTCAAGTTTAGAAAACATTATTTGTCTCCATGTAAGGGCGTGAGCGTAGGTGGACCAAGCCCTCCCACTGACCGTTTGTGCCCCTCCCTTACTTTTATTTTCCTTTCGTATGCATGCAATTGAGCAGCATGCAAACAGTGCACCACACTTATGACATCAACCACGACAAAAAATGCAGCCCATCAGCCACTCCCATCAATATACAAAGTACGTGCACGCACGATGTACGTACGTACTGAGTCAAGTTTAACATACAACACAGAAACCTACTTTCCTAGTAATCACGTGCCCTAATGAAAATTATAAAATGGTCTACCCACGTCAAAGTTGACCAGCTGCCACTACGAGAGAAAAACAGAGAGCAGACATCGATCGAAGTTCGCCATCGTTTTCGTCATCCGAAAACCAGCTGAGTTAAACATTAGGGAGGGGGACTGTACGCCACTATCAAGAATGCATTCCTAACACTTAACTATCTTCATCTCAATGCGCCGCAAGGATTTTTTTTTTTTTTTATAAGGATGGGCAAAATGTGCAGAAAGACGTATGTGCACATACACATGTTTTATAGTATTTTTGTACATTTTTACTCTGTGGTGTATTTGAGTAAAATTACTGATTTGCTTAACATAAAAATATAATCCTATTTCTGATTTCCTACAGCTATTTATGATTTTATGTGATTTCCTCTCACAAGGATGGGCATTTGCCCACGCTTGCCCGTGGCGTCCGGCGCCCATGTCAATGCCCAACACACACTCTGAATCACATGAAAGTAATATTTTCCCGGATTAAAGGTAGGAGCCGGAAAATTGGGGTCTCGCAAAATCCCTAAATTGTAATGTTAAAAATGCCTGTCTCGTCTCGTAAAACGCTGTAAATCTCTGTCTCGTCTCGCATCCATCCCTAATTACAAGAGACGTGGCCAGAGCCTGATTATCACACGGGCATGCGGGGCAATAGCCCGGGACCTCGGAAAAATAAGGACCCCCAAATCTCTCTATTTATAGTTATAATGATGTATTACATATTCATATATCCTGCAATAATAAATTTTTTGCAACTAAATTTCCTTTGTAATATCTATAAGCATAATTTTTCAATTCCTATTATTAGCTCACACTCTCCCTATATTTATGTTGTACAAATTTTCAATCGTTAATAAAATACTTTTTTATTCATCCACTCAAGTAAATTTTTTTAGACTTGTAGTGGATGACACTGGATGTTAATACAGTTTTGGTCCCAATCAACTCGATCATTTATCTACAGGACCCCCAAAAAGATTCGAAATACATTGCGCTCTATGGTCCGAAATTCATTCAACTCGCATATCTCAAAAACTATTAGACGCAGAATGTTGAAACTTTATATTCAGGATTGCTTTAACATCTAGTTGTGCACGCACCATTTCGGTCCCATTCGACTGGATAGTTTATCTACAGGGACGCCCAAAAATTTTCAATACATTACGCTCTACGGGCAGAAATTCATTAAAGCATATTTTAGAGGGATTAGGCTAGTTCAAACGACTCACAAGTGATATATACTGTTATTGGTTACAAAATGAATTTTTCCGTGGAAGAAAGTGTCTTTATCATTTATAGTGCTGCTACAGGAACACTCAAAAGATTTTCAACACTTTACGGCCAGTGGCAGTTTTAGGGATATTCATCCATTTCAAGTACAATACCTTCCTACCCTAGTTAGGTAATGGTCCAACCACGGTCACGTGCATCCCTCAAGAATTACGTCAAAAGTCGCCAAGTTTGGCGTATCTTTAACATGAGGTATTATTTCATGTTTGAGAGTCCTTGCACTCGATTTGGGAATGCTCTGACCTCTGGTATAAACTACCACGATTTCTGTCATTTTCCCAAGAGAGATTTTTTACCATTTCTGTTCCTGCGCGATTGCTTCTGTAAATGTCCTGCAAGGTGGAAAGATGCCACCTTGCTGCTGTAGCCGGTGGCGACTTTGATGTCCCAGACAGCACAGCAAATTTGCATCAAACTTGCTGTAAGCTTGATTTATCAAGTCAATAAACTGGAATTAAGCTTGAAAATTTCAAGCGTGTAAGCTTAATGCAAGCTTGAATCAAGTGTGCAAGTTTACACTTGCCCAACTTGCATTAAGCTTGACATAGCAAGCCTTATTCAGACTTTAAAAAATTTCCTAAAAAAAAAAATCCTAAATACATGGGGCGCCGGTCGGCGAACTCGCCCACATATTTTATTTTTCCACTCTACGCTGAAACCTCAAGTTATTTTAATCTGTTTCCGTCTGGCGTCCGCGGCTGGGACGATCCCGGGATCAAAGGTGTGGGAATCCAGCGTCCTAACCACCATGCCAATCTAACTCGTGGTGATATGACTAGAGTTTGAAGTGACTGTTATGATTATCACGCCGTTTTCTGGCGAGATTGATCAGAGGCCGATGCCGATCTGCTTCTTTTATTTTTTCCACTAGCTGCGTGCCCGTTCTTCGCACGGTAGGAAACGGAAATTTTCCTCACATGTGTAATTCGAATTAATTCCAGGGATGTGGAATCTAGAAAAGCAAAAATATTTGACTCTTGACTTAAAGTTTGCGTCATATGTACTAACATGAGATAATTGCAATATAATGACGCAAAAAATATTATGTCAGCGTCATTCGCTATCCAAAAGGTGAAAAGTTTGACCGTTTGCAGTGAACTTTTTACTTTCAAAATGTCTTATTTCCACATCATGCTGTTTTTTCCCTAATAGCACAACCGTCGCTTGTGACTGAAATGCGACCACACAGTACAGTCACAATAGACTTACAAACAGTCGCTGCGACTCCGCAGCAAAGTCACGCCAGAGTCCCTATGTCCTCTCGCTGTGTATTCACATTGCAACCCTTCCGAGAAGTCGCATTGGGACAGTTTTGCGACAGCGAAAAAATTCGGGGAAAAAGAGTTACCGAGAACATACACTAGATGGCAGCACCAAACTCTCAGGTAAGGAAACGCTGAGGTCCGGTATCGAACCCTCGACACAGTGGTTCGTAGGCTAGCATCTTACCTCAACGCTGTGATTACGTTGTTTAGATTGCTTTAAAAGTAAACTGATTGCTGCAAAAGCTAGTTCTGGCATGGCTTCTTTTGGAAATTTCATTTTTTTTCTGGAGTATTTTATAAATGGAGGGAAAATACCATAATTAATAAATATAAATTAAAAATCTTGGAAATCTTTCTTTTTCCACATAAATTATTTTCAGGAGATAATGTGCTGTTTTATTTAAGTATTCATCCGAAAAAACTAAATAAATTTGTAATGTGCGACATGTGGGTTTGATATATATTAAGGTATGAGGGATAAGATTTATATTTTTGCTATATTTTGCCTAAAAGGGATTTCATATAAAAATAGATAAAACTAATGGGAAAAGCATGCATTAGATAAAATAAATAAAGTATTTTTGACTTAGACCCATAGTTTTACCTCAAATTTTTCCTAGTGGAACTTTCAAGCGTACCAGGGACGTATTTAACCCATTAAGCGCCAAAGTTCCCGTTACGGAAACATCTATTATATATTTTTTTTCTTAAAATATTTTAACGCAATTTACGAAATACACATTTTATATAAACATTTGCACTATATAGCACACCCTATAGTGTAAATGTTTATATAAAATGTGTATTTCGTAAATTGCGTTAAAATATTTTAAGAAAAAAATGATATAATAGATGTTCCCGTATCGGGAGCTTTGGCACTTAATGAGACGCCAAAGATTTTAAAGGAGGGGGGTGGGCCCCATCTGAAAACTTAAAGCAGTTATTAAAAAACAGCAATTTTGAGACATTTGTATTTACTCTAGTAACAATAAGGTTTAAAATAGCGGATAGACCCCCCCCCATCCGAAATTTAAACCTACATACGCTATCGAAACAATATGCCATGGGGATATGAAAGAAATTCTTAATTTTACTCACAGATACTTAGTTTTCACCATTGTGATTAGAACTCTCAACTCTAATATTTTTAAGAATAATATTTTTTTTATAAATAATATTGTCTTGTTTAAACGAAATAATTTAAAAATTAATAAATTAAACTAAATTCCATTACTACATAACTGCGAGATTTTATTGAATTACTATTTTCGGATTTATTTATTAAATGTTTCACGAAAGAAATTGCCACAAAATATTAGAAAAAATGAGTCTGCTTCCAAAGTTGCAAAAGCGGCCAGTGTGACGTCATTTTGAAGTCCAAAAAAATCAGTAGTCACAAAACAGTCACATAGTGACTTCACAGTGGAGTCACTGAGCGACCGATCACATACTAGTCACATGGTGACTTCACAGTGGAGTCACTGAGCGACCGATCACATACTAGTCACATGGTGACTTCACGGCGACGTCACCTGGTGACTGGTCACAAATAAACTTCACAGTGACCATACAGTAGAGTCACATCACTCACAAGTCACAATGTGACTAGTTTGTGACAGTCCTGTGACAATTGTGACCCTCTGTGACGTCACAGCGACTCTTTTGTGACCATCTGTGCTATTAGGGTTAGGTTCACGTTTTAGCAATAAATACCTCAGAGACTACATAAAAAGGACATTTTTTTTAATTTTAAATTACGTCACCCTCTCTTGTAACCCTTTACAAAAAGAAGAGATAAGACTGCGCTATTAATGACTATGTCATTTTATCTCTCAACACCCTTTATTGAAAAATATGTCCCAAAAATGCGACATAATTTTGCATGTATTTAAATACTATTAGTTCACAACAGCTTTAATCTATTGTCACAATATTTCGTAAGCTATAGAATATGCACCACATGTATTTTTCTATAAATAGGTTACACTCATAAAAATTTCAACATAGGGTTACCAGGCGAAATACGCCAAAAGATTAGCGATAAAATGACAAAGTCAATTACTATCGTTTCAATATGGCAATAATGAAACTAAAAAATTAGGGGGGTTCAGGGTAGAGATGAGTTCGGGCTCATTTTTTGAAGCCCGAGCCCGCCCGAGCCCGAAGACTTTTAATCCGAGCCCGCCCGAGCCCGAGCAATATTATTAAAGTTGGAGCCCGAGCCCGAAATTTCAGCTAAAGACAAATAAAATTAACTACTTCATTAAGAGGATACAATAAATTTTGGAGCTTCACACACCTTCTAGTCCCCCGTGCCGCTATTTTTTGAAATAAGTACATCTATTTATCCCATGAATCACTTTTTAAAATCTGTTTCAAGGAGTATGTTCAACAAAGAAGAAATTTTTCACGAGCCCGAGCCCGAACGCACTCGTGAATTACAGAGCCCGAGCCCGAGTCGGGCCCGGGCTCGGGCTCGGGCTTTCGGGCTCGGGCTGAGCCCGTCTCATCTCTAGTTCAGGGGGATCTCCCTCTGACGAGGCTCGAACAGCCGAGTTTTTTATAGAGGCTTTAAAAAAGTTTTTCTAGATTACGCAGTTTAATTTTTCTTTTCACAAATAAATCAAGTATTTATAAGCGGAAATCGAGCCAAGCAAAGAAATCGTTTGCGTAGACATAAAAATATCTATGTACACAAAACGAAATCTTTGGAATGCGAAACTTTTTTCACGTTTTCAGAAGAGCACTCGTTGTAGTTGCTTCACAATTGACTTCTAGTCGTACAATAACAGCAGTATTTGGCGCATTTTGGCTTCAAATATAAGGCAATAAACAACAGATGTTTTAATTCAAATTCCGAAGGGATTCGTCCTGGTAAATGAAAGTACAAAATTTGGTAGGCCTACAGATTTGGCGGAATTCAACCAACTTAAATCAATTGACTTAATTTAGTGAAAATTCTGAATTTAGACCGTCTCAAATCGCTTTAATAACTGCATTATTTCTGCACCAGAAATTAAAATTCCACGCCGTATTTCAATAAAACCTTGTTTAAAAATACGCGCTCATTAAATTGCTCCAAGCGCTAGAATCATCTTCTCAAATCGCATATCAACCATTTTATTTTTCCTCAAATTAAAAAGTTACACATTTATTTTCGGAAAATTTCCCAAATTCTATTTTTCTTTTGAGTATAAATCATTTCATTCCTGCTCTGATTTCACATGCACACGATATTTTAATTAAGAAATAACCTTACAAATAATCCAAACAAAAAAAAATCGTTATTCTTTTATTTTTACTTCAAGAGTCTGAATAATTTAATAAACTTGCCAAACATGGCAACCTAGACAGCTAAATTCTCCTTCTTTCCACTGCGGGGTTACAATTGCGAAATGGCGAGAACAAAATTAGCCTTTTGCGACACGTTTTTTTATCGGTATCTCTTAAAATAATTCGAAGTTTGAAAAAATCGCTTCGAGGTGTGTCGGGACCCGTCCTGGAGAATTTCCATACAAAATTTGGTAGGTCTAGGATCCCGCGTCTAAGAGCTAGGCAAGACACAGGCAAACTAACTAACATATGACACCTTGCTTTATATATATAAATAGGATGGATCAAAATTAAAATAATGTTATGTGTGATTTATAGACTCTACTAATAGGAAAATAAGCATAATATAAACTTAAAAGCAGCACACGTTTTAAAACTTTCAATATCGCAACACTCATGTTGGGCAATATTGGCCAATATCGAGACAAACGACTTAATTTGAAATCAATTTCGTAGTATATTTGTATTTTATTTTGAAGAATTTCAATATTTGGAAATATAGAATCTTTTTTTTATTTAACTCTATGGTCAAGTACATTTATGACTGATGATAAATTATTTGTTATGTGGATGTGGCTTTCCAAATCAAGCAGTAATCAAGTTGTATTCAAGCTTGACAGTTCAAATGACTTAAATTCGGCGGGAAAATATTTGCTGACTCATGTTTTAAAATCTCCAAATAGCCTCTACCTCCAAGCTTGCTGCAAGCTTAAAATGAATTGAACTGTCAAGCTTGTATTAATACGTCAAATTGAAAGAAATATCAAGCTTGATTTAAGCTTATGTGCTGTCTGGGTTGTTGTGCATCTCGATGTTTGGTTCCAATCTACTGGAGAGTTTATTTACAGGACGACCCGAAAGAATTTCAATACATTAATATCTATGGATATCTTCAATATATACATTTTGGGCATGGACAAAACAATGCCTCACTATCGACAATTTGTCGACTTTTGCCAAAATAGCGCCAAATTTGTCAACAGTCAGTCATTTGGTCCATGCCCAAAATATCGCCATTTGTCTTCGTCCTTGGCGAGTTTTGGCAAAATATCGCCAAATTTGGCGATAGTCAGTCATTGTTTTGTCCATGCCTAAAATCTCGCCATTTTTCGTCGACCTGAGTTTTGCCGAACTATGACCAGATTTGGTGCCAAAAATTATTTCGCTTAACTTTTAACCGTAGAATGCTGAAATTTTGTATTTAGCACTACTGTAACATCTAACATCATCCACTCAAATTCAAATAGTTTTTTCAAATGTTAATTCATTAATTAAATCTAATTAATTGAATTTAATAAAAAGTAACTAAAATAAAACTTTTCTTTGTTGACCTAAGTAGGAATTTACTCTAAATAAGTTTTTTTAATATTACTTGTTAACAATAAATAGACTTGGAGATTTGTTTTCTGTTCTTTTAATTCAATGGTCTTTAAGACTCATGGATCAATAAACAAGAAGTTAGGAGTTTTTGAAAATGTATGGTATGGCCATATATATATGCTTATCACAAAATATCCATTACTTACTTTTTGGTGTACCAGAAAATTTTTCTGGGGTGAGAAATTTTGTTCCCATGCCTCGTAATTGCCATTCCTTGAATTAGCGCAAACGGAGCGTAATATTACAAACGGACTAAAGCAATATTAAAATCACTTTTAAATACATAGTCTTGTTTTAAATACGTAGAAATACATAGGTAAGTAGGGGTTTTTAATTCAATTTTAGCATTCTTTAAAAATGTTTTATTTTTAAGTCGGGAAAATGCAACAGCAAAAATAAGTTAAAATGCTTGTGATAGTATAGGAGCCCCAAAATAACCTCTTGCCCCGGGGCCCCGTCTACCTATGATTAGGCTTTGGACGTGGCTGCAGGAAAACAAACAGAACAATGTTTTCAACTCGAGAACCTCGCTTTTTTTTCTCACATTAAAAAAATTATTCCTGAGAAAAATTCGCGCATCCCACATATTGGTTTCATTCTGCGCAAAATTCTAGCATTTCGAAAGATTTGGCAACTTTTACAAAAAAAAAAAAAAAAAAGTCGTGCATGCTTCCATTTTTCATAAAAAGGTTATATGCGCAAAGTTGGGTATTTACCCGCGCAGGAGATAAATACCGATTTCATTATTACCGATTACCTACTGGGTATTTATCCAACCCAAATCTAGTGTAAGAACATCTCACTCATTTTTTAAAAATCTCACTCGGAGAAAGGGTGAGAAATTTTCACCCACTTTTTTGCGGTAATGAAAAACCCTGCGGAAAATATTCAGTGGGAGGAAAAATGCTACTGAAGAGGAAAAAAAATTAAAATAAACTTGATATCACAATTGGATAGTGGAACTTCTTTAAGATAAGTATACAAGAAGTTTTACATTGACCAATTAGAATGAATGTTACACCATTTTTTTTCTTCTTAAAACGAAATCCACGAATTTTTTCATGAATCGTATTTATTAACAAGAGTTAGAAAAGAAAATGTCAGCCTCCCGACCGCCTCCCATGCTTCAAAGATTTTGAATCAGCTAACCGTTTCGCTACCACTTCAGCGGGTAATTCTCAGGTAAAAATTATGGAAAAACTGTTTTTGTGAAGTTATAATTATTTCTATTCATCATTATACTACTTTAAGGATAAAACGTAAGAATGATTGTGGTTAACATAAAACCTTGTTTTCTGATTTAGAAAAGGAGAGGAACACAACACGTCAAGTTAGTACATAAACTACGCGTTGTTTTCAATTTTATTAAGTACTAGCTGAAGAGTTCGTTCTTCACAAGGTAGGAAAAGAATATTTTACTAAAATATTGCGAAAACAAAATCGTAACTATCTATGTCAAAAAGTTCAAGTAGTCCTTTAGTTGAAACTACTGCGGGATATAATACGCAACGTAGGATTATAGTTTAGTTAGTTGTAAGACGATCGTAAAAAATAATGAATACAACACTTTTAATTTAACGAAATAGTTATTAACGTGGTATACTGAGCTTTAATCCATATTATCCAAACAAATCTACTATTACTACCAGAGAAAAACATAAGAATACTATCTATTACTTATCTTAATATCAGGCGCGTAGCCAGGAAAATTTTTCGGGGTAGGGGGGGGGGGGATATGAACTTATGGTGTATAAATAGACGGAATTTCATCACTAATCCAAAAATTTCGGGGGAGGGGGGATATATCCCGATACCCCCCCCCCCCCTGGCTACGTCCCTGCTTAATATATCTATCTTCGTTTCTCCGTCTTTAATGCTCAATTTAAAGAAACAGATTAGATATTTTAAACCAGTGATGCCTTTCTACTTTTTGGTGATTCTGTGGAATTTATGCATTGTCATTAAAACAGATCTCCATATATTTTTAAGCATAATTCTTGTCTGATTGGCGTATTTAACACAGCAAAATATTTCATCTCGCGGTAGTGGAAAACATCTAAGCTGTACCAATTTAAATAGTATTTAAATCCACCATGATTCAGGCTCGTGAAAACATCAAATTGTGTAATCTCGAGGAACTATTTCGAATCACTCTAATTGCGAATAGGGCGTTAAATTGTGTTGCAGAGATTACGAATTTCAGACAACTTTTAATTTATGGCGTCACGTTCTGACCAGGGTAGTCCAGTTTAGTTATTTCGCGCAGTAGTTTTCAAACGGAGTAATATTGAAATATATATATACATACTCACTACGATATTTCCGATTTTAACATTACCGTTTAGTCACCATAGTAACAGTATCCATTGCTACAACTGAACAAAAACTAAAGCATTTTTTAAAGTTTTAAGATTAGGAAAATAAAAATACTTAAATATCAAACAAATAAAACATTAACATTTAAAAACACTCTGCCTTAAAGCTAATGTATCTATTTTGTATTTTATTTCCTTCGTATATGCGGCAAAAATGTTCCAAAAACCCAGAGCTGCACAAGCACTTTCTTCTTATCAGATACAGCGATATCTGGTACTGGTACTGTCGACAGAATAAATGACGTTTTGGAACTTTACGACACAGAAAATGATGTGCACCATTCATTTTAATTCCAAGCATGAATCAGTAGTGAAGAATGGAAATCTTTATAGTAAAAAAAAAAGGGGGGGGGGGATCTGATCTGACACCAGAGGATTCTAATTGAAAGCAGGGGACTAACGCAAGTGAGCATGTGCGCCTGTATTACGATTTAAAAATTTAAAAAGCAATATTCTGGCTGCAAAATAATTATATCAACGTTGTATCAATTACAACTAAATATTTAATTTTTGTCCATTTAAAATGAAAAATTATTTTCACATTCTATTTTCAACATTACACTTTCCGTAGTTAACATAACCCCCTGTTGCCACTTAATTTGTTCATTCAGAAATCATGAAACTGATGTCTAATTTCTAGAGTTCTAAAACTCGGAAAATGAAAACATATAAACATAACACAAATAGAATTTTGTCAACAGATACATACAGATAGAAAGAAATACCCTAATAGCACAGATTGTCACAAAACAGTCCCTGTGAAATCAGTGGTCATCGAGTGTCACATTAATAGTCACGTGATAAATAATAAAAACTTTGTATAATAACACACATGAAAAGGTACTAATCAATTGGTACGATCGTTTCGGCCGAAAAAAATCTCCAGCCGTCAGCACACACAATTCTTTACTTCTGTGAGACTGTGTGTTGACGGCTGAAGATTTTTTTGGCCAAAACGATCGTACCTGTTGATAAGTACCTTTTCATGTGTGTTATTATACAAAGTTTTTATTTTTTTTATCATCCTTTAGCACGTTTTTTGGGTGTTTTTCATTAGTCACATTGCGACTAGTAAGGGACGTGACTTCACTGAAGTAACTTTGCAACTGTTGATTCTTGCGACTTAAAGTGGCGTCATACTCATGACGTTAAAAAAATTATACAATACGGCCTTGAATGTCGCACATTAACACCACCCGATTCGTTTTTCGATATTTTTTATATTAGTTAGGAAATTTTTTTTCTTTATAAAATTACTTCCAATTCAAAAACATTAAGTTATATATCATTAAATCAAGATGAATTTTCAATCATGTTCCATTAAGATTGTGTCATAATAAGATACTTTTCTTTCTAAATTAATTGAGCGGCATCCTATTTTTTCTTACAGTGTAGGCGTTGCATATTACTCCCCGCTCCCCTTCCCTGTCTTCGGTAAAACTGAACTGGTATTGCCTTTTTATAGCAGGCAATACCATCTCTTTTCTCCCGGCTGATAAAGTACAGCCATATTTAGAGATGCTATTACACTCTGACAAAGTTGGCGACCTTTAGATTAACTGGATTTGCGTTGATGGAGTTCCTTACGATTACGCTTTGTCCCGGGAGAAGAAACAAAGTGTTTTGGTGTTCATTCACCGAGTTTCAGTGCGTTTCCTTTCACCTTCCCCAATTCACTCCGATAAAAAAACCTGTTTTTCAGTGCAACTTCAGCGTGCGAGTAGTTGAGTGGCGATCTTCCGTGTCTCCCCGGTTCTTTTTTCTCAGCTGAAAATTCAAAGAGGTGCACTCATATTTTCGTGTGTGCTAACGTACGTAAACACAAAATATCTATTTACATGAGTGTGAGGTTTTCAAAATTATTGAGGAAGCTCGAAGCTATTTTTCCACTAACAATAATAAAACTTTGATTTTTTTTTAATCTTAATATATTTTTAACTCTGAAAATTTTTATCTCGTCGAAAAAATCCTGAAGAATAACTTTAATCCATCACTCAACAGGCTTATGAGAAGGTTGCACTTCCCCCAAAAAATCCTACTTTACCCAGCCAATGTATCATAAGTAAATAACTTTAAATTATCCAAGAATTTGCTAAATTACTTCTAAATTGATTTCAAAGCTATAAATTGTCCACAATACAATAAAACCCCTCTCGTCCCAGACGTGACGAATCATCCAGATTTATCTTCATAAAAATTATTTATAAATGCATTTTTCCACCAACTTCAAATTACTATGTTTACATTGTAATTAAAACTTCAATTATAAGTTACAAAAAACTATCACGTATATATGCAATTTGAAAATATTTATTTTGGAGTATGTAAGTGTGTGAGAGAAAGAAGGTGGCGGCGGCAATGAAAATAGGCATGGGGGAGGGACGGCATTAAAATTGGTACCGGGTCCCGTTACTGTTACGGCGGCTGTGCACCGGATAGATTATTACTAGACTTTTTATCTGTCTGTATTTGTGCAAAATACATTTATTATTAAGCTAGACGCGTAGACCCAGACGTTGCATGAGGACATTAGGTACTAAGCCACAACTTGCCGGGAAAGAATTGTTACCTATGTTCACTATCTAGTCCCGTGGCTCAATTTTACAACCATAATGTATCAAGTGAGTATGAATTTTAAAATCATAAGTGGTCAATTCTTCAACCACTCAATTTTACTCAAAGAGGGAGGAGGAGTCGTTCAACCAGATGCATGACAGCTAGGTATGCCAAGTACCGCAAAAGAATGACAAAGTGGGAAAATTTCCATAAGATATTTCATAAGTTTTTCCTTTATAAAATTAAGAATAAATATAAGTTTTTGATCTTTTTCAATTACTTTTTAATAGCGAGCAAATTGTTGACTCCACATTTCCATCATTATTTTGAACGGATAATTTTACAAATGAATTTTCGTCTGCGTAAGTAAGTAAAAAAATGCAATTTTTTTTCGATTTTTAAAAATTCGTTTAAAGAAAAAAAATAATTTTGCTATGATGTTTCATAATAGCTCCTTTAAAAAAGCATTCTCTGGATTTTCCAATTGATGTAAGAAATATAGTTTTCGGAAGGAAATTTAGCTGGCGAAAACGCAAAAAGTGGCCGAAAGTTGGACAAAACATAAAATATATAGTTTATAACAGTGAATTGATGATACGAGATTTACAAAGGAATGAATAATTCACAATCCTTTTCCTTTGAGAAAATAGTTATTTACACAGAAATTGTGTCAAACGAACAAATTATACAACTTGTTCAAAATGACTTGCTAACATTTACACTGCTATCATACCTACCAACATCTAATGAAGAAAATTCAGTAGATTTATGTGATATCATAATCTAAAAAGTTATAATTACTTATCCGTGCCACAAAACGCACTTGGAAATTTTTCATGCATTAAATTTCAAAATCTACTTTGTGTATCATTTTTTGAAGGAATGAGTTGACATGACAAACAGTTATGGTTTTTAAAATCAACAGTTTGCTTTTAATAACAATTTATGTTCGAAATTTCAATTTTACATGAAGTCATGATGCTAAAAATAGAATTTGTAAAAGAGCTCAGAAATAAAATAATTCTTTTAATGCGAAATAAATAAAACTTCAGTGTTGCTTTAAGATAACAAGTTTTTTCTTAAATGTTAAAAATGTACAAAATATCTGCAATTTAGATTTTTAAAAAGTAAAATGTGCTGGCACTCCTTTTTTATGGTTTTTTATTAATAATTAAAATTTTAACATTCTGATTTTCTCAGTTGTATATTATCGAATAATGGGCTTATATGTTCAAATTTTCAGAACTCTGTGTACTGTAGATTTGTCTGGAGATTGCAAGTATAGATACAGACAGATTTACATGCATTAATTTTTATTATCTATTAAATATATAAAAGAGGAAAGTCTGTTTGTTTGTTTGTTCGCTATACGCGTCCTGACATTTCGACGGATCTGGACCAAATTTGGCACGCTGACTAAATAGGACAAGAGAAAGCTAATGCCGGAAAAATGAAATTAATCGGATTAATAGTTTGAGTTATTTTATGTTTTGTAAGGTTTTGGGCCATTTTTCTCGCATTTTACGTTATCACGAGCTAAATTTTCGTCCGAATACTATATTTTTTATATCATCGGAAACTACAGAGTTTTCTTTTTCAAATAAAATTTGTTACAAAATCGTACTTACATTTGCAGAGTTTTGGGAATTTTTTAAAGGAAATCCTGTTTCGAAGAAAATGTACTGCTTTTAAAATTATGCTATTTTTAAACTGTCGCATCGAAAAAACTAACGGGCAAAAATTTTCCATCTTTTTACCGCTGATTAAACATTTATTTCTCCCTCTTTTAAAATTTGAAACGTGCAGAAATGTTTATTAGATTTTTTTATATGATTTTTTTTTCTGAAAAGATCACAGGTTAAAATTCTCTCTGACTGCAAGTTCCGGAAATGAAGGTAGCTATCATTCTCCAATATCGTCGGGGAAATGGGCGTGGCGTGACGTGGCAGCGTTACCAAGACAACTGCCAGTGTTTATTTTTTCGTATATAGTTTTTCATTCTCAAGGTCGCTCCTGCACGTCAAACGGAATCCGTCGGAAATAAACAAACATGGGGATTTATTTGAAATCGCTGCTCTAGGAAGTATGAGTTCCGAAGAATTTGATGATAGTATTTTACACGAATTATCAATTCCTCGAGAAGATATTACTAAATAATTAGAACCTCATAAAATATTTACAAATAAATTAAACCCCCTGTGATAAAAACCTGGATCTTTAATTAATCTATAATTATTTTAAGTTTTTATCTACTGTATAGATGCCCAATGATTTGCGTCGCGTCCAGTGGTTCTTACTGCAGTTGAAATAAAAAATAATTAGTTTATGACGTATAGGTATTAGTGATAAATGACTATTAGAACAAACCTGTATTTTTAATAAAATAATAAAAACCTGGATTTTTAATTAGTCTATAATTATTTTAAGTTAGTATCTACTGTATAGATGGCCAATGATTTGCGTCCAGTGGTTCTTACTGCAAGTTGAAATTAAAAAAAAAAATTAGTCTATGACATGCGTAGGTATTAGTGATAAACGACTATTACAACACAACAGGTAGAAGGAAAGAAACCTAGCCACGTCCAATTCCAGGTAACCTCTGTACCCTGGCAAGTCTCCAGCTCATTTCTTTTTCTTTTACAGCCAGTGGCATAGCAAAGGGGGGCAATAGGGGGTCACAACCCCCATGAGGTACTTTTTGCCATGCAAAATGCATATTCTTCACTCCCTTATCACACACATGTATCCATATATGGGAGTTGCAGTAGTCGTACACCCCCCCCCCCCCCCACACACACACACACACCCTTCCATGAAAAATTTCTGGCTACGCCACTGTTTACAGCGGGAAGTCCCATGTCCTTTTTTTATCATTGCAGCGGGAGAATTCACATTCCTTCCCTTTACAATCTCATACCGACGACTGGACTTTGTTTGGTTTTAGTAGTTGCGTAGGAATTAGTACGCAACTACTAAACCTGTTGTCCTACACCTGTCTGTGTCCTAACAGCGATAAATGACTGTTAGAACACAGACAGGTAAAAGGGGAGAAGCCTAGGCAAGTCAATTCCCGATAACCTCTGTACGCTATCAGGTGCCGTATTCAGAGTTTTTCGTTGCAGCGTGAAGTCTCATGGCCGTTTAGGATTCACATTCCAGCCTAGCCATGTCGATTCCCGGTAACCTCTGTACGCTTTCAGGTGCTGTGTTCATTTTCTTTTTTTTTCAGTGGAAGTCCCATGTCCTTTTTTTATTATTGCAGCGGGAAAATTCACATTCCTTCCCTTTACAATCTATATTCAAGGTCAATGAGCATTTCTCTTCTATTGCACGGGCAACGCTGGGCCACGCTGCTAGTTATAGATAAATTGCTACTGAAATCAGTTGTAATGAATAAATAAACAAAATGGATTATAAAAAGATTTTGTGCAAGGAAAACAAAAATTGTAAGTGTGCATTTTTATAACAGAATATACATTTAAAATTATTTTTTTAAAATCAGCTTCATCAAAAGTTACTTTATTGATTTAAATTTAACCTCTTAAAGATTTAGAAAATTTTAAATGTGCTCTTGAAGAAAACAATTTACATTTTACAATACGATTCCTTCTCCAAATATTGCTTTTTGATTACCTTTACTTCCTTATTTAGAAACACGCAGTTGAAATGACCCAATTCTAAAAATTTGCATATTACAATTTGTAAGTAAATAAGAGGGTCAGAAAAACAGGCCGAAATTTATCTGCCACCATAAACAGAAATTGTAAACACAGAGACTTTTTTGACAATTCATCCAACACTTCATCTGGAGAAATTGGAATTCTGTGTACATACATTCTGTGTGTGTGCTATTTCTTAAATAGTTTTTTAAATTCTAAAACTAGGAAAAGATCTTTCAGCAGATGCCGTTATTATAGGCAAAAGAGTCAAAAGTTGTAAATTCTGTATACGGATGGTAAAATATCCTTCTTACAAACTGCTAAAGCATCTATTGCATTGTGAGGACATGTTTCTTCACACAATAATTCTTTGTATTAAAGAATAATTTCCTCAATGACAGTGGATTTAGATACATCAATGTAACTGTTATAGAAACTGACATGTAATTGTATTTTTCTGCATCCTCACATGTAAGTGTAAGTATGCCCTTACAATCGCAGAGCAGTAGAACTTGGAATAAATTTAAAGTTATTAAATTTTAAATATTCTTCGAATTGCATTATTATGCTGCCTATGAAGGGAATATCTTGTTATAATATTCTTCGGGACTTTTTGAAGACCCATTTGTTCTGTGCTGTTGCCAATTGATAATTCAAGGAGTTTCTATTTGAAAATGTGCTGTTACAGCCAATTATCTGTGCGAGGGATAGGGGAATATATTATGGATCCCGCTTTTCTTGCCAATCATAGAATCCTGCTAAATTTTAAGGAGGTTCCGAGTCCCCAATCCCCCCCTCACTACATTACTGATAGTCTGCATATGTGTGCAGTCTTCAAACATTGTATGTGATGCAGCTACCAAAAAATCTGTTAGCTCCTTGGTTTCACGCTGCCAAGGCAACATTTATTTATTATGATTTTGTAAGTTTTGTGAGTGGCAGTGGTGGAAAAAAGAACAGTGAGGGAAGTTCGAAAAAGGTATGGAATGATGAATGTTGTGAAACAGTACAAATAAATGATTATTTGTAAATAGTGTAAACTGATCCAGTATTTTATTTATTTTGTTTTCCGAATTATTTCACGCCATCCTGAATACAACACAAAAACGCAACGATTCTTACACTCAGAAGTGGGATTACATGAGGATTACTCTAAATTCTATGAAGACAAGAAATGATGATGGAGTTACTGAGTGATATTTTAAAGCAATTATAAAACGATACGTTCACCCTAACCAATCATAAGGAAATATTATTTTACTGCTACGTTTACGAAATATGAAGTGAATTACTACATTTCAAGTATCATTAAATGCATGTACTAAAAGTTTTCCTTATGAAATTTGAAGTGAATTTTTCAAGTATTATTTGCATGCACTAAAAGTTCTCTATGAAATTTCAAGTGAAAAATTTTAATGTTTCATCTTGCATGCATTAGAAGGTTCCTATTAAATAATTAACTGTTGGTTTGAAGAATTTTTAAGTGCTTATTAAAAGAATTCTTAATTGTGTTATTGAAATAGAATTATGGCATTCTTAGGAAGGTGTAAAAAAGCAGACTTGCAAACTTTGGCTGAGGAACTCAGTCTAACTGTTAAAGAAAATTATAAAGTTGTTGATTTAGTAAAAATTATAAAGGAATGTGATAGATATGATGAAGAATTTGTTAAAGAAATGCTAGTGGGTATTGAAAAAGAAAGGAAAGAGATTGAAAAAAGATCAAAAGAATTAGAATGTAAAAGACAGCAGAGGGAAAGAGAATTAGAATGAGAAAGGCAAGAGAGGGAAAAGCACGCAATAGAGAATTTGAATTAGAGAAATTACATATTGAAGCATCTAGTGAAAATGTTATAATGCCATATTCAGGAAACACTGAAACAGTAACAAATGGTGAATTGCATGGGAACTGAAACCAGTATAGATTTTTATCAAATTTAAACAATATCCTTACATTTGGTATCATTTTTTAGGAAATTTACTGTAGTTTATGGATTCAATAGTTATTTTTGGTTATATTTAAAATTTATGATAAATAAAGGGCTCTTATGATTTTAACTTATCCTGTCAAAAAAAGTGTCTTTAACAATAAATTATTTAAAATATAGTGATTTTATGTATTCTTTGACTTTTACAGTAAGTTAAATTGTTCTTAAATATAACTGTGCAATGATTGTCTTCATACAAGAACTTTTATCTTATTTTCTGACGATAAGTTTATTCCAATTACGTATCTGTCCCCTCTGTTACATTTTTTTTAAAGTTTATTTTATTCATTATATAAAGAAGCTTTAGACTTAATAACTGGTATTTACAATAGTTTATTAGTACAATCATGTTATGTTATAAATTTTCAAAAAATTTATTATTTTTATTTTAAATACACATATAACAGAGGGGATGTAACAGAGAGAACAGAGCTAACTGTCCCCTCTGTTACACAAAAGTGTAAACAAATCTGATTGGTTAGCTGTTGAGAACAAATTCTGGGAATGTATTCATGGGACCTGAAGATCAGTTACAAGAACCCCTTAAGTGGTATTAGTGGAGCAAAGATAGTAGTAGTAAAGAATATGTTAAATTTTTAAATGAAGGCACACTCTCTGATGTAATGGATGAACTCGAGAACCAGATGGAAAAATTTATATTACACCGCTAAATAAAGTCAACACAATCTGATTACTTTAAGCAGCTCAGAGAGAATCCAATCAAGTGCATTTTCGAAGTGGATTTCAGTGAGAATTTTACTTTCTTTCACAAAATGAGATCCAATCAGCCCATTGGACTCACAAGCAGTGCTCTTTGTACACTGCTGTCACTTGGCTACCTAAAACTGATTGTATGTAAGAAAAATTTTAAGTTACGTCATAGCCAGTAATTAGATGCAGCACGACAAGTATGAAATCCATACTTTTAATGAAATCCTATTTAATAAAACTAAAAAAGAAAGACCTTTGTTACACGAAATCAACATTTTAAGTGATGGGCCGTCATCCCAATTCAAGCTATAGATTTTCAATCCCTTCAAGTCAACTGGCATTTCTTTGCCACAAGCCATGGAAAGGGTCCAGTTGACGGGGTTGGAGGTACTGTAAGAAGGGCTGTTTACAGTGGAATAATGTCAGAAAAATGGATACCTCCACCATATGATGCCAAATCGTTTGCTGAATGCACAAATTCCATTTGCTGTGGGGTGGAAATAATCTACTGTCCAAAAGAGAATATTGAAAGGGACATAGCAGCCTTTGAGGAACGGATGTCTAACATAAAAAGCATACCACATTTACAGTGGACTCATTGCACGAGAGTCCTAGGGAATTATTATATTTTTTATGTATTCGTGTCTTCTGAAGGAGTACACTTTTACTTTAAGTATACTATGAATGAATCTGCCAAAAATCAAAGTTTTTTATCTGCTAATGTAACTGTTGGTGATTTTGCCACTGTTAAAGTGCAAGGGAAAACAGAACAGTCAAATTTGTACCCCTGGTAACTGAAATTGAAAAACAAACAGAGAATGTGCATGTTGTTTTTCGAACACAATCTGGTAGATTGAAAACTTCAAATATAATTACAAAGATGTAGCATGGGTTCATATATCAAATATTATAACAGTACTACCAATTCCAACATTAAACAACCAAAATATAACCTTTGACAATGATATTTTACTATAGCTGCTTATCAAATTCATAAGATTTCCCCTCGGTTACATTTTATTATTTGCATTTAAATAAAATGTGCTAGCAATTTATACAACCCCATAGTAAATTGTTTTATCTTGAAATGTGTTGATTTAAAAAAAAAATACAAAAAATTTTTAGGAAGTTCCAAATTACAGAATTTGACATGAATTACAGTTCAAGCCAAAAATGAAGGATTTTATTTGTTCATATCGTTTTAATTAATGTATCATTAAAGTACCAAGTTTTTTTTTAATATTTCAAGTCATTTTAACTAAACATTGCTTCTTAAAGTAACATATAATTGTAGAATTTTTTTTATAAGTTTTAGAGTAAAATACTTACGTGATTTCCCCTCTGTTACGCTTGGAATTCAACAAATGCAAAATTTCAGTTATGAAAAGTTATGCAAAGATTCAACAAGAAAGAAGGGGACATAATTCATTACTTAATTTCATTCGAATGCCAAGCTTGTAGAGCGGAAATCGAAAAGGATGTATGGGTGACTAATCTTTTGGGGTTGTTGCCCTTTGAAATTACGCAACTTATCTGACATAGCATTGACATTGACTGCAACATAGAGAATCTGAAGATAAATCAAATTATTACGAATACATTAAGGATTTACTTTTGAAAAGATTTAAGTTAAGTTTTAGGCAGAAATTCATACAGTATGAAAGAAAAATTAGCGGAACTTGGAGAGATTACGGATTTGAATAAAATAATTATTTTACTAAATGGATAACTGGCTTGGGTGGGATTTTTTTATTTTATTTTAATTTAAAAAGTAATTTAAAAGAAAAGGACGGACGGTATTAAAATATTTAAAAGGTTAAAAACACATTAAAATTCGACAGGTAGCACTTTCAGTGGCTGCCACCACCTTCTTCAGCCTTAGCTTCAAACTGTTCTGCTCTCTTTCTCAGAACTTCGTTCCATCCCGGATCGATCTGCTCATGCGTCATGTTCTTTACAGCACCATCTGTGGTTATAATCGGTAATGCTTCCATGTTGAGAGCATAATAGTTATTTTTGTAATTGGCGAGTTTTTGGCTATTATTAAAATTGATTTCTATGGGGTGTTCTTGGACTATTTTAGAAAGTGCAGTACTGGTTTATTGAATTTAATATCATTGTGGTGTTCCTTTTTTCTGTCTTTAATTTTTCTTTTAGTCATACTAATGTAGCATCCTGATTTACTTGAATTATTATATGTAAAGTTTATTTTATAAATGCCGACGGTTTCATTAGGGTCAATAAGGTCTTTATCGCTGCGAATACGTTTGAAAATAGTTTGATTAGGTTTTATTGGTATTTTGATGTTTTTCTTAGCAGCTTCATTTGTTATTTTTAATGCGGCTACCCTGCAGTAAGGAATGGCGTAGGTAAATTTCTGTTTCGCTTTTTGATGGTTGTTAATTTGTTCCGTTTTTTTTATTCAATTTTTAAAAAGGTTTTTGACAAGGGATTTTGGGTAGACTACGTTTTTACACTAGGTTTTAATAAATTGTAATTCATTATTGAGGAGGTTTTCGTCGGAGCATACCGTAATGGCACGATTGACATAAGAGCGGATGGTGGCAATTTTAAATTTGCAGGGAGTTTTTGAATTAAAATTTCCTATTTCATTATTGTTGGTGGCCTTTCTGAAAACGGTGGTATGGATATAAAGCTAAAAAATTCCCGGTCGCCAGTCGCCAGGTGGCGATTAAACTTAAAAACTGGCGATTTACGACATTCTGACTACCGGCCAGGCCAACATAATGGTGGAGCTGGAAAAATCCGTCAACAAATCGCACATAGCAACTGCAAAAATCCTCAAAAAAACAACAACCCAAAAAAAAAAGAAAGAAAGAAAAAGAAACAGTAGCGGATTTTCCCGTGTGCTGGGTTGTTCAATTTCGATGAAGCAGCTAAAATATTTAATGGGATAAAGAATTAAAGATATCATTAAAGTCTATTGTTATCAAAATCATTTGTGTATTATATTGCTAATTTTGATATTTATAATCTGCTGAGCTCATTCTAGGCAAGGTCAGTGGTGTGCCATGCCCCGATGAAGCTTTAAAAAAAAAAAAAAAACTTGGCGCCCCGATGATGAAAAACTAGACACCCTCTTTTGCCAGTGAAGTTTTTTTAATCTCTAAGAAAGTTTCTTTAGCCCTTTTATTTGTTTAACTGTTATTTGTTTGCTTACACATAATGTGTTAATGATACTTGTCAAATGAAAGGGAGGAATTTGCACTTCTTGTTTCAATTTATGGTAATAGAACTCTCCCGCCCTCTTTCCCTCTTCCGGAAGCGCTCGGTAGGCCCAGTCCGGGTAGTAGAGGACGGTGATGAGAAGAGGAATCATCAACTGTGTAAAAATTAATTCATCTATAATTTTTTTTTTTTTAATAGACCGATTTGTTTGAAATTTTGAGGATCACTTTTAAATGCAAAAATTGATTCAGAGTCTAAATTTTAAAAAGACATCTTAATTTGTTCAAAAGTTAGAAATTTATTGTCAAAACATAATTTCTTTCCCCTTTCTTACTTTGTGGCTTGGAGTTACAGAATGCTTTATGGTTTTCTTTCTGAGCTAGACGGGAAGGGGGAGAAAGATAGTTGATGTTCTTATCTCCTTTCCGCTATTTCAATATTACCACTTAAATAGGTGACCAGCTGATTGTTAATATCAACAGAATATTTATTATGGCTGCATGATAATCCTGAAAAAATTTTTAGCTATTGTTGTCCATTAAAAAAATTTTTAAAAAGAACTGGAATTTGTAGTGGAATAAATATTGAATAACTGGAATAGATATTTATACCATTATATGGTTATTTTGAACAGAAGAGTTATTAATATTTTCATGCATTAACTATAATATTTTAATTTTTTGAACTTTGCAAAAATAGAACATGGAAATAAAAGTAAAATAATTTTCTCAATATGCAAGTACTGTTGCAATTAAGACTTTTGTTTCTTAAGACTTCAGGGTATTTTATATTTAAAATCTTTTCTCTTCCTTTATAATCTTACCGACCCCCCTCCCTAAAACCAAATGCTCAGAAGTCTGGTGCACATAAGTACACAAGCAATGTAACAGACCCTGTGTCTCCTTGTCATGAAGTACGCAAAAGTTCTAGTGCAAATATAATGAGACGTTTCTTTGGTGAAGATGGGCCTGGAAAGTCAATATGTGTTCGCACTGCTGACATTTTAGATACAGCTTTCTTTCCTTCTTTTTCTGAGGAGTTAAATGAGTATGGAGAAAAAGAACTAGCAGAATTCTGTACAGTTTTTAAGCTTCAAAAAGAAAGAGCACTTTCTGAGTGGCATCAGCTGCGGGCCATAATGTTCAAAAAATTTAAGTGAGGAATCTCACCTACTGCATTGCTTGACAAACTACAGACTGATAGTTTTAACAATATGCAAGTAATCAGCCAGGTGAAAAAAATAATCCTCACTCTCTCTCCCAGCAATGCAGAAGTGGAGACAATTTGGAGAAGTGCTGTAAACATTATACACGACCAGAGCATGTCGATGAAGAAAACTATGTGAGAAAACAAACTACGCATAAAATGATAAAAAGATAAAATTAGAAGATTTTGATCCAACTACAGCAATTAAATTGTGGTGAAAAGATTCAATTGGAAGAAGACCCAATTTTAATGACTAAAATTGTATTGTAATAATGTATCTCTGCAAATAAATAATTGATTGCATAATATATCTTTGTAAATAAGTAACCAACTATAAGTGTATCGCTATCTAGGGGGGACATTGGAATCTACCACCATCCTCAACTGCGTGCCTAAAACAACTGGCCATTAAAGTTTATGAGTCTACCGGCCAGTGGCTACTAACCAAAAATGGGAATCTTAAGCTTTATATGGATATTGTTCTTCGTATCTCTATTGATTTTAACGTCAAGGAAATTTATGGTAGCATTTTCTTCTATTTCCATGGTGAATTGGATGTTTTGGTCTATTGCATTGATTTCTTTGAGTATATTTTCGGTTTGATCAAATACTTCAATGGGTTAAAGGGTTTCAAATATTTTAATGGGTTAAAGGAATTGGTGATATGTGAACAAATGAAGAAAAGAATTTCAATTGGGGTACGAGAACATTTCATCGACATGTGGTCAAAAATTATTCTGGTAGACAAGTTAATCGATAAGCTAGACGAATATGAAAATGTTCGGGGAAAAAAAAAAATTCAAATAAATGACCATCAAAATCTGAAGCACTTAAAAAGTAAAACAAATTTATGCTATGAAAGAGTTTCAACAACGCGAACAAAGTATGAATTAAGATCAATGAAAGAAAAGAAAATCATAATGGGCTACAAAAATTCGGATTATATGAAACCATCACGGAGTGCAAACGGGGGACCGAAATGTTACAATTGCAAAGAGTATGGTCATATTTCTAAGGACTGTTTGAAGCATAAGCATACTATCAGTTCTGTAAAATGTGGGAAGACGGGACATACCCAGAAACATTGCGAATAAAAAAATAAACCAAATGAGAATTTGACTACCTTAACTTGATGCCAAAAGAATGTTCTTCACAGTCCATTTATTTAAAGATGGCAAAAATAGATAATATCGATGAAGTATGCTGCTTGCTAGACACTGGAAGTGGAATAACTCTAATGAAGCCAAGAGAATGGGATTAAGCTTCTGTGTAGAGAGCCATAGATTACTTGGTATTGGATTAACTTCTGTATTTACCTTGGGGAAAAGTAATGTTAAAGTGGAAATAGACAATGTCATTGTAGAAATTTAATTGTATATAATATGTAGGGATTTATCCTTTTAAATGTTAACTTAGCATTTATTCTTTAAAAACTTTAAATACCTTAATAACTTAAACTCTGATTACACTTTAATAGCTTCAATAAAATTAAAATAAAGTTTCAATAAATAAACCTGTTCTGAAGTTTTAAAACTCAAAGCTGTTCCCTTTTCGTCGCAAATAGGCTTATGTGTTGTGCTGTCATTGCAGCAATCTGTTTTATGTAAACAGCCACATGAACATTAATTATCAAATCAAAACAATCTTTATCGGCAAAGTTGAGAAGTCCCTATGCTTTTCGCCAAGTTTAATTTAATTTAAGTGCTAATTTAACATGCAAATCGTTCTTTCTACAAATTAGACATATGCAAATTTTTCCAGATTAGCCATATTCAAATTTCTTTGCTCCTTAACATAGCGATCCCTGATTGGATGATACGTCCACCATCCATTCTGCTGTTGTTGTTGTTCTTGTCAGTTTGCCGAGAGCACAGGGAGAAGTTCGGCCAATCGGCATAAAAGCGAACGCTGCTTTTAAATTTATTTTATTTTTATACTGCGAATTGCAGGTTTTTTTTGTTTTAAGTAAAATGTTTAATACTTTATAATTTAGGCTCATCAGACCATAAGATGATAATTAATGTAACATTTGTAAAATGTAATTATGGTTTATCTCGTAATAAATTGATTTTAGTCTATGACTCTGTTTCTATTTCCAACTGCAACTGGTAAGCAGATGTTTTGTTCCTCAGAACAACATAACAAATGATGACACAATGATGTTTGATCTTAAAGTAGGATGAAATTTTCTAAATAAAGCAGATATTGCTTTTGCCTGAATAGGACCTAAATTACATATTTGGTATCCACATGAAACTCCTGTTGGGCATTTACAGGAAAAAATATTCTCACAACAAATCAAACTTACAACACAGAATCCAGTTGTCATAGAAAAGAATTCTGTAAACTTTATAGAGGTGAAGACGGAAGAAATTGAAAGTGGACTGGTTTTGCTGAACAGGAAGAATGGTCATTTGGACTCTCTTTTGGAAATGGGATGTCCAAAGTTCCAATTTATAATGCTGGTCATCAAGATATAAAGTTTAAGAAAAAACAGAGTATGAGTAGGAATGGAGTGAGTAACTGGAAAGTTACTCCCTCCATTCCAAAGTTTTTATTTATTTTATCATTTAACACCAGTATTTTGAGTGTTTCTTTTTTTCGGAGTTTAGAGACTGTTTTACATTGACCATAGAAGAATTAGGGTGCACAACGTTAACTAAAATGGAGATCAATGAAGTAAAAGGAAGTAAGCCTGTATGTTTGCGACCATACAAAGCAAATGCAGTCGAAAGAAATGAGATAAAGAAATTGTGGAAGAGTGGAAAGCTAATGGAATAGTTTCAGAAACGAGATCTCCCTATGCCAGTTCAGTACTACTGGTGAAGAAAACTGGAGAATATAGACTTTTTGTTGATTACAGGAAACTAAAGAGTCAGACTATCAAGGGCAAGTTTCCCTTACCTTGTATAGACAATTTGCTTGAATGTCTAAAATCGTGCAAAATTTTTACGACTCTGGATTTAGTCCATGGCTACCTTCAAATACCATTAACAGAAGCAAAGTTCAAGACTGCATTCACAACTCCCAATGATACAGGGCAGTTCAAACGTATGATTTTTGGTTTGGCAAACACTCCATCAAAATTCCAAAGATTAATGTATCAAGTACTAGGGCGAATGTTGAACAACAAGGTATTATGCTATTTGGATGACATCTTGATTCCCAGAAAAGACTGGGACAACATGGTTCAACAAATTAGAGAAGTTTTAGAAAGGTTAAGATCGTCTAATTTAACATTAAAACTTTCCAAATGCGAATTTGGCAAAACTGAAGTAGATTTCCTAGGATTTGTAGTCAGCAAACAAGGAATTAAACTAGGAACAAGAAAATTAAAGGCAATAGAAGAATTTCCCACACCAAAGAATGTCCATGATATTCGAAGATTTCTAGGATTAACAAGTTTCTTTAGACAGTTCGTAAAAAATATGCTTACCAAGCAGAACCGCTAACACGCTTATTGAAGAAAAATTAAGTTTTTACATGGAAAGAAGAACAGAAGAGAGCATTCCCAATCCTCTCACAATCCTGCAAAAGTTTAAAGTAGCTTCATTTTGACTTATAAATTACTGCAAAATGAAGCTAGAGAAACTATACGAAGCAGTCAAAAAATGAAGACAGATTTGGACAAGAAAAAGTGCAGAATCTTGGCTTTCAAACAAAGTGAAATTGTAGTCATGAAGAGATATCTCAACCAACAGGCCAACCAACAAAAACACAACCAAAATACCGTAGTCCTACATTTTTAGAAAGTGATTCCATCAACCTTTCAAGTTATTAGGCAAGTTGGAGTGTATAGGCTGATTAATTTTATTTTTTACCAACTATACGAAAAATTCCAGAGCTGGGAATCGAACCCAGGACTGCCGCATAACGTGTGGGTGCTCTACCACTGAGCTACTCTGGGACGATTCCCAGATGAAATTTCTCGCATTAGAACCGTTGGCATTTATCATCTTCCTCTGCAAACCACAGATAGAACAGATGAAACAATTAATTCGCGACAACTCCATTACAAGTCCATTACACTCCATAACTCCATTACAACTCCATTACAATTCGCGACAACTCCATTACTCCAAGTTGTCGCGAATTAATTGTTTCATCTGTTCTATCTGTGGTTTGCAGAGGAAGATGATAAATGCCAACGGTTCTAATGCGAGAAATTTCATCTGGGAATCGTCCCAGAGTAGCTCAGTGGTAGAGCACCCGCACGTTATGCGGCAGTCCTGGGTTCGATTCCCAGCTCTGGAATTTTTCGCATAGTTGGTAAAAAATAAAATTAATCAGCCTATACACTCCAACTTGCCTAATATACCGTAGTCCATTGGTCATCGCAAAGGTTATGCCAGGTGATACTTACCTAGTAACTCAACTGCAAGATAATGGTAAGGGTCAGTGTTACACAAAAACAGCCCATGCGAGTCAATTAAAAACATGGAGATCAGAACCTGAATCCGATGATGACAGCAACAGCAATGATAAAAGCGAAGATGAAAGAAACACCTACGATACAGATCACCCTAGACATAATCCTCTCAGATCTACATGTAAGGACTAAACTGACTATAAGCTGATTTTCTTTAAAAACAGACAATGAACTTATCTTTCCATAGTATTTTAATACTGTTCAAAGAAACATTTTTTTTAAATGTTGATAATAATAACAATAATTTTAACAAGCCTATATTACTTCAAAATATAACGTATGTAATCCAAAAGGTACATTTTATGTAATGTATTAGGTTGTAACGAAAGTTTCCCGCCACTACAAATATAGTCTGCAAACAGTTCACGTTGGTGTGTTTGCTCATATTTTGTAAAACAATTTTTGTCTTTTGAAAGAAAGGGACTTGCGTTGGAACACTGTGTTGTTAAACAATATCGTTATCATTAAGTACAGGGTGCCTGAAATGGAACTATCACGTTACTGGATTACCATCATTTACTTCCAGTTCTGTTGCAAAAAATCAGCTAGATAGGTAATGTCAAAGAATTTTGTGTGTAATTTAGATTTTACTGTTGTATCATATGGCACTGTAAAGGTTTGGTACTGAAAGTTCAAAAACAGGGCCTATGACATTCAAGGAGCTGAGCGTTCTGGCCGGCCTGCTGATGTTGATGAGGGCCACCTGCGAGAAGAAGATCAGTATTTAACTTGAGAGTTTAGCTACAGAGTTAGACATTAATGCCATGCCCATTAGTCATGCTATGCATCACATAAAGATGTACAAGTTCAATCGCTGGGTGCTGCATGAGCTGACTCAAGCAGATTTGGCGGAGAACTTTCATTACAACCTGATATTTTCATGTGCTGTCATTATGTGATGTAGAAAGCCATAACTCAAGTTAAAGTAATGCAAGTTTTGTCAAATATTTTATTCTGAACATTAAGATTCAGTTACGTATGTAAATGTAAATCTTGCCTAGTTATAATGTTTTTCCTTTTAATTCATAAATGACTTTTCGCTACAATTGAGACGATTCTTGTCAGGAAGGCCGAATGTTAGCTCCTCGGTTTCCAGTTGCCAAGGCAGCATTTATTTATTATGATTTTGTAAAGTTTTATGAAGGGCAGTGGTGGAAAGAAGAACAGTGAGGGAAGTTCGAAAAGGTACGGAATGATGTATGTTGCGAAACAGTACGAATAAATGATTATTTGTAAATAGTGTAAATTGATCCAGCATTTCATTTACTTTCTTTTGAGAATTATTTCAAGCCATCCTGCGCACGACATGAAAACGTGACGATTCTTACAAATTGTTTAATCTTTTAATAATAATGTAAAAAAAATAATAAATAAATAAATCTTAAATTATGTACTTATGTGCCCTTTTTTTCAAACGTTTAAAGCAAAAAGTTAGTGTGCATTACACACAGAATATTTTTTTACTGCTGCATGAAATCTATGATGTACATATGAATCTAGCATTTATTCAGGTTAGATAATAAAACTGGAAAAATCTATCTTAATAAAAGTACTACAGCATTTTTATTTCACTACTTACAATTTATTTAATACGAAATCATTAGTAATATTTTTTTAACACTAATTATAAATTATCATTGCCGCTACTAGTGTTAACATCACAGTCTTTGTCATCACTAGCACAGTCATGACCTCTCAAATGATATCGTCTTTAGTTCCAACATATTAATTTAAAATTTCACACACACACACAGTTACTTTCAAATTCACTAACACATAACCCTCTTTAAAGTGAAAAATTTCTACCAGCCATGGTGGCTGGTAAGGCTTATTTTTTACCAGCCACTTAGAAGAATTTTCAACTCACGTTCATAATAAAGGATAAAGCAATTAAATAAATTAAAACATAAATCAAAATAAAAGTGAAACAAATTCTACCTTTATTGGACAATATTTAATACTGCATACATTTAGTATTAATGTAATATACAATGAATACCATGAGGTGATTTTTGTTCAAACAGACATTGACTTTAATAAACCATCTATAGTCACTTGACTTGCTGATTGTTTTTAATTATTCGCTATCGTATCACAGATTGTATTAAGTTCATGAAATGTCCTTTACCTTCGCATTCTGATAGGCAAAGTAAGTTCTAAACTTTCCTTTCTTCGCCTTAAATATTTGTAGTTAATTATATTAAAAATTTATTATTGTAATCTGGTAGTGATTCAGGTTCATTAAGATTTTTTGCTAGCAAACGGTAAATGAATCTGTTGAGCATTGTAAAAAGAACATCTCTTATTATTTACAATTCAGTCGTATGTGATAGAGAGGTCACTCCTATAAACATATTTTGGTTTATCTGTGTTGGTTTCATTAATTAAACATATATAACTTAGATAAATATATACTGGAATAACAATATCTACTTTAAAATCTTTACTGAAATCTATTGAATTTGACTTCCACGCTCAAGGGTCAACCACTTTTCTTGACAGAATGTCATTTAGCTATGGAACTAGCTCTCAGACATGTGTTTTAAATTACTACAGAACCCAGCTCATCCAGCTTGCCGGAGGGTAGCAATCCATCATTTCCACACCTTCAAATAGGGGAGTACTCTCCGATCATTAGGAAAGATAGTCGGAACAGAATTTTTGTAGAAATATAGACTCCATATTTCGTTTTAATTACTAATTTATTTATTATTATAAATATTACATCTTTCATTGAAAAACAGAAAACTTTCTGAGCAATCCTGGCTAATTTTTAAAAATCATGTATCATAATTAGCAACCATTTTACAGCTGTTCAAACACAAAATCAGTGCTTTTTCAAACTTTATTTGAATATTAAAAACATTAGCAAAATGAATATCAAAATTTTAGAAAAGGCATTAGATAGATTGTGTTACTAGCTAGATAGTGGGGGAAAAAATCGAGACTGTGTGTTAATAACTATCGATGTTATGAGATAAAGAGATTTTCTCATAGGATTACATGGGACTTTGCAGCTTCGGTTTCACTGGCCGAGAATCACCTTAATACAATGTAGTTTTTTGAGTTAAAACGGGCCAGTGTTTGCCCAGTGCACAGTAGCTGTACTACTAGGTTGCTTAACCCACCGAAGCTCTTTTAGATTAAATATGGACCGTTGGTTGAAGATTTTTGAATTATTTTATAGTGAGTTTGGTGCTTTTTTTCTGTTTTTGTTAGTGTAATTTACTGCAATTTTAGGTACTTTTACGTTAGCCGGGGGCAAGCGAAATATCGCCAAATTTCTTAAAACCATACAACCAAATGTATTGGATATGAATCATAATACAGTTGTAGATTGGAACAACTACTTAAGAGAAGTTATTATAAAGTATTAACGGAGTGTGAGCAAAAAAAAAAAAAAAAAAAAAATCGGTGGTCCCAAAAAAAATAGTTGCGACAGACGAGAGCTTATTTACAAAATGAAAGAACAATGCCGAACGACAAATGCTGAATTTGTCTGGAGACAAGGAGTAAACGATCCATTTGAGCAAATTCTCATGGATATCACTGTATTCTGGAAAAATGAATAATTCTAAACATTCTTTTGGGGTAAAACTGTTTTGTTTACAATTCATTAATATTTGGGACTATATTTTGTATCCGGTGCTGTTTACATATTAATGTTTGTGTTCATGTTTCATTTGTTGATCATTCTGGTGCCATCGTTGGCGATGCACAGTGGGAGTGAAGTAACCTACTGGTGGTATTTTTGATTGGTAACCATAAAAAAACGTGTATCATCAGTTTGAGAATTTGAAATTGTTTCATGTTATGGATGAAAGGGAATGAAATATGTTATGTTATTGTATGAAAAGAAAGTGTGTGTGTGTTTGTTAGAAATATGGTGTGAATATAATAAAGCTAAATAAAAGAAAGCATGTTGGTTTTACATTATGAGCCGTTGGGTGTTAGGGAAATTTTTGAGTGGATAATTTTTAAAAAAATAAAGGCAAGTGCTTTTTCTTAACGAATCTTTACAATCTTTAAGGTTTTTAATGTGAATTTCAAATTGTTATTTGATGTTTTTATGTTTTCATAAGTGCTATTTATTAGAGATGTAACGAATAGTGATTTGGCCGAATACCGAATATTCGGCACATAGTTTAGGCCGAATATTAAATATTTTAAAATTACATTTTAATTGTAAATAAAATATCGCTTTGCAATTTTGTGATTAAATACGAAATAAACACTAATTGAAATTCATTTTGGACTATATTCCGTATACGGTGCTGTTTACATTTTGATGTTTTGTTTACAAATTGATTTGGCGTTGGCTCTGGGCGCCGTCATGGGCGATGCTCAGCTGGAGTGAAGTACCCTGCCGGTGATTGTTTAGACTAGTAACCAAAGAGAAACACGGGGTGTTTTGAAGTATGGGATTTTCATTCAGTGCTAATTGAATGACGATAGTTGTTTGTTTGTGGCTGGTAATAGAGTGGATTAAGTTAATGTTTGATTTTCCTTGTGGTTTTGATTCTGTTTTAAGGACTCTTTATCGTAGGTTAGTAAGCGTATCGGGGAATTTCGTCGTCAGTATTTATGTGTGGAATATAGAGTTTTTTTATGTTTTGAAAGGAAAAGGAGCGTTCTTTTGTGTGTGTTTGATAGAAATAGGGTGTGAATATAGAGCTAAATAAAAGAAAGCATGCTGGTGTTACGTTATAAGCCGGTGGGTGTTGGGGACATTTCTGAGCGGTTATTTTTTTAAAAAAGTAAAGGTAAGTGCTCTTTTTTAACGAATCTTTGCAATGTTTAAGGTTTTTAATGTGAATTTTAAATTGATATTATATGTGTTTTATGTTTTCGTAAGTGCTATTTACGTGCTATTCTAATCATACTGACTTTGTAAGAGGTGTACAACTAGGTTGTTGAATCCACCGATGTTTTTTTGAGTTGAAAACGGGCCAGTGTTTGCCCAGTTTACATTAGCTGTACAAGTAGGTTGCTTAATTCACTGTTGTTTTTTTAGTTAAAAACGGTCCACTGGTTGCGTAGTTTACATAGCTGTACAACTAGGTTGGTGAATCCACTGAGATTTTTTTAGTTAAAGACGGTCCACTGGTTGCATAGTTTACATAGCTGTACAACTAGGTTGCTGAATCCACTGAGGTTTTTTTTAGTTAAAAATGGACCACAGGAACTGTCGCCATGTTTACATGGGGTGCGCACCGGCTTGTATGATCTTACCTTCATTTTATATTATTTGTAGTTACTTAAAAACACACAACAGTATATTATCTGCAAAACCAAAAATATCTTGGCCGTGAAGAAATATCTGTTACAAAGTTAAACACTAATAACAGCATAATTATATTTTGAGATATTCATTCATAATTTAATAAATATGCTATGGTAAATGTGATTCATTTGGTCATAATCACATCCTGTTTTGGGCTTTACAGCCTCTGAGCAAAACATATTGAGCAGCTTTTCAAAATTATGTTTGTAATTGTGGATCTGAAAAAATTCCACCTACCCCCACCCAATAAAGAAATTAGAAAATCAAGCGAGTAGTGTTACCAAGTAGAAAAAAGTCTGCATTTCTCTAATATTATTAAATACTTTAGATTATGTTCCATTCAGCTTAAAATTCAGTGACTTAGGTTATTTTATTATATTCGATTAACATATTGAAGTATAATTAAGCAATATTATTTGTAAATGCATTTAAAAAAATATTTTTCTCTCTTTGTTCTGAAATCATTCAGCTGAATATGTAGAAATATTCGGCTACAGCTATTCGGCCGAATACCTGTTCAGTATTCGTCTTACCGAATATTCGGCGAACTGAATATTCGGCCTACCGAATATTCGGCAAAACAGCTGAATAGGCCGAATACCGAATAGTGGCCGAATATTCGTTACATCCCTATTATTTATGTGTTATTCTAATCATACTGACGTTATACCAGGTTGTTTTATCTACCAATGTTTTTTTTTTTTTTTTTTGAGTTCAAAATGGGCCAGTGTTTGCCCAGTTTACATTAGCTGTACAACTAGGTTGCCTAATGCACTGTAGTTCTTTTTAGTTAAAAACGTTCCACCGTTTGCTCATTTTAAATTACCTGGTACTGAATTTGCAGATGTTTTTTAGGTTAAATATGGATGGTGTATTTTGTTTTAATGTTTTTGTAAATTTTAATGCTTTAAAATACTTTGCTGATCGTCCAAAATGGTTGGCAACTGTCGCCGTGTTTACATGGGGTGCGGACTATCTTGTATGATTTTAACAATATTAGTTTATAGTTGAATTTATTTTGCTTATTAATTAATATGTGTTTATAGTTGAACGTTTTTGACTTTTACTCCATTGACTGTTTTGCTATTCTCTTCACTTGGCGACTTATCTTGAATTTGGTTCACAATTGGCAACATTTGTGCCTGGCTAAAAGAAAAGTATGCAATTTTAATTTGTTAAAATTTTTTAGTTTGCTTTATTGATCATGCAAAATGGTTGGAGACAGTCACTGGGGTTTGGCGGCCGCCAAGCTCCAGCTACTGCCACCTTGTTTACAAGGGGCTGGCCCTGTCTCTGTTGGTTTTACCAAAAAAAAATCTCAAAATCAGTACTAAATAATGCTACACATTCAGAACAAAATCTTTTTGAAAGAAAATTTTGTACTCTATCTGATGACAAACAACTGTTTTAATGGAGATTTTCTTTCCACTCCTAAAGGTGATCAGCCATGAAAAATTGTTCAAAAATGCATAATGTCATAACATTTAATAGAAAATTTTGTAGGTCAAACTTAAAAAAAAAAAAAAAAACCTTTGTACCTTAGTGCATAACTAAGTGTGTATTTTTCTTTGTACTAAGTTTGGTAAATGTAAGTGCAACTGTTTATGCAAAACTCAATAGATACACACTCATCTTCTTTTAAAATAATTATAGGAAAACACAGGACGAAATGCAGCGTAACTGTATGAGTAAACACACTACGTTAGATGCATACAATAATAAAATAGTCAAGTATTACTTACAACTCATCCCTTTGTCGCTGAGATAAAACCATTTTCATAGTTTACCAGCAAGCCCCGCACAGGGATTTCAAGCAATCAAAGTAATCCAAATGAAATTTGTTTTTTAATTCAAACAATTGTCACTAAAGATCTCTTATGTAGATTATTTAGGTCTCCATATTGATTACACTGCAATAAGAT
>JAWZYV010013274.1:1800000-1983872 GCA_038373885.1 Cheiracanthium punctorium
AAAAGTGATTATTAACGGGTACACGAAGAAGACGTTTCCGAACTCGCATTGCTATGTGATTCTGAACCACATCTTGGTGCATCCTACCCCTCCTAAAAGCTTGAAAAACTTAACTTCGAATCACCCTGTATATATATTTACTTAGTCACAAGCCCCTTTAGAATGAAGTTTGAGTGAACGAAGACGCCAGGCGCTGCATGAAAGAAATCGGCGGAGCTGCCTCTCCATGATGCATCATTGAAGTGGGCGGGCCTGTAATTTCCAGCGATGAAAGGAGTCTGCAAGTTGCCTTATTCCATTAATCAGTTTGCCTTGGAAGCAGAATTTGCTTCCGAAGCTAACTTCGGGTGTTTCTAAAGGTGCCCTCCACGAAGCCAGAAGATTCCACCACCCCCCCCCCCACCCCTTGTTCCATTTACCCTTTCGAAAATGCGGTTGGATAAATGGTGTGCCATCATGCACTGGTGGGGCAATTAATTCTCTTAAAAATTTGGGTTAATCAATTTAAGTGGGGCGGGTGTTGGACTCTGTACACTATATTCAAGGTTTTGACGAACGCGTTGTCTTCGGTGATCGGGCAGTTTAATTACGAACAGACTGTTGATTAATTTTAAGAATTTTTCTTTTTAGCAGTTCCTTTTCATATAACGAGGCGATAGGTTGTGGGAAACGGATTCCTTTGCATATTTCAGGGTATTTTTAGTAAATATCTCCTACCCAGAATAATACAATAAAAATGTACTGACTGGATGTATATCGTAATTAATGAATATAGTGATCTCCCCCCCCCCCTAATCGAGGATGATTTCAAATAGATAGTTCTTGCTTTATTTTTATCCATGTGATACACTGATACAAGTAAATGATCGCGTTGTTTGAAAGAAAAAGTTATAGAACGGAGTTGGATTTGGTTAAGACAAACCTGAAGAATGCTCAGTGAATGAATTGTGTAGCTTCATGGCAATGCTCGGCCTTATACTGGTGGTGACACTCAAAAGATGATTCGACAATTTTGTTGGGAGCAGTTCGATCACCTGCCGTACGGTCTAGGCTTGGTGTCGTCCGACTACCACTAGATCCTGGACATGAAGTGCAAACTAGATGGCAAGATCTTTAATCCGACGTTGAAATGGAAAGTGCTGAGGAGTCGTGGTTATCATTGGCGGGAAGTGTCTACGAAAAAGGTATAGAAAAGCTGGTAACCCGCTACGACAAGCGTTTGAACTTTGGCAGAAACTATGTAGAAAAATATTTTAAGATATATGCTTTTCATGTTAAAGTAAAATTGGCTAGGAAAACATTTTTTTTTTTTTTACTAATTTTCCGGATACGCCTCGTATAATGGATCATGATTTGACTGCTTTGATATAACCTGTATATTAACTTACAACTCACCTCTTTTTGACATTGTTAATTTGCTATATGCTTTCTCCTACGATAATGTATCTCTATGCCAATTTTTGTTACAATAAACTGAATATTTCTTCAGTAATGACACATTTTGCGTTTGTGACCTTAATTTGGGCACCAGTCTATTTATTTGTATCGGCTAAAAAACGCGACTACCCATTAAGCTTTCTTAATCTATTATTTATAATCGCAAATAATGTATTCTCTCGCAGATAAAAAAAATAAAGAGAGCTTTGAAAAGGAGATATTGGTTGAATATAGAGGTAGGGAAGGAATTATAAAGTTATTTAAATTTATATTAACTTAAATATTCAATAATTTACTAAGAAAATGTGGTGTTATAGTTACGAGATCGCTTAAAATCTATTGAGCCATTGTGATGTCTATGATTAACTAACAGAACTTAATTATTTTTTAATTAATTTTAAAAATACAAAAATCTACCATTTTTGTATTTCTAAAAATTATTTTTTTATACCAAAAAATAATTAAGGGTGTTCCACCTGAAGAGTAATCGTAGTCATGGGACTTTTGAACAGCTTTAAAAGCAAACCAATGATGTTACGCACTCGCAAACTAACACTAATAATAAAGCTATATATATCTCATGCAACTTTCAGAAAAAAATTCATAAGCACAAAAAGGGTCTGAAAAAACGGCCCAAGGAGGTATCTGTTTAGAGAAATGTTGCAAAATTCCGTATGTTTAGCATTTTTCACTGGGTGTTACGTAAATCCTATGTGCTCATTGCGTGTAACAGCTTACAGTACAACTTGTAAAGAGACATTCTAAATTTTTTCGAACCTCCAGAGCAATTAAATTTGTTTTTTAAATGCTGTTCAAAAGCTGCATGATTTCCAAAAAGAACAGCCTCTTAAGGTAGCGATTCTCAAACTATGGAGTGCGCCCGCCTATGGGGGCGTGAAAAGCCTACGTGGAAAGCGCGTGCATATTGAAAAGTCGAAAATAAAAGATTATTTAAAAAAATTTATATTAAAAAACTCGATTAACTAAAAATTGAAAATATCTTGATAGTTTTTACAGTTTATAATTAAGGTCGTATTGTAGCTTTTGCGTCAAAATGCATTATTATTACATTCAATACATTGTATGGGGGGAGGCGATGAAAATTATGATTGAAAATTGATTCTCAAATATTGAAAGTTTGAGAATCAGTGCCTTAAAAGGCATACATGTAAAGAGAAGGCAAAATCTGAAATTTCTAGGGAATTTTGTTTTCTGCTTGCTATTTATTTGAATTTAAAAGAATATTTTCAGTTTTTGATAGTCGGGACTGTCAAACAAATCTTCAAACATAATTTTACGTGAATAAGGTCAAAATGATTAAAATTTATACATTCCACTTTCTGGGTTCAGATTATTGAGAGGTAAACCAAGTACTCATATGAGTATTTATATACAGGAAGAAAGAATCTTGCAGCTGAGAGAAGTTATGTATCAGTGATTCTTACAGCAACTTGTTCCATCAGTGTTGCATCAAATATAATATTAATGACACCAAATGAGATCGACTTGGTATTTAGTGACGCTAATGATATTTTAAAACACGACGATAACAGGGAAAACGAAACACCAAAACAAACACGATGATAAATTGCAATTTGTCTCCACGTCATTAATCACGGTATCAATGAGTCTGCAGCATCAAAATTAACCAGATTCTATTCCCTGCATTTCTTCCTCAAAACTAGTTTCCGAAGCGTTTTAACGTGAGATTAAGACGGTGCTACCGCTGGAGATAATGTGGAGCAGAGACAGAGGTCGTTACTTAAGGTTACGTTATGTGCCCGAGATTTAGATCAGAAATATGATTAGAGTTGTCGTAATTTTGCGATAGTGTCATTTTACGTAAGAGTCAACTGAACAAATCATGTCTCGCTGTTCACAGTTGGTGCTTTTTAAACTTTATAATCAAAGTAGCTTGAGTACAAATTTCCCACACATAAGCTTTCAAACAATTAAGCAAAAAATAAAAGAAACAAATCAATAAATAAAACCAATAATTAAAAAAAAAAATAAATAAAATAAAATAAAGAAAATAAGAAAAGCAATTAAGCAAAAAATAAAATAAACAAAACCAATAATTTAAGTAGAATAAATAAAATAAAATAAAGGTACATTATCTGAAACGATTTCATATTTTAAATAAGAACTTAAGTGCTATGTATTAAAAGCATATCATAATTCATGCGTTACCCCTAATTTTTTCCTTATTCCATTAAGTGTAAAAGTGTACCATTATTCACGAGCGTGCCGTATTATTCTTGATATAAAGATGAATCTATGACATTTGCTTAAGATAATCCTGTTAAAAACAAACCGATTGATAAATAAAATAAAGTAAGTAGGGAAGACCGGGGGATTGACTTTATACAGAGTTATTCGACAGCAAAGTAACACAAGAAAGTCGCGCTAGGTGCTAGGTGCTATACTATGTAGCACCTATTAAATTATTATTATTATTTAGAGAACAACATGAGAAGCTATCTCAATAATTGTTCAAGCTTCTGATCAAAATAGCGTGTTTGAGTTTTTTGTGTTATGGCAAGCCTACACGAGAGGCATCTGCCTATGGGGGGGATGCCTTGCTCGGAGGACTTTTTTAAGGGGTTCTGACGTGTATTCACGTTACATCTGGAGAAAAACGATCGAAACTCCAGATGGTTAGGTTGACAGCTGCGCGATTGTCCCAACGAAGGAACTTCACACTTCAATACAGTGTATTTGTAATAGCAGAAAAATAAATTCTCCAATAATGGGCCACTAAAGCATAGTTCCTCAATTATCCTCTTAACTTTAGAGACGTTTTGTTAATCTTTTTTTTATGGTTGCTCGAACTCATAATACCTAAAATAATAATCATCTAAAATATCAAAATAATTGTGACATAATTTAAAAAAATTAAAACTTAGGTCATTTCTATGCACCAGAAGTGGGCATAGCAAAATTTCAATATACCAGTAGTTGCCATACAAAATGTGGGCCACCTAGATTTGTTGAATGGCTAAGGAAGAATAAAATGAAGTCATTATATACAGTAACAAAAACAATACATTAATATTATACATTAAAAATGGCAGATGAAATGTTTTATTTTTAAATTCTAGTCACACGAGAGTTTGTCTTTTTTTCATTTTTTCCCAACCAGCCAATTTTATATTAAAGCTTTACGTTAATTCTGGATCTTCCATTGTAAGTTGTGGATTGGGTATTAAGGATTATTAAATGATATGCTGAATAAATCGCTTTCAGCTATTACTACGTAAATCTAGAACACACAAAAAAGTCCTTTTTTGTGTGTTCTATATTTTAGTCCCTGAACATCTATTGCTTCTTCTTTATTTCCTGGATTATGCACAAATACATATATTTACGTATTATACGTACTTCAGCTATTACTACGTAAATCTAGAACACACAAAAAGTCCTTTTTTATGTGTTCTAGATTATAGTCCCTGAACATATATTGCTTCATTCTTTATTTCCTGGATTATGCACAAATACATGTATTTATCTGCATTTCTTTTGCCTTCCATGAGGGACGCCAAAACAAATTGAACCCCTTTCAGCTTTAATTAACTCTAATTTGTCCGAGGTAGGTAATCCTTTTTCTTCGTTCTTATCACAATCGAAGTCACCGTGCTCATTCATGATGAAATCATCAAGTAAAATTGAAGACTCTCATGAAGAATTTCTAGTTCTTTTTGTGTGCATGATTCTTTTTCTGATCATTCTCCATTTTCTTTCTTCTGATTCAGCAGCATTTGCATTTTTAGCATTAAAAAAAAAAGAATAATATTACATAAACATTAGTGGTTTGGTAACCACAGTAGTAAGTTCCTCAGAGAATTTCTCAAAAAAGACTAGCCTATTAGAGGTTGAACTCTTATCTCAATGGATATCTGGAATTTCTTGTTTTTCAACTTAAAATTTCAAATGGCCCACGACTGACGCATTTACCTTAGTGTCTTATACCATTTCGTTCTAATTCTTGACTTACATATAAATCGAGATAGGTGTTTTCCTTTGTTATTTCACTGGTGTAATTATTGTAAATACGAATTCAAATAACATTTGGTCTCACTTTTTTGCTACAGATTTTATATGTAAGTACCTTCACTAGTCGTGAATTACGATCATTCCTCATACTGTCCCACCCGGGTTATGCCGTCACACCAGATTATTTATATATTTATATATTTATTTTTTAAGAAACAAAAATAAATAAGAATTTTAAAAAGTCTTTTTTATTTGCCTTTTTAGATGTCCTTTGGCATGGCATTTTTAAAACCATTTAAAAGTGCCTTCGACAGAGTATGACAAATTCATAAGGTTAGACGTACGCAAGAAGTTACACGCATGTAGTGGAATTACTCCGGTACCGGGGTAATCACGCCACGGAGTAAGGTTTCATAATATTTTTTGTTTAAATAAGACCCTTTCAGTTTGTTAACGTACTTAGCCATGCGTAAGAAAATCCCTTTATTTAAAATATTTAGTCAGTTTACACTGACTAAATTAGAAAAATCAGTCAGTGGTTTTTTTTCTAAGTCAATTTAGTCAGTGTAAACTGACTAAATTGACTTAGAAAAAAAACCACCTTTGTCTAAGTTTGCCCGGTTACCTATATTTTTTATAAATTAATCATAAAAAGTGTTAAAATTGCAAAAATTTGCTTATGCCTGTGAAAACTCTGTTACTTACTTCGGATTATTAATTACAAAAAAAAAAAAAAAGGAAAAAAGGAGAAAAACTGAAATGCAATTTAAGTTTCTCTTCTCCACCTTTCTTTTCCATCATTTGAAGCAAGATCGTATCTGTCGAATAATGGTATTGAAAAAGTTACACCTTTTTAACAATTGATTACTATGGGAAAAGTTTTGGAGGTCATTCTTTCAAGTTTGCCGACAATACTACTTCATGAGCGGCTTACTAAACCAGTTCTAGGACGGATGCTTTTGATTAATATAACTGACATTTAATTTTTGGAGGAAATGATTCTGAAATATTCTCTTTCTCTTTGCCAGCCAGATATGATTAATAGGCTCCATTTCTGCTCAATCATGTTGTTCTATTCCACGTAAAAACATTTAAACCATCGTGATTTAAACCAGTGCACATGCGATAAAATGGTAAAACAGAAATATATTCTAATCCTGGGAATTTTTCAATAAAAAGCTTGTTATATGTGTTACATATCAGCCTTTAATGTATTATGAAAATTATTTTAAGCTGTTTATTGCAATATGGAAAAAAAAAATCTATAATGTTATAACTGTGAATTAAGCATAATTTTTAGTGCCATGATAAGATATTAAAAACAATCATGAATTAATCATTAAAAAATCTTAGTAGATTTAATGATTACATTTTAACACCCCTGTGGTGACCGGGTATGAAGCATTAGTCCCAATGTAGCCCATGCATGTCGTAAGAGGAGACTAAAATGGGATTGGTCTTACAGGTTGGGGGCTGGGCGTGGTACCCCGTACGGCACCCCGTAAAAAAAAGCCTTGTTATGAAATTTCAAGAATTTAAATCATTCGGACTGAGCTTTAGGAGTCGACTTGGCAAATTCTTTAAGAATATGAAATTCTGAGCATGAAACATTCGCTCTTTGTATCGAAGAAAAGGGCTTCAATTAGTGACTGAACAACTGGATTATCTGCAAGGTTGGCATAATGGCTCTGCAGGAAATGAGGTGGATTGTTGATGGAATTATTGAAAAAAAAAAGAAATCACACGGTATTCTATAGGTGTGATAAGAAAAAACATGTTTTTGGAACTGGTTTTGTCCTAAGTAAACGCATTAGGTACCTCGTCATGGACATTATGGCAAAGTCCTCAAGATTATGTAAAATTAGATTGAAAGGAAACTTCTTTAACTACAGCTTTAATAACATTTATGCGCGTACTGAAGACAAAGATAAAAACTAGAAAGAACTCATTTATGAGGCTGTACAGTCTCTCTACGCTTCTTCCCAGACGCGACATCAAGGTTATTTAAGGGGACTTCAATGCTAAAATCGGGAAAGAGGCTAAGTACAGACCAACGATAGGAAAATATAGTCTTCATGACATAATAACAATGGACAAAGACTTAATCATTTTGCTGCTGAGCACAGCGTGGTCATATTTAGTACATTATTTCAACGCAAAGAGAATTCACAAAATGACCAGGAGATCTGCAGATGGGGAAAGTTATAACCAAATTGATCATATAATAATTGAGGATATTAGATATTAGAACTTATCGTGGCGCCAACTTTGACTTAGACCATTACGTGGTATTGGTAAAATTAAGGCCAGAATATCTAACTTAAACATCATGGCCAACGCAATGAAAAATTGGACTGTGAAGTTTTAAAAAAATCATTCAGTCTTGACTACCATGAACTACTGGTAAAAAAAAAAAAAAAAAAAAAAAAACTGAAGACGGAGCTATTGAAAATATTTATAGCATAGATAAAAAGTAGAGTGTTTTTAAAGAGGCTCTAATGGACTCTGGTAATACTGTTATAGGAAAAATTTAAAAAGTTAATAAAAGAGATTGGTTCGATATCGACTGTCATATTGTGACTCTGAAGAAAAATGACGTGTATAATAAGATGCTTAATAAAAAACATTCAAGAACACTAGAGGAAGAATGTAAGGTTCCAAGAAGAGAGGAGAAGAAAGTCCATTTTTCGATTAAGAAAAAGATATTTCATGAAGATCTTTTTAAAGATATTTAACATCTTAGAGCTTCAAATGAGAGCAGAGCTTTCCTTCATGAGATAAACCTTGGACGACGGGATTTCAAATCTAGAACAAGTCTTTGCAGCAAAGATGTTACAAAGGAATTAATTTGAGAGATAAAACTAAAATTCCTCAAAGATGGAACGAAAACTTTAATGACCCATTTAATACAGAGTATTTGCAAACCGAAAAGTTCAGCCCACCCAACATTAACCAAGATAGTGTTTCACCTCTCTCATTAATTGAGGTTGAAGAGGAAATAAAAAAATAAATAAATAAACCCTTGGGCCAGGCTTAATATCGTCAGAATTTATCGAAAATTCGGGTCCAGATGAAGTTAAAACATTATAGCATATCATCTCATCAGTGTGGGACAACAAGACACTTCCAGAGGAATGGAGACAGCATAGTCTGTCTCATACACACGAAAAGGAGACTTTCTAATTGCTCATACTACAAAAGAATTAGTCTACTCTGTACTGCTTGTATAATTTTTTAAATTTTGTTTCATTGACTTAATCCACTTGTAGAAACTACTGTCAGAGTTTATAAGTGTGTATTCAGGAGAGGAAGATCTACAGCTGACCAGATATTTAACGTCCGACAGATTCTGGAAAAAACCAAAGAATTTGGTATTGGAACTCACCATCTTTTGTGGATTTCTAAATTGCGTATGATAGCATTGATAGAAAATTGCTTCTTGAAGCTATGCGAGAGTTTGGTATAACTGGCAAGCTTTTGTAAGACTCACTGCTCTTACTTGAAGTAAAACCATGCAAAGAGTTAAAATCTGAGTGATCTTTCCAGAATCAATGATATACGGAGAACAACAATGCTCCGCTTTAACTGGCCGTAATTGACTAAAGCGCAATGATTAGAAAAGTTTTATGAAATTCAAAATGTATTTTTTTACAAGGCTGACCAGTATCCCGTTCCATTCGCACCGGGATCAAAATGAAAGAGACTTTTCTGATTACGACTTTGTGGTGATTTTTTAATTTTTATTTATTAGACATTTCAAACTAAAACTTTTACATATTCCCCACAATATTGTAATAAACATAAATCATAACAATAAAACCAAACTCAGGGAATATATTAAACAGGGGGGGCCCAAGTTAAAACAATAGAAAAATATTGGGGAGGAGATTATCCGCGTTATAGTTGTGTCCCATAATCCATGCATACCAATTTTCAAGGCAAATCGTTTGTTACGCGTGCCAGAAAGGCCATGCTGCTGTAGACACAATTCTAGTGGGCGAGATCTAGATTTTAAAGGCGCCCCAAACTAATAAATAATATAACACCGGATTACGGCGAAAGATCTATTCTTCGCAATCAAGATATCGATGGTGATCATACGGAATTTCACATTGACCATCGGACTGGGATCAGTCCTGAAAGTTCATGTGTTGACGCCTGGATTCATATAAGTGGCGAGCTTAGTTATAGGAAAAATGAGATAAGCGCCAAAAACTCTTCCCCGTGTTTTTTTGCCAAAAAACAAAAAATATTATAACCCTTTTTAATTTGGTTTATATACCTTATTGTTTATTTTTCATAAGGGCGGGGGGGGTTCCATTTTCATTTTTTATTGGGGGGCCACCAAAACGAGGAGGATTCTCACAAAGGGAAATCAAATACTCCAAATCAAAGTTTGGGGGGGGGGATACACTGCAGGGGCCATCTACGTGGTTAATTAAAGTTAATGATTTCGCTACACAGCACCGTCAAAGTGGCAAGTTATAGCAAAATGGATAACGCCAAAATATTATCATTGTTAAAATAGCTATGTATACTGATTTTCATAGCGACCGTTTGAATGATCAAGAATTTGGCCTGCTGCAGCGTCATCTAGTGGCGAGTTAAAATAATAATGCATTGCAGTGTCATCTAGTGGTGAGTAACATCAAAAGGAACGCAGTTAGAATATATTCTTCGTGCTCAAATGTGTAAGTATAAAAAATTTTATGCCGATTGGTCGAACGGTATAGAAGTTGATGCGTTGCATTTAGCGGCAAATACATTTAGCGGCAAATTACAGCAAAATGGATAGTGAAAAATATTCTCCGTGTTCTAATATTCGCGTGTACCAAATTTCATCGAAATCGGTTGGACGATATTCGCATAGCAAACGGCTAAACGGAATAGAATTCGACGTTGTACTGCGGCACCAAGTGGCAAGTTAAGGAAAACGGATAGCATAAAAACCTTCTCCATCATAAAAGACTAAGGTGAACCAAATTTCATGGTGCAATGGTGCTCAACGGTGCTGGAGTTTTTCAACCTCATAAACACGTACCAACATTCATTTTTATCTATAACCAGTGTTATTATATATACCAGTCTCAAATAAAATCCAGTTTCAAATCCTCGCCAAAGTGCCAACCTCGCCAAAGTGTAAGCCTCGCCAAAGTGCCAACATATGCCATTTTGCAAGAGTTTTTTCAGGGAATCATTCGAAGCATTGACTTAGCAGCAATCAATATGGGAAATGGTTGGACCGCCAAAGAGTAAAGCACGCATTTATTAAGTGGAATCCCTTAATACAGCCGAATTTTTTAAAATTATCAACTATAATGTGTTTTATGCATCGTTACTCCGATGTACTAAATGAAAAGATTTCAATTTTCTGAAATTTTGCGGAATTTCCCCAACTTAAATCAATGTATACTCAATTGGAGAGAATTCTGAAGTTAGATCGCTTGAAATCCCTTAATAACTGCATTATTTCTTCACGGATCATTAAAATTTAACGCTGTATTCTGCTAAAACCTTTGTACTTGTTTTCAAAAATCTATTTCCTTAAGCTCTCAATAAATTGCGCCAAGCCGAAAACTGTGCAAACCGCTAGAACTCACTTACTCAAAATCGATATTTCAGCCACTTTATTTTTTCACCAAACTAAAAAATTTTACACATTAGCCTCAGAAATCTTCAATTCTTATTGTTTTGCGTATAAAATATTTCATTCCTGCTCTGATTTCCCATGCACACGATATTGTAATTAAAAAAAAAATAACCTTACGAATATAAACTAACAAAAAAAAAAAAATTATTATTCTTTTATTTTTACTTTGAGAATTTAAAACATTTTATTCGGCAAAATCGCCACACATGGCAACCACGATCCTTATTTCACACTTTTTTCACTACAGGGGTTACAATTACGGAAAGCTTTTTGCGTGGAGAGCATAAAAAATCTCTTAAATTCCGGGAACGGGTGGACTTTCAAAGTTTTAAAGTGGACTACGATTTATTCTATATTATTTTACATATCTGTGCTAAATTTCAGGCCGATAGGTCCATTTTTGTGGATTTGTATACGAATCAAATCCACAAACAAACAAACAAACAAACAAACAGAATTTCATTTTTATTTATAAGATATATATATAAAATATAATTATCCAAGTAAATTTATAACTTCAATTTTATATCCTTTATGTAATCAAAAAAACTGTATGTCGTAATCAGAATATTGGTTGGTGAGGATGGGGTTGGTTGTTGGTTCTTTCTATATATATAAAAAAAAACATAAAATATGTATAAAAAAAAAATTCTATAATTAAGAATAGTTGATTACTGGTACTTTTTCCTTTTTATGTGAGTCTGTAACTAGTGAAGCCATACAGAGTACTGTTCTACCTTAATATTTACAATAATATTAGCATAAATAGCAATTAATAAATGTGTAATATTAATATAATTATTATCATTATCATTACTATTATAATTAATTTCTACAGTTTTTCTCCTTTTCCACAACTTCAACTAAGTACTTCTTAGCTACTGCAGCTTGTACTACGCTAAACATAGGCTAGCTATACTAGTGTTATATTTATTTTATTATTTATTCATTTAATTATTACTTTTTTTCATTTTATTTATTCATTTAATTATTACTTTTTTATTTTTTCCTTTCCTTTCCATACTTCCAAATTATTAATAATATCATTCCCCCCCCCCCACTCCATGGCATTACTTGTCTAATGATGGCATTAAGTCTTCTCTGATGGCAACATGCACTAATACTGCCTCCATTACTGAGCTTCGATCTTCTTGTCGGTCCACTTCCTCGTGGTTTATTTATACAGTAGACCGGTTATAACGTACTCTCACGGGACCTAAAAAAGTAGTACGTTATAGCCGAAGTACGTTATAAGCAGTACCGCCGGTAAGATTCAGTATTACACAAAAAAAAAGAACGTGGGCTCATAATTTTATTGTAATTTGTGTTTTAAACAGGTCTGATTTTTTAAAATTTAAATTAAACTGAGAAAATTCTTTATTACTTACAATTTTTATTCAGATAAATAATCTGTAATTTTCTTTTGATTTAAATGGGCAGATGCTACTTTAAAAATACCGTTTTGGCTATCCATAATAGACTGTTGTAGAGTCTCTGCATCATCAATGCGGCATTCAAAAAATCGTGATAATGTTTTTGCAGCATTGAATGCGTCGGGTATGCTTGGTATAGGCTCCTCTGTTTCTTCTTCACTATCATCAGAATCATTATAGATAGGGCTTTTCAGGAGGCATTTACATTGATGAATGACAAATAAAAAACATGGTCTTGTTCTTAGCCCTACCTAGCAGGCGAAAAAGATCCCTTCATTCATACACAATTCATCTCGCTAGAGAATCTGAAAACTGACAATGAGTGTTTTTGAAGGTACTGAAATTTCCGAGAACAAGGAAATAAACTCTTAAGAAAAGCAAAATTTTATTTTTGGCTTTGGTATAAAAAGTACGTTATAGCCGAAGTACGTACTTTTGTTAAGTACGTTTTAACCGAAGTTAAATAGCATTATAAATATAGGACTTCAATCGGGACCTATCTTCTAGGTACGTTATAACCGATAGTACGTTATATCCCAGGTCCGTTATAACCGGTGCGCACTGTAATAGCTACGGTCGCGCCCCCAAGTTACAAAAGGACCCTAATTTTGGTCAGGTAACTTGCAGAAACCTAGCTATTATTGTTTTTTTTCGATTAAATTGAAATGTGTGTGCGATGGCGCCTGATGATAGAGCACACCATTTCAATTATCCTTTCCATTTCCGACTATTGTGGATACATGTGATTAATCTTAAAAGCCCACCAGGTATAATTTGTCGCTTTATATCCAATTTATCCACTCTTTCACTGCCTTAAAAGGCAATATTTAAACACTTTATTCGGTATAAGCTCGTTAATTGGCACCATGTGCTTTCTGCTTTTTTATTTTTATATTTTTTTCACTTTATCAATGGATTATCTTGGGATTTCACTTTACGTAAGTTAACTATTATATATTATATATATATATATATATGCATCGGGTTGTAATGAAATTTTCCCGCCAAATTTGCTTGAGTCATTACCCAGCGATTGACCTTATATGTGATGCCTAGCGCGACTAATGGACATGGCACTAAACTCTAACTCCTTCAGCTAGTTCTCGAGAGGATGAATATTTTATCTTTTTCCACAAATTCTCGTAGGCGGGCCTCATCAGCATCAGCAGGCCGGCCAGAGCGCCCTGCTTCTTAAATGTCATAGTCCTCGTTTTTGAACTTTCGGTACCAAACCTTCACGGTGTCATATGATGCAACAGTAGTACCTTAAGCTGTACACATGATTCGGTGTCATTCTGTGGAAGACATTTTGCAACAGAACTGAGAGTAAATGATGGCTAAATCTAGTAGCGTGATAGTTCCATTTCAGACACCTTATACTTAATCATAACGATATTGTTTTACAGATGTCACAACACAGTGCTCTAAACAAGTCTTTTTCTTTCAAATAACAAAAATCGATTGACAAAATTTTGGCAAAGACACCAACACGAACTGTTTATGCAGACAATACTTGCAGTGGCGGAAAACTTTCGTTACAACGTAATATTTATTTATTTATTTAATTTTTTTCTTTAATTGGAATTTCGCTTAGCTGGTTTACCCCCAGTCACATTTAGGTCGGCGACTAAGTTTGTCGTTATGTTATGGAAAGTCTACACGAAGGGCATCTGCTTACGTGGGAGTGGGGCTGCCTACGCCGGAAGACTATTAAGGGAGATTCTAACGTGTATTCATGTTACATATGAGAAAACCGGCCAAAACTCCAGATAGATTGGTAGCCTCGCATAGGCCCGACCTCCATACTTGGACCATTTACCATATTCGGTATCTAGCCACTCGGCCACGGTGGGTCCTAGGCTGGTTAATAGAGGGTCTATCCGAGACAGCACAGCAAACTTGCATCAAACTTGCATCAAACTTGCAGCAAGCTTGATTTATCAAGTCAATAAACTTGAATTAAGCTTGCAAATTTCAAGCGTGTAAGCTTAATGCAAGCTTGAATCAAGTGTTCTAGTTACACTTGCCCAGCTTGCATTAATCTTGACATAGCAAGCTTGAATCAAGCTTGGCATAGCAAGCTTAATTTCAAGCTTAAAAAATTTCTAAATACACGGGGCGACCGCGCCCCACATACTTTATTTTTCCGCGCATTTTCCCCTCTATGCTGAAATTTTAAGTTATTTTAATCTGTTACCATCAAACGTCGGCGACTGGGTTCGATCCCGGGAACTACGGGCTGGGAGGCCCGCGTGCTAACCGTTCCGCCAGTAAGCCTCGGGCAGCTATGACTAAAGTTTGAAGTGACTGTTGTTCCGCCGTTTTCTGGCCAGTTGCTGTTGTGTGTGATTACGGCAACGCTACACTAGGGCGATCTGCCAGACGGGGTTGCCTTGGTAGGAGGACTTTCTAAGGGGTTCTAACGCGTATTCACGTTACATCTGGAGAAAACCTACCAAAACTCCAGACCGTTAGATCGACAGCCGCGCGATGGGACCCGAACCCGGGACCTTCACACTTCGGCCATCTACCATTTTCAGTGGCATAACCACTGTGCCATGGTGAGGCTGTTTTCTGGCCAGATCGATCAGTATGGGCGATGCTGATAAGTTTCTTTTATTTTACCATTGGATGAATCAAAATTTAAATAATGTTATGTGTGATTTATAGACTCTACTAATAGGGAAATAAGCATAATATAAACTTAAAAGCAGTACACGTTTTAAAACTTTTAATATCGCAACACTCATGTTGAGCAATACTGCTGGCCAAAATCGAGACAAACGACTGATTTTGAAATCAATTTCGTAGTATAATTGTATTTTATTTTGAAGAATTTCCATATTTTGAAATGTAGAATCTTTTTTTTTTAATTCTATGGTCAAGTACATTTATGACTGATTAAATATTTTGTGGAGGCCGGATTACGCCTCATTCTACCACCCATAAAGTGAAGTATATTAACTAACTAAATTGTGTTAATTATATTAACATTTATTTTTAGGGCTAATTAATTAGTTAATGGAATTACTAATGTTAATTAGATGTAAATAAAACTAAAACTCCCTTCGTGTTACACTTCAGAGGGGCTTATCCCATTCATTCCTTCCCCTTGCGTGTTCTAATGTCCAGGTTTTGTGCGATAATAAAATGAAACACAACTTTTACGACCTCTTCTTTATTGAGCAAATTTGAGAAACGCTAGACAATTAATGTCCATTCTCTTTCACAGATGGCGCCATCAACGCTCGCTTTCGAAAGGAAAAATCAAGCTGTATTTAAGTTTGACAATTCAACTTGACTCCTGCAAGCTTGCTGCAAGCTTAAATTGAATTGAACTGTCAAGCTTGTATTAATACGTCAAATTCAAAGAAATTTCAAGCTTGATTTAAGCTTATGTGCTGTCTATTGTATTCATTTTTAAGGAATCATCCTTTGTCTTACTAACGAGAGGAAATATTCCAATAACTTAACACTTTTCAAACATCTCAACTTCTCCTTGAACTGGTTACTGGTCACTTCAACCTGCGGCAAATGCCTTTCAAGTTAGGTAGGGCAGTACTCAAACAACCTTAATTTCAAACTTTATGCATGGTTCAAAATTTTATGATGGAGTGGGTTTGATATTGTATGTGTTTCAAATAATTACTTTTTTACTTTATGAACAGTGCTGATCCAATCTTTATAATATGTAGGTGAGTAAATATTTTAGATTCAGAGCTTTCGATTTTCTTGTCTAAATTAAGATTTTTTTTAATGGCCTTTAAAAAAATTCAAATTTATGTATTGTAAAAGATTTTTCAGATAGACGTGATTCCATTTTTACTTCCTTCTACTAAGTAGATGAAGCAATTAGGAAAATTTTCAGTACTGAGATTTTGTCGGAAATATCCATTTCGACAGTCCTTGAATTGATTTGAAGCCGGGTTTTTCTGTCCACATATTTTTGTGGACATGATTTGTGGATGTCGACACGTTTTCAAGGCATTTTTCAAAGGTTTGACATGTAGCACGGGGGATGGGGCAGGATGAAATGCTGAAAGTTATCAAGGCTTGTAGTTTTTGATGATTCATCGCTAAGTTAAAAAAATTAATTCCCAAAAGAGACACTAGCTTGGATATATTTTCCCTATTTGGCTAGAAATTGGCAAGCTCTACAGTTTATTACAAATGCGAATTACAGTTAGCCTGACGAAGATTGTATAACAGTTTTAGTAGGCGCTTTTAATATAGATTTCAATTCCTTCTTTTATGGTGCAAGGAAAACAAATACGGTACACTCATGGATTATGATACACTTTCCAAACGGTATTTATAAAGGTGAAGTATAGTTAGAATATGCTGGGCCAAGATTGTAAACAGTTTTAGAAGGCAAATTTAATATAGATTTCGATTTCAACGAAGTGTTTTATGCAACAAGAAAGAAAAATACGGCATACTCATGAATAATGATACACTTTCCAAATCAGTGGATTTTTTTATTTTTTTTAAAGGATGCTTGGATTATGATACGCTTTAATGCGTACTTAAAATATGAAATTGTTTCAAAATTTTTTTTAATATAAAAACTTGCTTCACATGATCGAATTTCAACTGACAATAGATGCAATAACGACAGTCTGAGCACGGACAGACAGACAGAGAGACAAACCAAAATAACGGCCCTTTTCAACTTTATTTTAAACTACTAATAAAAAAAAAATCCACAAAGCTTGATTGCTGCAGTACCTAAGCGAATAGCATATCCTATCGTTAAACATTTCAACATTACTTACACGAGGAAGGGCCGTTTTTGAAGAAAAATTTCATTTTGGCGATTCAGACATCAAGATATCTTTCGTAGTCCTTAGGTGTGAGAAATGTGACAGTACATTTCAATTCCAGCTCGATCTTCCCAATTCCGGGCAGCGTGATGCCTCTCTCGACGGCCATTATCGTCTTAAGCCCCGCCAATAAGATAGGGGGGTTTTGACGCGAGCGATTTGATATCTGTTCCACGATTTGCAAAGGTCCTATCGTTTCTTCGGGGATAACAAATCGTTCCGTTTGGACTTCGGGGGAAAACGGACTGGTAGATATCGCTGAAGAAAAGGGAGCGATTGCGGTTGCGAAATACGGGCGCCTGTTAAATATAAAGTGATGGATTCGTTAAAATTTGTCGTGATTTTTTTTATTTAACCCTTTAACGCGCAGTGTTCCCGCTCTGGGAACACCAAACTCTGACGTTTTGATTGTTGCCAGTCACGAAGAATAGATTGGATTTCTATGAGAATAGTCGCGGGTGACATAGCTCCACGAGAATCCTTTACTTTTTAGCACGTCATTTCCCGTAAAAAAATGGTCACGATTCTTTTTAACAGCACTGGCATCTGCTGAAAAATGGAAGAATTCGAGAACAGCTGGATAGATTGCCCAATGCTGAAAAAGGGGCAGCCGTTGCCATCGCTCGACTTAACTACCAACAAGATGGCGGACGATCGAAACGTTCATCGCGTGCCACAGATCTAGAGATCCTTTTTTGGACGCAGCTGGCTGTGCCTGAACAGCAACGGCTGCCCTTTTTCCAGCCTTGGGAAAGGGTTGCGCCTCAAAGGGTTAATGAGGATATTTTAGAGGGTGTTCAATGAGAAGTTTTACTGTTTTATCAAAAGTCGTGAAACGCGTAAGTAAAATGGAATAAATCCTATTAATATTATAAAAGCGAAAATTTGTCACTCTGTCACGATGAAAGGGCTGGACTAGACAGATCTGGATGAAATTTGAAATGAACTCTAGCATTGTGTATTAAGGCAAAGCTTACTCGATATCTATCTGCCTAGGAAGGATTGCCTTGAGCGGAAACTTTTTAAGGGGTTCTAACGTGTATTCTTTTTACATCACTGTCGGAGCAAGGTCTGGTGGTACCCGGGCGGTGTTTGAACTTTCCACCACGCCCATGTCCACTAACATATAAAATTGAATTTATTAATAAAGTAATTTTTTATTATAGTGGTTAATAAAGAAGGGAAAATGTTAATTATTTTGTAAAAATTTTATGATTTAACTTTCAGAAATATCTTGGGACTAAATATGACGCTTCGTGGTCATTTTGTCTCCGGTCATCAGACTAGAACCCGATTTCTAAAGCCATGCTTAAGAAATAATATTAAGAAACAATTACAAAATTGCCGTGTGTGGAAAAAAATAGGAAAGAGTTGGGGGAAAAAAGGGGATAAGATAAAAAGAAAAGAAAAGAGCAGTGAGGTCTTTTATCAAGCTCTCGGTGCTTGTACCCGGGGCAAGCCGCCCCCTCGCACCCGTGACCTTTACACTCCAGCCTTCTACCATGTCCAGTGTCTTTACCAACTCGGTCATGGGAAATTTGAAATGAAGGTAGTTCATATCCTGATTTAACACATAGGCAACTAACTTTTATCTCGTAAAAAACGAACAAGGGATAGATGCGAGACTTTTTTTTTTCAAGGCGAAGCAAAGATTTACAGTTTTTTTTGCGAGACGAGACAGAACTTTTCGGCTATTTTGAGGTACGCGAAAGACCTATACTTTGTCTCACACCTGAGTTGAATGATCATATTTTATTACTTAGCCCCTCCCAAAAGTCTAATACATTGGTTTAGACTAAAATTTTGATTTATAGTACATTTTAATTGGGTGAAATAAGCTTTTTAAAAAATTTAGCCCCTCCCCCCCAAAAAAAATTTTGGATCCGCTACTGCCTGAACCCCCCTAATTTTTTAGTTTCACTATTGCCATATTAAAACGACATTAATTGACTATGTAATTTTATCGCTCATATTTCGCGTATTTCGCTTGGTAACCCTATGTTGAAATTTTTAGGAGTGTAACCTATCTGTAGAAAAATACATGTGATGCATATTCTACAGCTTACGCAATATTGTAACATAGATTAAAGCTGTTGTAAACTAATAGTATTTAAATATATGAAAAAAATACATGTGAAGCATATTCTACAACTTACGAAATATTGTAAACAATAGATTAACGCTGTTGTGAACTAATAGTATTTAAATACATGCAAAATTATGTCGCGTACTTTTATGTCGCATTTTTGGGACACATTTTTCAATAAAGGGTGTTGAGAGATAAAATGACATAGTCATTAATAAATTCAGTGTTTCTAAATTGCGCACACGAGAAATTAGTAATGCATGTTAATTTTTGAAATTCTTCAGATTTCTGTAAGAAAATTTCAGAGCTCGTTGAAATGTGTTATTAAATTTCTTTTCTTTCTTTCTTTCTTTTTCTTTTTTTTTTTTCACAGATTGTTGAAAAAAAAACGGACCAATTTTTTTTTTTTTTCATTTCTTATTCCTGTTATAATGTATCGCTGTTATAATGTATTGATTTTATATTGTGGTCACAAACTACAGCATTCATTTGTCATTATCTTAGCATCATCATTGTCTTAGCATCCATAAAATTAACTTATCTTACATAATATTTGTCATCGTCCATCAGTTGTAACCAAATTAAATAAAAAATCTATCTTTATATATATATATATAATTCTTTATATAAATATTTCTTTTTTCTAATTCTATATTTGAATATATTTATTTATTTATTTATTTAAATAATATAAACAAGCATTACCATTTAAATGATAGCGATCTAGTACTCCAACCTCAAACATCTATCATTTTCTTAAAATGACATTAATTTCAATGTCCTTTAAAGCAAATTACAATCAGCTTTGTAAAATTTTCAGTCGCATTTATTCCCACGACTCCTAACCTAACTGTACTTGTTAAAAAAAAAAAAAGATGCTGCACCGAGGGTAAAGTTCCGAAGACTTTGCAATCAAATCTTTGAAATTGTTCTAACCTTTCGTCTGGATATGGTCGAGTTATTCTGTATCCCGTTTACGCTTATTTGTGTAGAGTTCCTGTGGGATCTCAAAAGGTGTTGCTCGGTGGAGCAGAAAGCACTGGTAATGAGCCTTGTTAACGCATGTGGTTTACATTGTCATGACATTGTCTAGAGATGGAAAATTGCACCAAAGAAGCAAAAACGAGAAGAGAATTCACTCCTAAAAGGAAACAAAGTTTGGGAAAGTTTCATCTTCTTTTTATAAATACTTTTTAACAAAGTTGAACAGTGTTTATGGTTTTAGTTTGTCCGTCAGTGCCTACTCACGATCTGACTGCCTTACTAACATGTGATTTTCTACTCTGAATCAATGATGTTATTGATATGTATTATAGTATACATTTCTGAACATAACAGTTCAATATTACATTAACAGTTCTTTATGACATTTATTTTACCTCACATTTATAGTGTTTCATCATAACATTAATTTTTCCCCATGAAATTCTAATATAATATTAGCAATTACTAATGAACGGCACTAAGCGTTCATTAAACAATTAATAGTTCATTGTATCATTATTAATAGTTCTTTTATCAGGACTACGCAGAAAAATTCCACAAAATTACGCATTTTACAGATGTTCAGCTATTTCATACAACACAATTTTAGTATCAGCAGCTTGTAAGAGAAAGTTCTACAATGAAAAAAAGCACTTGTATTTCTTCTACTCAGACTTACGCAAAAAATTCATATAATATGCTCTAAGGGCAGTAATTGAGATTTTATTTACGGCATTTTATTTGATTTAATTATGCGAAGTTATATCCATATAAAAGTAGTTATTGTGTTTGAAAAGGTTTTATAATGCACGAGTTTCGCTCCATTTATTTTTCTTAGTGTTCATGCTCTTAATAACAATACATAGTATTATTATTGCATTGATTTCTTCATAGAACTTTTTTGTAAATACTATTTGAACTTTCAGACTAATAACATAATCCTAATTAACTGTAAGTATTAATGCTGTAGAATTTATTATTGATTTATTGAATAACGGAAGGTATATTCTACATATGATAGTTCACGATAGCTAAAATGATAAATCATATTCACAAATAAGATGTACAGATATTTACCAAAATAAGTCTTTTATAATGAAATTCATATTATACATTCATTATTGTATACACTAGACCCCCACAAACGTTTCAGCTATGCGGGGCGGATTAAAAATCAAGGGACAATGCCACATACCCCAAATGCCTTGCTGTAAATCCGTCCCTGGTAAGCTGGTTCGCCGAAATGAAATGATAGTTACTTGAAACTCAGGATGATTACATCGAAAAGTAACCATTTTTAGGCAAAATTTCCAGACTTGGAAACAGATTTCTTTATACTTTTGTATGTGTGTTCTTTTCTATGTCCGTCGGAGGTTAAAAGAAAGAAAAAAAAAGCTCCTTTTACATTGACACTTCATAAAAATGGCAGAAAAGACATGTTTATTCACTTAAAAAGACTGCTTGTTTTAATTACAAAATTTGCTTGTCAGAACTATTAAATTATGTTTTCCATTTTTTGAAGCGTACTCTAAAAAAACACTGTAATTAATAAAAAAAATTACGGATGCTGCTGTTCTCCAATTCATGAGAATTTATTTTTATGGAGCAATTTTCACTAGAAATAGGTAAGGAAAAATACAAATTTAATCCCCCCTTAATCTTGGAGCTTACATTTTGTTTAAAATAATATTTTTTAAAAAGGGTTTTAACTCTGTCATGCTAACAAAGTATGGCAGAAAGAAAAAAAAAAAGGAGAAGAGTTTAAAAAAACATGAGCAAGCATCATTAAAGAACATTTGATTAATTCAAACATATTTAAGCGTCTAAGATTTCGATATATATGTATAAAAAATCAGAAATTAAGTTTTTTTCTTTTAACTGCTCATTAAAAATATTCGCCTTTTCTAAAAAAGAAAATTCGTAATCTTCATTTAAAAAATGTCTGTCGAATAATAGAAACTTCTAGGATTAAGGACTAGATTTCAAAGCGTTGAACGTTGAGCATGAGTATTAGATGATTAGATGTATGAAATATAAGATTTTGACTTGTTAGGCTTCTAATTTAAAAAAAAAAATGTATTTACGGAAGTTTCTAGCAACAGTTGTTCCAACTAAAGACGAGCAGACTAATATTAAAATATTCTCAAAGCAAATAGTAATTTGATTTCAATAAATTATTTAGACCTGAAATTAACATATATTAAAAATAAAAAAGTTAAATGCTGTATTTGACTTCCAGTATTACTATTTCTGTTTACAATTGAAATAAAAATATTATTTTGTATGAAATTTTGATAACTAGTTTATAGTAATATTTCATCACGGTGAGCTACTAAGCTCTTCTGAGTAAGCTCTTCTGAGTTCTGAGCTCTAAAAGTAATGAGAAAAAATTGCAAAAATTAAAATATGTTCCTACAAAAACAACAATAACAACAACAACAACAACAACACTTAATAGTATTCCAAGTATGTGTCTCGAACAGCAATACAACCAGTCCACAGTTGTTGCAGCTTTGTTCAAACTCATTTTGCGTGATGCCTACAATCCTTCTGTCTATGGCGGATTGGATATCTTAACCCATTTATGCTTAGTGTTCTTTTTTTGGGACGGCATTTTCGCAATCAGTTGAAAACGCTATTTATTTTTCCTAGCCTTTATTCACGAGTATTGAACCCCAACACCACAAAATATTTTAACATGACCATAATGTTGATAGTACCATAATGTTGATAGTACCTGAATGACCAAGTAGGATGTTGATATTTTAATTTTTATACATAATGATTTTAAAAGAAATCAACCCTTGTTCAAGAAGTTGACATCATAAATTTATCTATTATTGCCGGTATTAGCAAAAATCGAAGAAAGGCGCAAAAATATCTGGGCACAGATGGGTTAATGTGCCAAAATGGTGTTCTTTCTTTTCTATCTTAAGACATGAGAATAAAATAAAGTTACAGGGGCCCAGGTCAGGATTCTATGATGGATGAAACCCATGGACAAGTTCTTCGCATTGCACATCGGAAAATTCATATTTATAGCATTGCGTTGTTTAGTAGATTGCTGTCTCTTAAGCCTAACGAGGCAGTCGCACTAGCAGCGACTTACTGTTAGGCTACTGGGCATGCGCTGTGAATTTTGAGAAGCTGCATGGACGTTGTGTAATACGTCAATGACATTCCAATCCACATTTTTGAGCAACAAAGTTTTCCATGACGAGGTACCAGAAACGCACACAAAAAATTTTCCTCAGTACTTTAGAGACAGATTCTTGTAATACGCACTGTCATGTTATACGGTAATTTACAAGTGAAATAGTGGAGACTTTATCCTATTTTTCAGTTTTTAACTTTGATTTCGGAAAAAATATTTCTTTTTTGTTGTCGATTTTTATGAGCGCTCAATTCTCGTTATTGAAATATGCTTTTGCTTACAGAAAACCGTTTACAAAATAAATATAACCTGCTTTCTATAAGTAGAAGAAAAGGCACATGCCTCCTTAACAGAAGGCATATTTGATTCCTTGTCTAAGTACACTTGATCCTGGAAATTCATTTAAAGGTTTAAAATTAGACATCGTTTATTCACTGTCCATCGCCATTACCGCTTTAATGTGTAAATCAGAAAAACACATGAAAGAAATTGTGCCACACTCTCCCAAAGGCAGATTCCAAAGGCAACTTTAGGAAGAACAAGAAGCAGAAAAAGCAACAGTAGAAACTAAAAATAGTGAACATTATAAAATCAGTCTGCAATAAAGCCTATGAATCTGTATTTTGTGGCTCCCCTTTCATTATCCCTTCAAGAGGAAAACAGCATTGAGTGAGTGCAGGGAACGACTCATTTCTTCATCAAAATTAAAAAATGAAAATCGGGCTCTGGGGCAGTACCTATTCGATGCATATTTTTTTAATAAACGGTCATGGTCATCAATCAGTAGAAAGAAGAAGGGGGCAATTGATTCCTTTCTAGGCTATAACGTCATGCGCAAAACCCCATTAGTCCACTCTTTTTTTTTATTATTATTATTATTTCTTTCAGTAATGTCTTTCCAAAAATATTTACAATAATAATATGAAGAAAAATGTACATTTAGTGAAAAATTACTATTTTTCAAAGGAATAATTGTAATAATTAAAATTTATCATCAAACGGAACTTTCTATCCCTGAAAAATTGGAAAAAAAAAAAAAAAAGATTTTTAAATTTTGGATTCTACGATTCATAGCTTGTTTCGGTAAGTCTCCAAAACTGTGTTCATTGTCAAAAACACTTCGTTTATATTTTCAAGATAATTATATATTGACTCAAATAAATTCTACGAATCTTAGGAAACTGATTTTATATTCAGAAAATGAAATCTTACTTTCGATGTTTCCTACAAAAATTAGATTATTTTTCCTTCAAAATAATACATAGACAATTTCATTTACATAAACTGGAAAATTTTGAAGTTCTTTATCTTCTCACCAGAATAATAATAAAATGATTTTGCTCGAAAAAATACCTTATTTTATTTTATCATTATTATTATTATTATAAGTGAAAGAACAAAGTGCAACTTTCTGCCTAAATTCCTTATACGGAAAAAAAAAAAAAAAAAAGCGCATGTCAGGAGTGGGGTTCGAACCCACGCTCTCTTTCGAGAACCAGAGCTTAAATCTGGCGCCTTAGACCGCTCGGCCATCCTGACTTCGACTAACATTTCTCTGTTATGCGTCAAAATGTCAAGCATTCGTATCCTCCAATAGTTTCTCGCAAAGATAGCCTGACAGATATGAGATAAAATCTACTTTCGCTGCGTTATTTAAACTTGGAATAATTTATGCATATCAAGTACTATGAATGTTGCAGTTCACAGAAAACCGCACACTCTGTCGCGAATAATAGCTTGAAACTGGAAAATAACTACCGCTCAGCTACCCCAATCAAATGGCTCGTTAATTTCTTTAAAATATTATAAAATTAAATTCGATTTCCTAAAGAAAAATAGTTTATTGATCGAAATTGTCTCACAAAATAATCGCTCCGGAATTATCTTCGAACTGTCCGGAGAGGGGTTCGAACACACTCTCTAATTCGTGAACCGGCACAATATCTTGTTTTGTATGCCATCTCCGGCCTTTAAATGTCTAATACAAAAGATAGTGTGTGCATAAATTTAGATTTATTAACCCTCTCGTCACCCTGAACCTCATATGAGGCTCCTACTTCAAACAGCAATATTTAGTTAGAAAACAATTGAATTTAGTATTTTTTTCTTTCAGTGATATCAATATCATTAATTCATGTAGAAAGTACTGTATGAGGCTCTTAACTAGATGCATAAATCGTACTTAGATTGCAGTACTAGTCAATTTAGATTATTTTTTACAGTTTTCACTTCATTGTTTCAGGAGAAAAATTAAGAAAATATTTACGCTGCTTTTTTACGGTTTTCTTTTTCTTTTTAAAGTAAGTATAGTTTTTTTTCTTATTCCTCAACCTTTACCTAATATGTGCAGTGCATCGTTTTAAATTAATTTTAAGATGACAAAATGCTTCGAAAATGCAGAAATTATTATTAGAAAAATCTAATATTAATCGACATTAGAAAAAAATATTTTTGCATGATTTATAAAAGTATTTCAGATGCATTAAATGCTAAACAGATTTTTTTCTCTGATTTTTCATAATTCGGTGACGAGAGGGTTAATCAAATTTCTATTTGAAAAGTATTGAACAAAATTTTTAATTTGGTATTTAAAGAAATACAAAATAAAAATGAGAAAACCGATGATTTAGAAAAAATATTGGTCTTACAATTAAAATTCAATAATTACAATAAATTTTATTTACAATAAATTTATTACACGAAGAGTAAAAGAATTACCATTAAAACCAGTTAGTATGTAAAACTACTATTTTTTTTTCCTTTGAATACTAAATAATAACTATTATTAATTAATTATGTGAGCTTTCTGAAGAGAAAAAAATATTCATTGAAATATTGATTACATATATTGAATTTTACAAATACAGTCAATAATATTAGAAGACTTAATTTTAATTAGAAATAAATATCAAAATACTAGAGATCATCAGAATATCACATGCAATACTATAATTAATATTTTAACGAATTTTTTCGAATAAATTAACAAAAAAATAAGTAAAGTATATAATAATGTTATTATTTTTTAAACTGAAATAAAACAAAAACGACAATAACACAAAGCCCATCTCGCAAAAGAGCGACGGCGAGGATAGAACACAAGTCATCTGGTCAGAAAGCAAATGCGAAAACGTACTAGCTATCTAGGCTCAAACTGGTTTACGTTATAAGTTAAGTTCTACAAATCTTGTCACAGATCTACGCGACATATCGGATAGCTGAGAGCCAAAAGCAAAAGGAAATAGCAATATTATTAAAAGACTAATTAAAACATAAGGGATAAAAATATTCAAAAGGAAGAATGACAGAATTATGATTATGTGTGCATGAAATCATGGAGAGAGAGATTGAGCGCTGAGTCTCTTTTTTTCTCTTTAGATTTTTTAGGTCAATTGATTGCATCACTTTTGTCCAGAGCAGATTTACAACAATTTGGAATACTATGGTAAAAGTTGATGATTAATTGAACCAAAAAAAAAAAAAAAGAATTAAGAGCCTACTTATCCTTAAAAAATATGCAACTCTCATACTTTCTCACTATCGCGACCGCTATATTGGAATTCTTGAGAGAGCGTTTGGGGTACGCGGTCAGCCAATTAAAAGCTCGGATTCTTTAAGACCTTGCGCGCTTAAAGACAGGAAATGAATAAATTTTAAAACGCTAAAGACAGGCGATAAGGGTCGAAAAATCGGCTTTACGTAGAGTTTTTAGCGACCGTAAGCGCAATAGGGAAAATAAAGACCTAGTGGAAACGCGGCTTTAGACCACTCTGCCATCCTGACTGTAACGGCAGGAAGACTTCCAATAATCAGCTTAGCTTTTACTAGCTTCATAATTAATACTTCGAACAATAAATTCATTAAAACATTCTTCTACAGTTTCAGGGTGATGATAAATTTTGAACTAGCCCTAGCGTATATGTTTATGTTTTTTTTCTTAGTTTTTGGAATCCGAAAGTGTTGTTCTATCATGGTATTCTTTAACAGTATAAAAAAAGATACATGTTTGCAGTAGATTTAACGTGAGAACTCCTGAGTATCTTTAAAAAATCAGCTCTAGAAAGGCTTTCTCTATAATAAAATAACGCATTTAGCTTTGTCTAAATCAAAAAACAAGCACACCTTCTTTTTGGTACTTCTTTCATCATCCTACCATATTTTCCTTTTGGACAGTGAATATTAGAAGATCTCGGAATTGGGACAATCGCGCTGCTGTTGAAGTAACGATGTGCCTCACCATATCACAGTGGTTATGCCACTGGAAATGGTAGACGGGCGAAGTGGGAAGGTCCCGGGTTCAGGCGACGCCCCCTAGAGAGGAAAGCCGCGGCGCTTACTTGTGATGTCACAACTAAGCGCCACGGCTTTCCTCTCTAGGGGGAGTTGGTTCAGGTCCCATCGCGCTTCCGTCGACCTAACCGTTCGGAGTTTTCTGTGGTTTTCTCAGCGTAAATACGGGTTAGGACCCCTTAGAAAGACCCCAAGGAGGGCATCCCGACTTATGTTGTCCTAATGACGATGAATTATAAGCGGGCTTCGAGCCAAGCATACAAATCCGATATTCACGTCCGCGTCTTACGGGTGGAACCACGGGAGATGATTATCGGCGGAGTTGACCTGCTCCGGCAAATTTGATCTACCGTCCTACAGCACCTTACGACAAGGTTCTATTACCGGCATAGGCTTGGAGGTTTACGACATTCTTGTTAGGGGTAATAATGCCCGTCCATTGGGTTCCCCTTCACAAATGGCCATCACGTACTCCGACACTCCGCCTTCCCGGCCGAAGCTAGGTGTGCCAGTGCCTCTCCGCGGGAATATACATACAGGGTGATCCAGAACTGTTAGATCAGTGTCCGCTGATCTAACAGTTGGGAGTTTTCCGTGGTTTCCTTCGAAACTTAGCGTAAATGTGGGTTAAGACCCCCACGGAGGGTTCCCCATTCCTCGGCCTAGAGCGTGCTTTTAGCTAATCGGCCGTATCCCACAAGCAAATCCATTAATTCCTCAAATGCTTTCAAATACTTGGAATGAAATCGAGTATCGTTTAGATGCTGTAAAAGAAACCTGAATGTGTCATATTGAAATTTGATTATTTTGTTGTTCATGCAATTAGTTAGCTATTATATTTTAATGCTACTTGGATTAGATTTTTTTTTTTTATAAATTTAATTTTATAAAGTCTCCAACAATTCTCGGACACCCCAAAGAATTACACACGAGCGGTGATCAACAGTGTTCCGAAATTATTGGTTTTTCTCAGCTAAATATTATCTAATATTTATCTAAAAAAAATAAAATATGGGATAAAAAGGAAAGGAAAGAAGCACAAAAAATACAGAAATATAAATTAAAAAAAATAATAATAATTAAAAAAAAAAAAAAAAAGGGGAACACACAAGTGTGTTCCCCTTTTTTTTCTGTATTTTTTGTGCTTCTTTCCTTTCCTTTTTATCCCATATTTTAATTTTTTTTTCTCCCCTCTCCGTGGTTTTGTTCGACTTTTCTTTGCCCCTTGTGGCAACATCTTGCTTGTTTATCTCTTTTCAGTTCCCTGTGTTCTTTACGACGAAGGGCTTGGACTGATGAAGTTCAAAACAATTTTTGAACGAAACGTGCGTATCCTCTTACCTATTACTTCTTATGTGTGTTTTTTACAAAGTTTTTTAATTACTTTATCGTTTAACACCAGTATTTTGAGTGATTTTTCAATAGTTTAGTTAGCTTTGCCTACACATAAAAATTTACGTGTGGACATAATTTAATCGAGGGAAACTAAAATTAGCCATGAAAAAAATTATTTGTCATTTTTTTTCTTTGAATTTGTGCATTTTTCGGAACTTTATGATTCTGTAAGCGCCAAATTAACAAAATAATTAAGAAGTGGCTGAAGCGCTAAACCTGTACTTAATACATTTAAGTTATATACATAGCCTGGTGGATTACTGAAGCGGCTAAAAAATGTTTGGAGGGGTTGCAATCTCACATATACATTACAAACAATAACTGTATGCCTCAGTCACGCGTGCAATGCTGGCAAATACATTTCAAAATGCGACGATTTTTTTTAATAATCTGTTAAAAAAGTTATCGATAACTTTGAAACATCTTGAATAAGTGTGGACTTATCTTTCTAGTTTATTTTTCCTAAATAACATATAGAATCATTAAAGAATGTTTTCGGAATCCTTTACATTAGTTCGCGAACATTTTTAAATAACATGTCGCCAAACAACCCGAATTATATACACACCCCGTGTTTTTTTTATTTCTCCCCCCAAGCCCCAATCATGTACTCTTTATTTTTATCTTTTATTTTTTACCCCTGGGCTCTGTATTTCATCTATGGGTAGTTTCTCTGGTGCTTTACTTATATTTTTAAAGCATTAAGGCAACGTTCCCCTTTTGCCTTGAGGGGGAAGATTTTTTTTTTTTTCTTCGTTAAAAAAAAACGTAGCCGCTTCGGTTATTTGGGAGTAAATGAAATGGCGGATTGCAGTAGCTTACTCGGAGATACTCACGTACATCAAATGCGCCGTAAATCCCGAGGATTTAGAAATTTATATTTGCTTTCTTGCTTATTTTTATTTTTATTTTCATTTTACGTGCCGATATTTCATTCTTGTATCTGTTCCTCTCCCCTGTCGTCTTCCTGCTTTTCCTGGAAGTTTTAACCTCGGATATTGAGATGGGTTGGAACAAATGGAGCTTGCCGGAGACCGGTAATGGCGATATAAGTTATGATTATCGTTGCTGCGTAAATAACACCCGAAACGCACCATTTTCCCTAAGAAATATTTAAGGCAAAATTTGGAAAGTGAGGCGCTCCACAGTTGAATAGTTTACGCTATTCTGGAAGATTATTTTTGGAAGTAAAGAGTTAGATTAAAAATAAAGTACGTTTCGTTTATCATCATAACTCAAAATATATCGACCAATTATATAGAGGTCTTGAGAAATTTTATAGGACGTCTTTTCATGTCTAAGTTGCACTGTAGAGGGATTTTGGATCATGGTGCTCAAATTCTGCATTGTAATTATTCTGCACTGTTGGATCATTCTGCTCAAATTTTTTTGTAACAAATCCAGAAAAACAGCGATCTTGAAAATATCAAATTTCTTTATTTTAGTTGCATGCAGAATGTCTGTGTGGAGTTTTGAGCAGTTTTCTCTAGATGCGAAGTGAAATGAAATATGGTATTACGGTCAATCGTCTACGCGAGTGATATAGTCCGAGGGGGGATTGCCCTCAGTGGGGACTCTCTAAGGAATCCTAACCCGTATTTATGCGAAGTTTCGGAGGAAAACTCCGAACGGTTAGGTGGACCTGTTTTTGAACCAGGCACCTTCCGTCTCCCAGTTGAGAGCGGAAACGCGCTTGGCCACTGGTGGGGCTCCAGATGTAACATGAACCTCTTTAAAATTCTTCCATCAAAGGTAACCCCCTCCCCTCAAGGCAGATACCCCTCGTGCACGTGCAGGTTTGTCTTTACACAACACAACAACGCAAAAGAATTTCGAATATTTTTGGGTACATCGGGCAGTAACTTTGCATTTCAGCAACGTTAATCCAATTCTCAACAAAAGCAACTGAACTAATATTTGATTACTTGAGTTTTATGAAGTAAACACTAGCTATTTGTGACCTTATCAAATGTATTTTGTATGTGTGCGTATATCTTTTTTCTTGTTCTTCCTGTATTATAATATGTATGCACATTCTTTCCAGCTCGGAAAGAATGTTCTTCGGCTCTTTCTTAAAAAAAAAAAAAAAAAAAAAAAAACAACGAACACATGACGTCATGAACCACACTTTACACTAAATGACTCAGTTGTAAGCAGACCAATCTATTATTTTAGGTATAAACATTGAAATTTTGTCCTTCATTTCTCCAAAATTAAGATACTAGTCAGAAATATGAAAATAATCATCTGAGTTCTTAATATTTCACCTCCTCTCCAACCGGCTTGAGAATTTTTCTTCCTAGTTATGTGTCTGATGTACAAAACAACTGAGGAAAGAAAATATTTTAAAATCTGTAATTTTGGCTTGATTTAGTTATCATTTCGTTATTATGTTTGCCTCCAACCGCATCAAACGGCGTTTTAACCCTTTAACGCGCAGTGGTCCCGCTCTGGGATCACCGAACTCTGACGTTTTGACTGTTGCCAGTCACGAAGAATAGAATGGATTTCTATAAAAATAGTTACGGGCGACATAGCTCCACGAGAATCCTTTACTTTTTAGCACGTCATTTCCCGCGAAAAAATGGTCACGCTTATTTTTAACAGCACTGGCATCTGCTGGAAAATGGAAGAATGCGAAAACAGCTGGATCGATTGCCCAATGCTGAGAAAAGGGCAGCCGTTGCCATCACTCGACTTAACTACCAGCAAGATGGCGGACGATCGAAACGTTCATCGCGGGCCACAGATCGAGAGACCCTTTTTTGACGACAGCTGGCTGTGCGCGAGCTGTCGATTGGGGAAGGGTTGCGCCTCAAAGGGTTAAAAGACATCTTTTATCTCAGTCTTCACTGCTGTTTGGACGTGCATTTTCCATTCCCATTTTATTGGGTTCAGTGTCTCATTGAACCGGAATAATCTGACATAACAAACTCGCCAACTAATCACCAGAAGCGGCTAGCAAGATTCTTTGATTACACGAAATGTCAAGATCATGAACGCCACTCTATTAATGAGGCGTACAGGCTGACACTGTTTCTTTTCTTTTCTTTTCTTTTTTTTTTCAATTTAATTATTTATATATTTCTTGCTCTACGAGCAAACGCTGCGAATACTCAAACGATGCAGCGGCGCGGCACGTACAGCAAGCAGCTTATGGTGTAATTGATCTGACGGCTGGCTGTTAATTTGGACTGTTGTATTTGCGAAAACACCCTGCCAGTGCTGCCAAAGAAGACGCGGGACAGGGTGAAAAACTTCAGAAACGTCGGCCTGTAACAAGCATGTAGTTGCTGTAATTCGAGGCAACAAACTCGCAGCTGCAGAACAGAGTAAACTTGATATTGTTTGTACACCAGGATTTTGATAACGGCGTTTCACTTATTTATTAACTGACTTTCAAATGAGGTATTTTTAGTACTCAGGATCAAGGGCGGATCCAGAAACTTTTTTCGGAGGGGGCGCAAATCGTGAATACTCATTTTATCTAGTGTAAAGAACATTCAGTATTGGTGAAAGCCCCATTTATCTAATGTAAAGATATTTTTCTCGGAGGGGGCGCGCGCCCCCTGCGCCCTCCCCCTGGATCCGCCTTTGCTCAGGATTCAAGCTGACTTTATTAACCCTTTGAGGTGCAACCCTTTCCCAATGCTGAAAAAAGGGCAGCCGTTGCCATCGCTCGACTTAACTACCGGCAAGATGCCGGACGATCGAAACGTTCATCGCGTGCCACAGATCTAGAGACCCTTTTTTGACGACAGCTGGCTGTGCGCGTTTCGATCGTCCGCCATCTTGCTGGTAGTTAAGTCGAGCGATGGCAACGACTGCCCTTTTTACAGCATTGGGCAAGCTATTTAGCTGTTCTGGCATTCTTCCATTTTTCAGCAGATGTCGTGCTGTTAAAAATAATCGTGACAATTATTTTACGGGAAATGACGTGCTAAAAAGTAAAGGATTCTCGTGGAGCTCTCTCACCCGCAACTATTTTTACAGAAATCAAATCTATTCTTCGTGACTGGCGACAGTCAAAACGTCAGAGTTTGGTGTTCCCAGAGCGGGAACACTGCGCGTTAAAGGGTTAAAAATGAGGTATTTTTAGTACTCAGGATTCAAGCTGACTTTATTAAGAATGCGATTTTTACTTCTGGAGAGCATTCAAAGGGAATAATTTTCGTAATTGTAGTTATTAATCTTATAAATAAAAATGAATTTTTTTTTTTGAAAATACACCCATTTGAAATTTTTGGCGATTTAAAAAAAAAAAAAATTAAGTGCATAAACTTACAATGATAGAGTAATTTAGTGGAGAAAAATGAAACTATCCACAAAAGTTTGATGTCAGTTTCCTTATATTATGAGCCGCTTTTGAACGGAGGCAATTGTTTCATATACTATGTTCCAACTTCAAGGCGTTTGCGGGTCGCCTTAAAATTCTCTGATTAAAGCTTTTATATCACACAGAACCCTCTTTTATTAATTGGAGGGGTTGGGAGCATCAAAATTTTAACATTTGGAAAATTGCATACTACTAAGGTACACCTTAGTGTGTAATTGTCAAAAGATTTTCCCGCCCCACCATGGTTGAGTGGAGAATGCACTCAACATGGTAGGCAGCTAAAGTGTGAAGGGCTCGTGCCCGATCGCGCGGCTGTCGATCTAACGGTCTGTAGTTTTGGTCGGTTTTCTCCAGATGTAACGTGAATAGGCATTAGAACCCCATAGAAAGTCCTCCGACCAAGGCACCCCCTATTGTAGGCAGATACCCCTCGTGTAGGTTTGCTTTAATACAAGCAATAAAATATCTAAAAAAGAAAAAAAGGATTTTCTGAAATAACTAATGTTTGATAATAATTTCATGAATTTCAGTTATGATATCTTGTAAATCAATAACAGTATTTGTGTAAATGTACCGAACAGGTCTCTTCGTTATAGTCATTTATTTGTGGATCCAATTATAAAAATAATTACATTTACTTTTCATTATATAAATTTTATAAAATTTATAATAAGTTTTCTTTGGACTTGGATATTTTAACATGTCTTTTGAAGTTTTTAAAGTTAAGTGTTTTGAACTTTTGCAGTCATGACTGGTATTTATTTTATCTCTGTATCTTAGTTTGTCTCTTTTGTCTTATGTAATTTGTCCTTTTATATGCATCACTGTACCGACCGAGTTGTTTGGTGGGTAAAGCTCCGGTTTCGGGTTCAACTCCCGGCGGCCGGGGTTCGATCCCCGACTGGGCGGGGCTGTCATGCCCGTCCCTTCATAGGGGGTGACGATGGTCCACCTACTAGGTGCTGCCATAATAAAGTGGCCAACATCTTCGAGCCGTTGTAAGGGACAATGCCTAATCGGCAAAGTACCCGACCGTTAGAAAAAAAAAAAAATATGCATCACTGTAAATGGATTTTAATCTGTAGTGTGCATTTCTTTTATAAATAAATAAAAAATTTGTAAGTGAAAAAGGAAAAAACTCTGCACAATTTAGTTTAATGTTAACTATCCAGAGATGGATTTACTTAGGAGAAATTTTGCGGGGGAGGGGGGGGGGAATTTGAATATCAAACTAAGCCTCAATTAAGTTAATTCATTAGTGTAGTAGTTGAATAAACTAATGACTTAAAAATAAAGATTTTTTGATAACATAAATATATAACAAAATAAGTCAGTACGCACTTTCCGATTGATACAAATAGGTTCCACACTCGAACGCTTTAAATGAACGCATAAAACAAATATATAAATTAAAATCTGCACTCACACAGGCAGGAGTATGAGCGCTTCTGAACACTCTTCTGCATGTGTGCAGGTAGAGAATCTTCGCAGCCGAAAAAAAAACTTTAAATGCTTAGTATGTGCCACCTGAAACGCACATACTAAGCTATCTTTTTCAATGTATGTGTGTTACTATCAAAGCTTTTATTTATATTTTCATGTTAACTTTAATACCAGACATTTTAGTGATTTTAATATTTAGTGTTCCTTAAGTGCTGATTCAGGTAATTTTAATACTGCATTTGTTAATTACTTAGATAATTCTCTATGTTATATATTTATGTTAAATAATGTTTAAAAATATACGTGCTTTGCATGGTGTATTATTAAACACATTGACATATTTAACTCTGAAATGCAATAACACAACTAATTCCTTTTAAAAGCTGGAGATACATGAATTTATATTTAAGAGCTAAATAATTTTGCAAGGAGAGGGGGGGTGTTTTAATATCTTCGATAAATGTTACCAGAGGAAGTTTTGTAAATATTACTCCCACTCCTTTTAATATACGTGAGCGTTTAAATAGGTTTGCAATGCAAGATTTATAAGTTTTATTTCACTGTCATATTCCCGTACTCTTGTAAAAATCCCAGTAAATGCACCTTCTGTGTATCAATAAATTAGTTTTCCATTTAACTTTTAACGAATCTCCCTTCCTTTCCAGCTTCCCACATTTAATTGTCACAGTCAACATGGCCATGAAACGCGATATGTAAAAGGTTGGTAACGGCGTGTTACAATAACTTAATGAACTCAAAAATTCCGTGCTTTTAAGCAATTAACCGCTTATCCACCGATTCCATCCGGGAATATGTTATTTCCATTTCATTCTCTTTTAAAATTAATGAAAATTGACTGTTTCCTAATGAGTGCAATCGAAAAAATAAAAACTGTCAAAACTGTAAGAGCCCGGGCTCTTCTCTCGCTTCTAATATATTCCTTAACAGTTCAGGCTTTGCTGCGCTGCCCGAATAGCCGCTTAATTCGCTGTGACAGGAGCTGTAATTAATGACGGTATCAAATTGAAATGCGAAACACTTTTTGAACGTAAACCTATAATTACTTCATATTTAATTATGGATGTCAATTTATAAGTTATCGTACGAACTCTCTATGCACAAAAAGCACGATATTTGTCACTAAGGTGCTTTTAATTGAATCCGGCTAGTTATTTTTTGATTACGTTTAATTTGTGTTGATTCCCGAGGCTGTTCGGTGGTGAAAAAAAAAAAAAAGTCCTGATATCGTTGAGCCGAAGATGTCACATTTTTTTTTAATGTCACAAATTTTTGAAATGTGAAACGCGGTATTAAGGCCAATTATCTGAGCGATAAATAGGTAAAATAGTAAATAGGTTTAAAATAACGCTGTAAAATAGGTTTTACAATTACTGTTTTTCCAGACATAAAATGATATCACCTGCATAAAGCGTTGATATAAGAGGGGCTGTTCCCACAAAACGAAATCATTCTAATGCGAAGAGTTTCCGCGCGTTTCCAAAAAAAAAAAAGCATTAAATTCGATTTCAATACATAATAAAATTGAAGTTTTTTACTTTAGGGTGATGAAGATTACATTATTGAATGTAGACATATTTTCGTCAAATGTTTTTTCTAGCGCCGGTTGTAATTGCCTCCACAACGCAGTCTATCACACACTGAACTCGACAGCGTGAGAGTGTCTTTATTTATAGATTTCCAATCCGGACATGACGTCACATAGGACATGATATTGTATTTTTAGATTTTTCTCGTAACTGCTCTCCTAACTGAGATACAGTCAGAATTTCACAAGTTTTGGGAACTTTCTTTTTGTTGCCGAATTTGTTAAATTTGTTGCCAAGTCCTCAAATCCGTCGCCAAGTTTGTTGCCAATGTCGAGGGGTCACATACTCATTTCAACTCTCTTTCCAGCAACACACATTTATGCGGAAAAAACAACATTACAGTTTTGTATAGCAATATTTTTAAAAATGAACCATGTACAGATAAAAGTCAAAACTTTTATAATTATCCATTTCAGAAGAATAAAACTAACAAGTGAAGTTTCTGTAACGTGGCATACAGTGCGTCCCAAAAGTTTATAGACTGGCGTTTTTTTTATTTAGGAGTTAATCAAAGAAGTAAGAAAGACGACAGAAATTATGCAAATATGTATTGACGCAACAGAAATAGTAAAATGCTTAAAGTACTTCAAACAGTCATAAATTTAATATAAAAAAATAAAAACGAAATAATGCTCTCCCAAAAATATATAGACAACCGGTGTTAAAAGTTAATTGGAGTACTGATCTCCAAATTTGCACGTTTCAAGGTCATGTACTGGTCATTCAATAGCTTTTTGAGATAAAAGTGAAGCTGTCTTTCTTTCTTTGACTGATTGTAAAGATGCCTCGCGACATGCAGTTTTCCGAAACTGAAATTTCCCAAATCTATCGTTTTGATGCTCTTGGAATTAAAGTTGTAGATATTGCAAGAAATCGTAGCTGCAGTAGGGCTAGTATTTATCGAATTCTGTCTAAAAGTGACAATTTGAAAGCAAAATCTCGCACTGGGCGATCAAAGAAAACAACTAAACGGCAAGACAGAGAGATCTTCAGGTAAGCTTCAACCCAGAACTTGTCTGTACGGTCAATTTCTAGAGAAGTAACCATTCCAGTATCAAAAACCACGGTGTATCGACGGCTGCAGATAAGTAAATTGCTTGCTTATCGCAAAATATTTCGCTCACCAAACTTGACAAAAAGGCATAAAGACGCTCGTGTTCAGTGGGCTCGAAAGCATATGTACTGGACAGATGAATGGTTGAGTGTTCTGTTCGGTGATAAAAAGAAGTTCAATTTAGACGGCCCAGTTGGATGGGCATATTACTGGCTCGATATTCGCAAAGAACCGCAAACTTTTTTCTGTAGACATCAAGGAGGGGGTTCACTCATGGTATGGGGAGCATTTTCCTATAATGAAACTACCGGTACTGCTTTTAAAAGGTCGTCAGTGTTCCGAAGATTACCAGAAAAATGATTGAATTACAGTTACTCCCATTCGGAAAGTTGTTAGAGGGGAACAAATGGATATATCAGCAAGAGAATCTCTCCATTCATGTCTCAAATTTCACAATGCAGCGGTTTAGACGAAACCAACTAGCTGTTTTGGATTGGACAGACCTAGGTACTGACCTGAACCCTTTGGAGAACCTTTGAGGAATATTAGCTAGAGACGTATATGCTAATGGGCGTCAATTTACAACAGTTCAATATTTAAAGTTGAAAATTGAAAGAAGTTGGTTTTTTCTAAAGCCAGAATCTCTTCAAACTCTTATTTCAAGTATGCCTGATTTTTTGTAGTGATTAGAAAAATTGGCTCAAAAAATTTGAATATTAAAGGAAAAAAAATGAGTTGTCTATAAACTTTTGGGACACTTAATTTTCATTTTTAGTTTTTACCCCAAAGTCTGTGATTGTGTAATATTATTGTTGTATAGTATTATTATTGTCTTAATGCTAATTATAATTAAAAATGCTTTTTTAAATATTTATTCACCTTTTTCAATTATAAAATGAAAAAAATCTGTCTATTAACTCTTGGGACGCACTGTAGTAAAACAGCACAAGCTTCAAAAGTGACTCTATGCTTATCCCATTAATATAGCATACCTTCCTAAATTAAAAAACGTGAGGTTAGCAAAGATGTTATAAATGATAGAGCAAGTGTTATGAAAACCAATATAATGCTACTACTAACAAAAAAGCAATAATAAACAAAGATCCCCCCCCTATTTTTGTAAACATTTAGAGATTTTTTCCTACCAATAAATTTTTAGATTCAATTCATGTGCCTTGACCAAAAAATTATTTTACACCTGACTTTTACATTTAACATACAGGAAGAAACTAAATATTTTGTTATTTATTCGCTCTTTCTATTCTTTTTCCTTTTCTTCCCCACCCATATTGTTGCACCTACTAGGCTTAAAGTTCGCATTAAAAAAAAAAAAATGTACGGATACATGAAAGGAAATATCGAATTTCCTCGGCTAGATGAATTGATAAGTGAAATTCGAGGAGCCTTTTTCCAGTCACTGAAGACCGATGAGGAAAAAGGAGGATTACTTTTGACTACATTGAGTCTCAGTTGAGATACCATGAATGGCAACTTATCGAAGTCTGGATAATTACCAATGGTACAAAATGAGTAAATAAAATATTTCTAATAAAAAATGGGAAGCAATATGCAGTTGTTATTAAAAAATATTAGGTGTACCTGAAAGTATCGTCCTTTTTATACACAAATTCCTAACAAATAAATTTTCAACAAGTATTGAATTACAAACAAGCTGTGCTTAAGCCTAGGACTCATATTTGTTAAATTTTAAATTGAGAATTTGCCGACCGAGTTGTATGGTGGGTAAGGCTCCGGTTTCGGGTTCAACTATCGTTCGTGTCGATCCCCGATTGGGCGTGTTTGTCATGTCAGTCCCTTCATAGGGGGCGACGTTGGTCCACCTACTAGGTGCCCCCATAATAAAGAGGAAAACTGTTGTGGCCAAAGTCTTCAAGGCAGAGTTCGACCATTAGAAAAATAAAAGTGTATGCGTGTAATCTTTACGCGCGATTGAAGAAAAAATTCATTTACGTTTACGACACATATCACTGAAATGATTAAACTTTAACTTAAAATAAATATCATATTATAATTTAATTATATTTATTATTCATGTACTTTACAAAGATTATATAATTGTTATATTCATATTATTCATTGGAAATAGGTACTTGGATGTCATCATAATTTTTATGTATGAAATTATAGGTCTGTGGTAATTATAATGTGAAACACAAATTTAACTCTCTAAATTGGCTAATTTTCTTGAAAATACAGCATCTATCGTTGTACCAAAACGCGTTGTTGATTGAAGTCGAGAAGTATTCATAGTTAGATCAAAATTTTCTTTTAAAAAATCAACTAACGGCTGAGATTCTTGAGAGCGAAAATTAACATTAAAATCTGCAGTAAGAATCATCGGTAATTCATGATAATTACTTAGAATCCAGGAAGTGTCCATGTTGTAGTATTATTCTTTAACTGTTTTCTTATACCATTGTTCCGTCTGGAGGTTGAGTTTGAATGGGGGGACTGCCCATAGTCTAGTAGTATTATACTTTAACTGTGTTCTTTAATTGATGTTTTCCTCTGTTTGTGGGGTTCGAATGCAGGTAGTTTAATTTTTGTTGTGTTTTTCTATCACAGTGTTCTTAAGCGTTGATTTCGTCTGCTAGTAGGTTTCGAATTATTATTCTGTATCCATGTTTTTAAACTGCAGGTTCTGTCCATTGTTTGGGATTGATTGCAGCCAGTGTCCGTTTCTTACGTAATATTCAGGGGAGTAGCCAGAAATTTTTCATGGGGGGGGGTTACGACTACTACAACTCATATATATGTATACTAGAGATGAGTTCGGGCTCATTTTTTGAAGCCCGAGCCCTCCCGAGCCCGAGCAATATTATTAAAGTTGGAGCCCGAGCCCGCCCGAGCCCGAAATTTCAGCTGGACATTCTTCAAGACAAATAAAATCAACTACTTCATTAATAGGATACAATAATTTTTGGAGCTTCACACACCTTCTAGTCCCCCGTGCCGCTATTTTTTGAAATAAGTACGTCTATTTATCCCATGAATCACTTTTTAAAATCTGTTTCAAGGAGTATGTTCAACAAAGGAGAAATTTTTCACGAGCCCGAGCCCGAACGCAATCGTGAATTACAGAGCCCGAGCCCTAGTCGGGCCCGGGCTTTCGGGCTCGGGCTGAGCCCGTCTCATCTCTAATGTATACGTGGGTGTGATAATGTCGTGAAGAATATACATTTTGTATGGCAAAAAATTCCTCATGGGGGGGGGTTATGAACCCCCCCCCCCTTGGCTACGCCCCTGGTACTAACATTTCTTAAAATACATCTTTTGGGCAAAATAATAACAGACACGACATACATAATATTTAGGAGTTTAATGGCCTAACGGCCAATGCAACTGGCATTTGACAAATAATAATATCACTTCACTTCGAAACTATTCCCTATATTCACTACGAAATAGTATTATAAGACAATTATGTAATTGAAACACAACTGAAACCAGTAATTACTATATATCACGCTCATAAGTCTATGTATTTAATTTTTTGAAGTTTTGATAATTCAACGATCTCCATTTACTTCGCCTCGATGGAAATATAAACAACCTGAGATGCGCAGTTACCCAGTGTGCGTAGCGCCATCTGTTTGCAATAATGGCCTTATCCAACTTTCTAAGCGAATTGTCCCCTCCTATAAATTTACCTTCGTGGGATCAAAGTATGATCCTCCAACCGTGTTCTTAAACGAAAATTTCCCTCTGCTGTTTAAGTACATTTGCAGCCACTATCCCTTTAATTGTGGTGTTCCATCTCCTTGTTCTTAAACCGCTGTTCTGTCTTGAAGTTGGGTTAGAATCCAGGAAAAGTGTTCTTAAACTGACGTTTCCAACTACTTTTCCGGTTCGATTGCAGACAGGTTCCATTTCTTTGTGCTTTTCCAAAACCTTGTATATTATTCATCTAAAAATAAGGATTATCGACAACCTAATGTGAGGTTGGGATTACATGTAAAATATTATGTTGGATGTACGCTACGCTTATTGATATATAAATAAAGATTGATGTCTCAAAGAAACGGTGTGAAATCGCCGTTTCTTTCCCTAACAGGTTCCGCGTATTTTTACAGGATGAAGTCGGCGAAAGCAGTCACGATGAATGTCGTATGACACGATGAATGTCGTATCAAGAGTTAATCAAAATATTAACCCAACTTTCTAGTAAGCGGACGCCAAATATTAATCACTGCACCACAGGGGCGTAGCCAAGGGGGGGATTAGGGGGGTCATAACCCCCCCATGAGAAATATTTGCCATACAAAATGTATATACTTCACTACATTATCACACGAACGTATACATATATATGAGTTGTAGTAGTCGTAACCCCCCCCCCCATGAAAAATTTCTGGCTACGCCCCTGCTGCACCAAGTCGTTTATTTTAAAACGCGTTTGGCATTTGTATGTTCATCAAATACCACCACGGCAGTAATAATTCTATGTATGAAAATAAGTACTAGCCACAATCTAACGATCCACAATGAAGAAAATAAACGTTAGACCTCTTAAAAACAATTTAATTCAAAAGTTATTTCCCCACGGAAATCTTCAGAAACTCCTCAGAGAGTATAGAATTTTACAACTAGTTGCCATCGGCAAAACGAGATATTTAAATACATATTTTGTGGATAACGTTGCCATCTCAAGAAAAACTAAATAATGATAATAATGATAATGCATTTTCAACAATGAAGGCAGCGAAAGGAGCGAGCGGTCGAAAATGTAGGATTTTCCGCGGTTCTTCTTTTTCAGGCGCGCTTGCCGTGGAGTATATGACATATACGTCACTTCCTTTGCTGAGCGTTACTTCCGTCAGAAAAAAAATCTGAGTTACACCCTAGTCGCGGCTAAAGAAGTTTTACTTCAAAAAATTGAGAATTTTATAGAATTATTTTGTTTTGTTTTTAAGAAAAATGGCCACCCTTCTCCTTTTTTTTCACGTCTACCCTCCTTGGACGATTGCATTCGAAATGTTCTGAAATCGATTTTTAGGTATTCCTGAGTGTTGTATTTTACAACAAGAATTTTACTGATATCTCTTTTCTTCTTCGAGGTCACGCAAGATACGTGAAAAGAACGCTCTGGCCCCCTATACCCCATACCTTACGAATTTTGCAAAATCTTCTCTAGTCCAGCATCTAAGCTGAAAAAACTGACATTCGCGCCAAATTTCGGATTATTAGTTTCAATAGCTTTGGCTAGGCAAAATATTGGCATACAAAAATATGACATTACTTTCCTGTACTGTACTCTTAATATCTATTGGTCATTTTTTATTTTTCGCTGGTAATCTTGAAAATATGTCTTTCCATCTGGTGACAATGCTTGAAAATATGTCTTTCCATCAATGACAAAAATATTAATAAATTAACGCGAAAGGTTTCTTGAAAGGTTTTGAAAACACGTATAAAAGCAATTTTTAAAATTTGATTGAAAGCGAAATACATAAAAGAAATAACATTTCCTATTTGTCAAAATAATTGGAACGCCTGACGAAGTACTTGAAGTATCGCTAATGCATTTTGTATTATTGCTCCGAATGGTGATTATACAGTGTGTGTAGCGATTCCTTCCCGGGTTTGGAAGGCTTATAAAAAATATAGATATTACCAATACGGCGAGAAAGTTGACTTTATGTGAGAAAGAAGTGTTACAAGGTTTCTTTCACAAAAGTCCAACATGTGAGCCTTTCGTGACAGCAACGGATTAATGCAATTTTGTAGGGGGATGGGGGAGGGCAGTTAGTTTGTCGGTGAGGGCGGTTAGTTAGAAGATTGACATATACATCCATTTTATTGAAGTAAAATAGGATCTTTTACATTAATTTTTTTTCTCAATTGCGGCTATGGATGGACGCGAGACCATGCGAAACGCGAAATAGCTCAGGTCTCGTCTCGTCTCGCACTTTCACATCGAAGTATCTTCGGTCTCGTCTCGCACCCTAAGGTATCCTCTCGCACCTGGAGGTATCGTCTGGCATCCGTGGGTACCATCTCGCATCCGTGGGTATCGTCTCGCATCCGTAGGTATCGCTTCGTGGTCTCGTCTCGTGCGAGACCGCGAGACCAGTCTCGCGTTTTGTCTGACGCCCAAAATGTCTTTATTCTTACTTTCTTGTATGAAGTAAATAATGTATATTCGTCTCACGTTTATCCGGGTTTCACATATTGTCTTCATACCAATGGTCCAGATTTTTTTTTATGGGGGGGGGCGCAAAACTTGAATACCACCAGAATTGCATGAAATATGCCATTGTCAGGTAAGAAAGCCATTTTATCTAGTGTAAATATATCTCTCTCGGAGGGGACGCACTACCCCTGCTCCCTCCTATTGGATGAGCCCTTGCTTCATGTTTGCTTCCGGGTGTGAAGTATCCAAATGTAATTGCATGCAATGGAATCTCCTTGCAAATTACTTTTAAGACGAACTAGGGATGGTTGCAAGACGTACTTGAGAACAAGACCAGACTTGGACATCGGGCAGTCGGGTGAACGCACGATAGGCCGGTGGTTTCTTGGGCCGCAAGGGCCGTCCTCGGGAAGCTCTAGATGCCAAGGACAGCCTCGCGAAGCTCTAGATTCGACAGCGGCCAGCAAGGTCGCGACTCAAAATGTAGAAGGGGACATATCTTTGAACAATGGTTTCCACATCTAGACTACCTTTATTCTAATATATAAATAGTTATATGTTATATATAATTATTCTTATATAAATTTTAATACATTAAGTTTGCTTGTTTTTCCGGTGTACAATTATTCACTGTTAGAACGATGGGCTTGAAATTTTGCGTAGGTATGTAAAATAAATGATACAGAGAAGCCCTACCCTAGGATACTTTAAAATTCTGTAAATTCACCCGTTCCCTAATTTTCCGTAATTTTCAGCTTTGGAAAGCTTCCTACTAAGTTAATGACAAGTGATCTATCGAAACCTCCATTATTTTGTTCGGTTCTCGTCGTACACAAAGGAAGATGGGAGTCGGTCTGATTGAATTGCCCGGACCGAATCAGCAAGCAGTCCAGTTCGACCCTGCTTGAGAACCAACTTTTACGTCCACATGTTAAAATAATGTGTTTTCTCTAATGTTATTGCAAAAAGGACCCAGAAAATTCTGCATAGGACACCAAATGTTAAATACAGGTCTTAGAATAATCCGGCCGCAGGGGTAACTTCCTTATATAATAAATGTATTTTAACTACACTCGACACAATACCCGTAGAAAAACGTTCGATAATTCACTTAAATACTTCGAAGAAAAATTGCAGACAATTTGCAAAATGCATTCATTAATATAAGGATAGTAATTAAAAATGCCCATTTGAAAGTTAATTCTAAAATTCCCGTTTCCTTAGAGTACCGACTTGTAAGTAATGTCTCATATACCTGAGGGACTGACTATACCCATATTTGCCTGTTATAGCGCGAGAGCTCACCCGAGGTATCGTCTCGCTGTCCCGTCTCACACCCGGAGGTATCGTCTCGCGCTCTCGTGTCGCACACCGAGGTACCATCTCTCAAAATTGCGAGACCGCGAGAAGTCTCGTCCCATCTCACGGTCTCGCGTCCATTGACGGCGGTAGCCCCTCCGCAACCCCCCCCCTCATAATTCGTCCTTGTTTCGTTATGCGGCAGATATCAAGTCTAAAGTCAAGTTCTTCCCATACTCACACAGTCGTTTTAACATGGTAACAAATGCAGTTGTGATCCTTTGACGTAAATTTCGTCTTTGGCACGAACACGCGATCTTTTATGTAACCCCATAAAAGAAATCACCTGGAATTAGGACCGGAGAGCGAGGTGCTCATGGAAGAAGACGATTGTCGACGGCAGAACCTCGTCCAATCCAACGACGAGGAAGCCCGTTATTTGTGAAACAAAACTTGCAATGTTTCTTTCTTGGGGAAGATTTTACTGGAGAAAGAAACATTGAACCATTTTGCTAGCTAGTTGTAGGGCAGCTAGTTTTGCTTGGAAAGCAAACTAGCTGCCCATCCCCGAGAAAATTGCATTATTCTGTCGCTGGCACGAAAGGCTCACATATTGGACTTTCGTGAAATAAAACTTATACCTTATACCATTGCTTTCTCCAATAAAGTCAATATTGTTTCTGTATTGGTTATATATATATATATATATTATATACCTTCCAAACCCGGGAGGGCATTGTGGCACACCCTGTATATTTGAAAAATATGGCTACCATTTTGTCCACTATGGCAACCTTTCTTTCTTTTTACACTCCTGAAATCGTTTCTGTTGAAACTGTTGACATTTAAGCATGCATTTCGGAAAACTGTTGATGTCTGAAGGAGGATATTCTTACCAAGTTCGCATACAAAGCAGATCAATACCACGCGCAATTTAGACCAACTATTAATTTAGCTGTTGACCAATAATAACGTGTTTTTAAAACATTTCATTCCCTTTCCTATTTGTATTTAATTGATTGCTGTATTTCTTTTTTATTATTATTTCCTTGACTATCGCTGTGGTTGTCTGTTCTGCGAATAAGTATTTATGGATACGATCTGTTTTGCTTTTATGTGTTAGCTGAAGTACACGTTCTTCGTTTGGAAGAAAGGAGAGAGTTTTGTAATACTCACGATTGAACTTCAATTCTATCATAGCAGAATTTTCAAAAGTGCCCAATTGTTTCACTCTTAATGTTAACATGTGCATCAGGATAGCTAATATAAATTTAAAACGAATTAACTTCACTTTGCTTTTTACAGCTTTGCAGTAGCTTGCTTCTAAAGTTGTTTAGAGCTTTATGCTAACTGATAAAAATAATTTTTTAGATACTAAATTCCAGGAATAAAATTGAGCCAAAATAAAAACTAATAAAATGGGCACATCCCAGTATTTAATTTCCTGCAGACTGTGTTATGAGCTGAGGAGAAAATGACCATTCCTAAAGTTTTTTCCGCGTGTAAAATTTGCGGCGGAATTAAATGTATAATTTTTGAAATTATTCCATCGGTGGCTTATTTTTCTCCACAACCTTCAACTTCAACCACAAGTGGATTTTTTAAGTATTTTTAAACAGGTGCCTTGAAAATGATGACAATCTCACTTATGATATCTAACTTTCTTAGTCTCATATTGGTGAAGGTTTCTTGACGTAATAAATGACAAAAAGTTCGAGAAACGGGTAGATTTTCATTAGATTGATATGTAATTCCCCCACCTCACAGAGGAGTAAAAAAAATGTGTTTCAAACTTTTCATTGTTTTCTTCGTTTGATAATGTTTACTTGTCTATGAAAAACGACATAAAAAATATAATTACGTAGAAATTATTATGACAATTTTTTCCCCATCTTTTTCAAATTTTCAAGCTTATCTGGCAAAAGTTGCAATTTTGTGTCCCTACAGCCCAGTGAATTAACCCACCCTTTTATAAGGCCGTCGTGAAAAATCGTAACTATTTTCTGGAAATAACTGACATACGGGCTATTTCTTTTCCGCTGGGGGGTAGAGAGAAGACGCTTCCTAATTTTATTCTAAATGCTCAAGATATTTCATACCATCCAAACTGCAATAGAAAAATCGTGCTAAGCAATTTTTAACGCGCCAGCTTCATTTAAATTTATAATTTTCTGAATCAATACCGACGCACAAATTACAAAAATATCGCATAATTTAATTTAGTTGCAGTTCTATATTACCTGAAAAACTGTTTTCGGAAACTGTATAATTTAAATAAATTTTTCCATCCTCATTTACTAGCGCGAAACTTTTACGCTCCATCGAGAATTTAGAAGCATTGTTTCTGATTACGACGACAGACAGAAAATTCTTTTTAAGGTAGCTTTAAATTCAGCCATCTCATGAATATATTATTTTGTAGCTGTTTACGCGTTAGATATAGATATTTAGATTATGCCTATAACAATTTGCAAGAAAAAAGAACTCTTATATGCCTCCTCTTGTTAGCTAGCATTGATCTACTGAAAATAAAGCGACAAATGATACGGGCCTAGGAGGTAAAAACATGACTTATCATTGTAGTTTAATCTAATGAAACACATTTTGAGCATATTTGTCGGCGGAAAAATTTCTTTATTTCAAATTATTACAGAAAGCGTTGTTCGTTGCTGGGCTTTATATTTTTGGTAAAAGAAACGGGTGCAGTTATTTACTGTCCATAAATGTAAAACATGAGATTTTTTCCTGCTGTCGTTGAAAATGCATTTTGAATTAAAGTTATCCATCTTTAAAATTTTAAAACTTTCGTAGCCATTTTAAAAATTTATAATTTTTACGTAATTATTACTTTTATGTTGTTTATAACAATCGTTGATGCACGATGATGATTAGTGAGATGCTTATGAAAAGATGTTATGACATTACTGGCAAAAAATTGTTTTATTAAATACTTTAATATCCACTGAAAAAACAATAATTTGTGACAGTTGTAATTTTTGTGTTGTTTATAACAATCGCTGATGCATGATAATGATTAAGGAGTTGCTCATGAAAAAATGTTACTTAATTATTAGACAAAGTATTGCTTTATTAATATCTTCGATCATAATAATTTCTACATAATTATAATGTTGTTTGTCATAGACAAGTAAACATTATAAAACGAAGAAAATAATGAAATGTTTGAAACACATTTTTTTACTCCTCTGTGAGATGGGGGAATTGCATATCAGCAACTAGTTGTAAAATGGCACCTGGTGGTGATTTTTTGAACTATTTTTTGTTATGAAAGTCTCTCTCTCTCTTTCTCTCGGGGTCTCGTTAAAGTTTTTTTTCAAATATGGTTTTCATTCTGGCTGGTAGTTTGTTCTTTATAGGAAAACTTTAATTATGTAAATCCTGTATTTCACATAATTATTTAAGGATGCTGTACAAATAAAGAGTAATCACAATAAAAATTAATGATAATATAGTTAAAGAAACAAATTCCACATATTCGAAAATTTACAAGGAAGATCCATTTCAAAAAGCATATTATATACTTCAGATAGTTTATTGTACAGAACAAAATAAGTTAGTCTTGGAGAGCATTCAGACACTTCTCTGCAACAGCAAACAAACATTTTTTGAAATCGCGTATTTATTTTTAAAATCTTGTTACTAGAATTTTCTCAATACGTTTTCAGATATTTTGAAAATACATTCAAGAAATTCGACATGTTACATATGTATCAAATAAGGAGAAAGAAAAAAAAAAATGTACGCTTTCGTCGAAAGGAATGTTTATTCTCCTTGTCGTTTTCGCCCGTATTCAAAGCGTTGTTTCCATGGTTACAGATCGCTGGAAATCGTGTGTAAAAATACCAAAGTGTCCTGCATGCTTACGTGTTCTTGAACCCTTGCTGTAACATGGTAAATTAAAGCAAGAACATACAAATGGGGATTTTTCCTCTTTCTCTTTCTCGCTAAAGTCTTGCTCTCCCATGCAGATTCTTTATTTTTTATCCCCCCTCTCCCTTTTTAGCTTATTTCTTCCCTCCTTTTTGAATTTCCTTTTTGTTGTCCATGCAAGGTTTCTCTGTCTATTGCTAGAACTTGTACAGCTGCTTTTGCAGTAAAAGTTTGAAACTTGATTTGTTTAATAAAATGATTCAAGAAAGAAAAGAAGCTTGGTGTGTAACTTTGATTAGAGTTTACCAGACTGTTACTCAATGAAACCATGTATTTTCATTAATTAATATAAACTTACAACGAATGTATTATCATAAATAGAAATACTTGTTTAATTGATTAAGCTTTATGTTTCAGTTCACTGATATTTCTTTCTTTCTTTCTTTTTTCTCATTGGAGTTATTTGTTACATTTTCAAAATAAAAAATATGTTCTATTTCATACAATTTTTTAATTTTTCTTCTCTTTATTCTGACATTTAAGGGGGTATAACATGTATTCGTGTTAAATGTGGTGAAAACAGCCCAAAACCACAGACCGTTAAAACGACTGCTGCGCAATGGGCCGTAACCTCGAACTTCGACATCTGCAAATGTTCAGTGTTTAGAATTATCAAGAAATGAAATTAGTATTACTGTTACTCAATAGTTGCTGTTTTGTTAAGGCAAAGCGCATTAGGATTATTTGCTAAAGAGAGGAATGCCTTGTGCGTGGAAATTGTAAAGGAGCTCTCTCAAGTATTCACGTTACAACTGGAGAAAACCACCCCAAACTCCAGACTGTTAGATCGACATCCACGCGGTAGGCCAGAACTCTGTAACTTCATATTTCAGCCGTCTACAATGTTCAGAGACTTATCCACTCGGCCATGGTGGGTTTCTAAGCAGCCATTTTAACTGAATACTTTTAGACAATTCTCAATTTATAGTAGTTTTCGTAGACTTTTGTTTGTGTTTCCTTGGTTTCAATTGTAGTAGTTAAATTAAGATACATGTTTTCAGGAGATTTAACGTGATTACGGTTTAGAAAATTTAAAAAGTGATCTCTATAAAGGATCCCCAATAGTAAGATAATCCTCCTGTAGCTTTACCCTAATCAAAAACAAACAAACAACAGTACATCGCGCTTTTTTAATCCTTAAATGCATGAATTTAAATTTTTAATAAATAAAATTTGAACTCAACCAGTAAATGGGTGTAGTTAATAGAAAAAAAATAGAAAAAATAAAAATAAATTAATAAAAAACCTTATTGGTGTATTTTTGCATCATCATGAACAATCACTCCTATATCAATATTAAGAGTTAGGACCACTCAGAAAGACATCCCTCATTCCGCCTGGGCCTAGATTCCTAGAGTATACAATCGATCGTAAACCCATCAATCAAATCAAATCAAGCCTTCATTAGTATACGCAGAAATATAAATATTATTCGCTACTCTGACCTGGTTCCGATCCCAAAACAATTTTTCTTGCATATTTTTATTACTTTTTATTTTAAATAATCATAATTCCTAACACCCACAAAATGAAATTGGACTCAGATAGCGAGCCAACAATGAAAATTGTCACAGATTAAAAAGAAAAATAAACAATCAAAGATTATAGTTGCGTTCGGTAGCAATAAAATAGTTTTCGTGAAATTAAAAAAAAAAAAAAAAAAAATATGCAAAGGTTGCTGTATAAACAGGTATGAGATTTTAAACAAAATGGATTTAAAGATCAATTACCCTACTCCATTTAACTTTCTTAAATCTTAATAAAAGTACGTCAAATCCAAAATGTTACTGCCTGACTAAATTCGTTTTACAAATTATTGCTCATGTCAGGAGTGGGGTTCGAACCCAAGCTCTATTTCGAGAACAAGATAAATCTGGCGCCTTAGACCGCTCGGCCATCCTGACTGCAAAGGCAGCTCCTATGTCACGCCTCATACTCTCATGCATTCGTAACGTTCAATGTTTTCTCGCAAAGAGAGCTTCTTGGATTTTATCCACTCTCGCCTCGCTGCGTTGTGTAAACTTGGAATAATTTATAATATCAAGTACTATAAGTTTCAGACAAGTTCACACCCAGACAGCACAGCAAACTTGCATCAAACTTGCAGCAAACTTGATTTATCAAGTCAGTAAACTTGAATTAAGCTTGAAAATTTCAAGCTTGTAAGCTTAATGCAAGCTTGAATCAAGTGTTCTAGTTTACACTTGCCCAGCTTGCATTAAGCTTGACATGTCAAGCTTGAATCAAGCTTGACTTAGCAAGCTTAATTTCAAGCTTAAAAAATTTTGATAAAAAAAGATTTCCTAAATAAACGTTGCGCCGGTCTCGCCCCACATATTTTATTTTGCCACGCATTTTCCCATCTACGCTGAAATTTCAATTTAATTTAATCTGTTCCATAAAGTATTCGCATCTAGAATAGAACCCGGGACCTTTGGGTTGGCAGCCGAACGCGCTATCGGTTCAGCCACTGAGCTTCGCGCAGCTCTCACTAAAGTTTGAAGTGAATTATCATGCCGTTTTCTCGCCAGATTGATAAGTGGGCGATGTGTTATTTGTTTCTTTTAATTTTCCATGGGATGCATCAAAATTAAAATTATGTTATGTGTGATTTAGAGACTCTACTAATAGGGAAATAAACATAATATAAACTTAACAGCAAAACACGTTTTAAAACTTTCAAAATCGAGACAAACGGCTGATTTTGAAATCAATTTCGTAGTATAATTGTATTTTATTTTGAAGAATTTCCATTTTTGGAAATACAGAAGATATATTTTCTTAATTCTATGGTCAAGTAAATTTATGACTGATGATAAAGTATTTTCTAGCGGCCGGAAACCGCCTCATTCTACCACCCATAAACTTAAGTATATTAACTAACTAAATTGTGTTAATTATATTAAAATTTATTTTTAGGGCTAATTAATTAGTTAATGGAATTACTAATGTTAATTAGATGTAAATAAAACTAAAACTCCCCTCGTGTTACACTTCAGAGGGGGCTTATTCCATTCATTCCTTCTTCTTAGAATTTTCAATGCCCATTCTCCTTCTCGCCTACAGCGACAGATGGCGCATTCAGCGCAATAATCAAGCTAATGGATTGAAATGTCAAGCTTGTATTAACAGGTCAAATTCAAGTCAATGTGAAGCTTGATTAAAGATTATGTGCTGTCTGGGCAGTAAATCGCGCTCTCTTTCGCGAATAACAGCTTAAAACTGACAATAAAAACCGCCCAGCCGTCTCAATCACATTGGTTCGAAATATTCCTTAAAATATTATAACATTCAGATTCAGTTTCATAAAGAAAAAAATACTTTAGTGACTGGCAATGACTCACAAAAGTACCGCTCTGGAAGTCGCTGAATTACTCCACAAATGTCAGGAGTGGGGTTCGAACCCACGCTCTCTTTCGAGAACCAGAGCATAAATCTGGCGACTTACACCGCTCGGCCATCCTGGCTGCAAAAGCAGCTTCAATCTCATGCCTCATACTCTCATGCATTCGTAACCCTCAATGTTTTCTCGCAAAGAGAGCTTCGTGGATTTTATCCACTCTCGCTTCGCTGCATTATGTAAACTTGGAATAATTTATAATATATACTACTATTAGTTTTAGACAAGTTCACAGTAAATCACACTCTTCTTCGCGAACAATAGCTTGAAACTGACAATAAAAACAGCTCAGCCACACCAATCTCACTGGTTCGTTATATTCTTTAAAATATTGTAACATTCAGATTCAGTTTCTTAAAGAAAAAAATACTTTAGTGACTGGATATCACTCACAAAATAATCGCTCTGGAAGTCACTGAACTACACCACAAATGTCAGGAGTGGGTTTCGTTCGTACCAAAGCGCTCTTTCGAGAACAGAGCTTAAATCTGGCGCCTTAGACCGCTCGGCCATCCTGACTGTAAATGCAGTTCCTATCTCATGCCTCATAATCTCATGCATTCGTAATCTTCAATGTTTTCTCGCAAGGAGAGCTTCGTGGATTTTATCCACTCTCACTTCGCTGTGTTATGTAAAGCTAGAATAATTTATAATATCAAGTAGTAATTTATAATATCAAGTTTTAGACAAGTTCACAGTAAATCGCACTCTCTTTCGCGAATAATAGCTTGAAACTGACAAAATCCGCTCAGCCACCATAATCTCATTTGTTCGTTATATTCATTAAAATACTATAACATTGAGGTTCAGTTTCATAAAGAAAAAAAAAATACTTTAGTGACTCACAAAATAGTCGCTCTGGAAGTCGCTGAACTACTCCACAAATGTCAGGAGTGGGGTTCTAACCCACGCTCTCTTTCGAGAACCAGAGCTTAAATCTGGCGACTTAGACCGATCGGCCATCCTGACTGCAAATGCGGTTATTATGTCATGCCTCATAATCTCAATTATTCGTAACCTCCAATTGTTTCTCGCAAAGAGAGCTTCGTCGATTTTATATACTCTTGCTTCGCTGCGTTATGTAAACTTGGAATAATTTATAATATGAAGTACTATAAATTTTAGAAAAGTTCACAGTAAATCGCACTCTCTTTCGCGAATAATAGCTTGAAATTGTCATTAAAACCGCCCAGCTACCCGAATCACTTTGGTTCGTTTAAAATATTATAACATTCAGATTCAGTTTCATAAAGAAAAAGGTACTTTAGTGACTGGCAATGTCTCACAAAATAATCGCTGTGGGTGTCACTGAACTACTCTACAAATGTCAGGAGTGGGGTTCGAACTCACGCTCTCTTACGAGAACCAGAGCTTAAATTGGGCGTCTTAGACCGCTCGGCCATCCTGACTGCAAATGCAGCGCCTATCTCATGCCTCATACTCTCATGCATTCGTAACCTTCAATGTTTTCTCGCAAGGAGAGCCTCGTGTATTTTATCAACTCTCGCTTCGCTGCGTTATGTAAAGTTAGAATAATTTATAATATCAAGTACTAATTTATAATATCAAGTTTTAGACAAGTTCACAGTAAATCGCACTCTCTTTCGCGAATAATAGCTTGAAACTGACAAAATCCGCTCAGCCACCACAATCTCATTTGTTCGTTATATTCTTATATAACGAACAAATGAGATTGATACTATAACATTGAGGTTCAGTTTCATAAAAAAAAAAAAAAAAAAAATACTTTAGTGACAGGCAATGACTCACAAAATAATCGCTCTGGAAGTCGCAGAACTACTCCACAAATGTCAGGAGTGGGGTTCGAACCCACGCTCTCTTTCGAGAACCAGAGCTTAAATCTGGCGTCTTAGACTGCTCGGATAGCGGCTCGTGGGTTACATACAGCAAGTACAGCCGGGCTGCACTTGAAATTATCAACACATAATTTAAAATAATTTATTCTACTACTTTCTTAAATTCAGATTAGAATTATGGAATTTCTATGAGAAATTTTTAAAAAATCGAAAACAAAAACAAAAAACAGCGTGCTGTAGTATCTGCCGGATCGCTCATTCAGAAAAAAGCCCTTTAATCTTCCTGCAATTCAACTGTGAGTCTTGGTACAGCCGAGGCCTCCGAGAGAGGAGAAAGAATCTTTCACCTCTCTCGGAGGCCTCGGTACAGCCCTCATAGCCGATCAAGAAATTGGCAGCACCGTTGCCATGGCAACGAGTTTGTAAGCAGTCTCTCCGGCATAGGGAGTTAGTAGCTAAGTACAGCTGATGAAAGATTTTCAAACGACGGCTGCAGTGAATTCGACTGACTGATTGGCTCGAGAAGTGAGGGAGGGGTACGGCGAATATATGTTCGGAAAATTCTCGACTTTATATTGCTGAATTTATCAAGAAGGTAAGCCTGGAGAGACGCTTATGATGTACAATTACCAATCAAAGCAGTATTTTTTTTAAGTAAGCAAGAACTGGCATTTAGCGGACATGGCGAGCGAGAAAATTCTTTAAACATGGGAAACTTTAAAGAGCTTTTAAAATTATTGATATCTGAATTAAAACAACGCCTTTTTATGAGGAAATCACTGACCGATTCGCTTAAGTTTAAAAGAAAGGACGGTTGATTTGACTTATAAAAAATAAGCAAGTTTTCTTTCTTTTTTTTTTTTTTTTTCTTTCCTTCTGAAGTTATCGCTACAAAGGAAAATTCTAAGGAAACTTCGAATCAGACACGGATTAATGCAATTTTGAGGATAAGAGCGGCTGGTTGAAATTTATGTAAATTTTATGGAAGTAAAATAGGATCTCTTGCATTTTTTATGAAATTTCTTTTTCTTCGGTGAGGGCTTAATCCGTTTTCGAATTCAAAGATTTTCCATTCTTGTGGGGAGGCAGGGGGGGGGGGGAAGCTCATATGCTTCCGGCTGCACTAACAGTTTTGACCACGGTCCGCCACTGCGCTCGGCCATCCTGACTGCAAATGCAGTTCCTATCTCATGCCTCATAATCTCATGCATTCGTAACCTTTGTTTTCTCGCTAGGAGAGCTTCGTGGATTTTATCCACTCCGGCTTCGGTGCGTTATGTAAAGTTAGAATAATTTATAATATCAAGTACTAATTTATAATATCAAGTTTTAGACAAGTTAACAGTAAATCGCACTCTCTTTCGCGAATAATAGCTTGAAACTGACAAAATCCGCTCAGCCACAACAATCTCATTGGTTCGTTATATTCTTTAAACTACTATAACATTCAGGTTCAGTTTCATAAAGAAAAAAAATACTTTAGTGACTCACAAAATAAACGCTCTGGAAGTCGCTGAACTACTCCACAAATGTCAGGATTGGGGTTGGAACCCACGCTCTCTTTCGAGAACCAGAGCTTAAATCTGGCGCCTTAGACCGCTGGGCCATGCCGACTGCAAAGGCAGTTCCTATGGCATGCCTCATAATCTCATGTATTCGTAACCTCCAATTGTTTCTCGCAAAGAGAGCTTCGTGGGTTTTATATACTCTTGCTTCGCTTGGAATGTAAACTTGGAATAATTTATAATATGAAGTACTATAAATTTTAGACAAGCTCACAGTAAATCGCACTCTCTTTCGAGAATAATAGCTTGAAACTGACATTAAAAACCGCCCAGCTACAGCAATCACATTGGTTCGTTAAAATATTATAACTTTCAGATTCATAAAGAAAAAACACTTTAGTGATCAGCAATGTCTCACTAAACAATCGCAGCGGCAGTCACTGAACTACTCCACAAGTGTCAGGGGTGGGGTTCGAACCCACGCTCTCTTTCGAGAACCAGAGCTTAAATCTGCCGCCTTAGACCGCTCGGCCATCCTAACGGTAAATACAGCTCCTATCTCATGCCTCATACTGTCATGCATTCGTAACCTTCAATGTTTTCTCGCAAAGAGAGCTTCGTGGATTTTATCCACTCTCGCTTCGCTGCGTTATGTAAACTTGGAATAATTTATACTATCAAGTACTATAAATTTTAGACAAGTTCACAGTAAATCGCATTCTCTTTCGCGAATAATAGCTTGAAACTGACATTAACCCATTTGTGCCTGGATATTTTTTTGACTTTCTTCGATTTTTAAGGATAACAGAAATAATAGATAAATTTCTGATGTCAACTTCTTGAACAAGGGATCATTTCTTTTAAAATCATTATGCATAAAAATCGAAATATTAACATCCTATTTGGTCATGTTAATATATTTTGTAGAGTTCAGGCTCAATACTCATGAATTAAGGCTAGGAAAAATAAATAACGTTTTCGACTAATAGCGAAAATGCCGTCCCAAAAAAGGGACACTGGGCATAAATGGGTTAAAAACCGACCAGTTACCGGAATCACATTGGTTCGTTAAAATATTATAATATTCAGATTCATAGAGAAAAACCACTTTAGTGACTAGCAATGTCTCACTAAACAATCGCTGCGGCAGTCACTGAATTACTCCACAAATGTCAGGAGTGGGGTTCGAACCCCCGCTCTCTTTCGAGAACCAGAGCTTAAATCTGGCGCCTTAGACCGCTCGGCCATTCTGACTGCAAATGCCGGTTGTATGTCATGCCTCATACTCTCATGCATTCGTAACCTTCAATGTTTTCTCGCAAAGAGAGCTGTAAAGAAGTTTATTAGTAGGGCTGTTTTAAATTATAAAGTTGCGTTGTGAGATAATGCAGAAACCAGGTTCGAATGCACTTAGTTGCAATAAAATAAAAGACGTTAAATACTGAAAAACTATTTTATTAAACATATACTATTGAAACATTATTGTAACGGGCGGTGGTGGCTCAGCGAAAATAAAATGACGTCCTATATGGACAGTGCAATTCATGTTACTGTGAAAGTGAATAAAGCGAGAATGGGAGACAAATTATATATGAGGTGATTTAAGTCATTAAAAACAGACCGGGGATTTAAAGTTCATACTGTAAAATTAGCCTATGGAGATCGATTTTTTTTTTCCCAAGCCTACAAGTTCTATCACTACGAAATATTAATACAGAGGACCATTGTTTATAAACTATAACATTTTTCAAGAGACCGTTACTAAAAACATTTTAAAAATTGCGTTTTTTTTCTTCTTTTTTGAAGATTCTGAAATGTACTAAAGTCATAATGCATAGTAAAAGCTCAAGCCTGTCTAAAGCGGATCTTTAACTACGCGGAAACTTGTTCTTTTATCAAATATTTCTTGGTCCTCTGAATACTACTCTAGGATATAACAAGTTGAGGATTCAGAAATTTTTTTAGAAGGGGCTAATTTAAAAAAAAAAAAGAAAAAAAAACTTTTGTGTCCTAAACACGATATGCAATAAAACAAAATATCACTTTAAAGTATTGTAATTTGTTTTGGGAGGGTGAATTTAGAATAAAAGGTTATTTTAACTATGCAAAATGCACATTAAAGTAAAATGCTACCCTTTAGAAATGTCTTTGGAAAGGGGAAGGAGGGGCGCTCAAGCGTCTTAGCCCTTTCCCTGTATGCAACGCTGGATATAACTTTTGTTTAATGGAAAACTGCGTCAATGGAAGAACATTTATTTCCGTTTAAGACAAAATTTTATTATTATACAGTAAAACCTCATAAATTTCAACCGAATCCTTTTCACTAATTCGATTGATATTATTTTAAAATACAAGTTAGATTAATTTATTTGAGTAATTACTCCGAGAAAACCATGTAAATGAATTTTCTTGCGAAAATAATTTTATATCATTACAACATTATGGAATGGAATGAGTGAAAGAAAGAAAGAAAGAATATCTATATGAGGGTTTTATTTTTTTAAGTCTAATGAATGTTTGATAAACTAATATTTATTTGACTTCCACGCAAAGCTCTATTTGTAGCAAACGGAATCTCATTTTGAAACAAATTGGAATCTCCAAAAAGAGAAGTAAAGGAAATGGGATATTTTCTTGGGAAAGCGAAACACGTACAAAGCAGACAATGAGTCTTTTTGACAGTTTGGCGCATTTGGCGGAATGCTGTGTGAGGTATAACCTTAAAAATTACGCCAGCACAGAATTACACATTGGCGAGAACAATAACTTGGCCGAGATAAATAACGCCAATTCCAGAGCAACCCTAACAGTTAATCCAATAAAATTAAAAATGACGTAATCGCGAGCGAATAAGTTTAAAGACGTCGGAAGGGCAACAAATAATAAAAACCCCAACACCAAGCCAAAGGAGGGGAATCCAAAAATACGTTGATTTTGCAAACGGACGCAATTATAATCTATTTTTAGCACACCGGTCCGAAGAGACGAATAAACAAAAATAATAGTGCATACGGGGAAAAGCAAATATATAGATTGAAAAGCCGAAATGGCAGAAAAATGAAAACCGAAGTGATTTAGAATTCTTGATTTTGGTTAGATTACATTAAAGAAATCCAAAGTAAATTATTATTGAATTAGATATGTGATCTCCATCACATATATACTCCCCTCAACCAGGAAAAAAATTTGAAGAATTTTTTTTAAAATTAGTTACAATTAATGTCTTTAAAAATTTAAATTAAATGCTCTGTTTGGCTGGCTTAAACAATTAAGAAAAGCATTAAATTATAAAATTGAAAAAATACTGATGACCACCATCTAAAATATGTTTACAGAGAAAAAAAAATTGTCATGACAAAAATAAAAATAATAAGTGCTAGCAATAAAAAGAAATGTCGACAAAATCAAAGTGGAGCATTTGGCTCACAATACAAAGGGGCATTTTAGCACGTCCTTTCTTTCAAACAAGGGGCATTTTAGCACACCTATTTTTTTTTTTTTCTTAAATAAGGACATTTTAGCACACCCTTTTCTCTTTAATTGAGCATTTCAAGCTCAAGTGCACATCCAAAACATACTGCTTGAACTTGCAGTGAGTACTCAAAATTATAATTATAAACCAGCGCTGTTGAATAGTTTGCATATATATATCAATAAGGCCTTTAAATATTAGAATTATGCATCAAAAATACTTCACTCAATCGACAAAATAAAACAATATATTCAAATTATAATATTATATTAAAAAAAATTGTTTTTTGTTTGACGGTAATTTTTCACACAGTTCTGTACCATCAGAATTGTAATAATGTTTTAAATAGTACATGACATGATAGTATCTTGACATACATATCTGTATATCATAAGGAAAATAAACACATTCAATTAAAAAAATTATACTTGCACAAAATGACAATGAAAAACTTTAAGGAAATTGAATATCAATCTGTAAAATGCAATCAACGAACATCAATCTAAGTACAATTAAAAAGATCTCAGTAAAAGGTTTAAGTGCTATTGGACACTCACATTTTTATTTATTTATTTTAAATTTTAAAGTTAGAGATAATACAAAATGAATCATTTTATTTTATTATTAATTATTATTTTATGTCTGTGAAATTATTTACTTTAGAAGTCATTATTTATTAAGTGTTAAGTTTTAGGAACATTATTGAAGAAATGATATATTCAGAGACACATCATGAATTCCAAATACACAAGTGAAAACTGCTGGACCAGCCAGGCAGTATACAAAAGCAATTATACCTCCAAGCTTGTGGGCGCCTCACAAACAAGGAAAGAAGCATTCAACACATGCACACAATAATATATCAGTGAATGTCAAATAAACAAGTTTTTAATTATGTGGAGGTAATAGAAAAAAAATTAAGTTATAAAAGTGAGATTAGTTAACTTGCAAGTCCTGAAAATGTAGGTTTAAACTTGTAACAAGTAAGTAAAATCTTAGTTATTAGCTTAAAAAGAAAATTGAATGCAATTGTTGTCATACTGTATTAAAAAACTAACTTAATTATTAATTTTTGAAGTTCAATAAAAGAAAAATGTTGTCACCTATTAACACACCAAAAGTTTCAAAATGCACAAAATTGGGAAAGAATAGCACACAAAAGTACAAATAAAAATGCACTAAAATGCAATTACAAAACAATACAATATTACTGATACTCTGAAATTATATACCATCAAATTTCACCTTTTAAAGTCTTGAGTTAATCTGATCACTACATATATATTTTATTACGAACCTAACTAAACAAACAATATTTCACAAAATAATCACTAAGGTAAGAATAAACATAATTCAAATAATAAATTAACTATAAGCACTCTGAAATGTAAATCAATATAATTTTTTTATAACTCATAATCATTGACATTGTGTCAATGTAAATCAATATAATTTTTTTTATAACTTAGTGAGTACTTGATACATTAAAGTTGTATTAATTTATAGTAAGGTACACAAGAGATTTAAATATTTCATGGTATAGAAAAAATAAAAAGATTTCAAAATAAGATGTTATGTTTGTGTATGTGAACACACAAAAGAGTGACAAAACAAATACAGTGTGTTTAAAATATTTTTGAAATGTACTACTGTACACCATATTGAAAATGTTTGAGAAAAAAATGTAATAAATATTCGAAAATTTGTGTGTAGCAAAATCTGGAAGGACAAGCACAATGAACTCAATCAGCAGAATATTAGTGTGAACATGTTTGTGTGTGTGTAACATATAAGACATAAACACAAGTGTGATGAAAAAATCAAGTGTGTGAAAAGGTTGAGAGTCAGCAAGTGTAGGCAATGTAAATAAAAAACAACATGAAAAAATGCAAGTAAATGTGGAAAAAGAGTGTAATTGTGGACAAACACAAACTTCAAAGATCAGTGACTATTCAAGTATGAATTTTATTTGAAGTACAACAAACAATGTGTCATATTGTGTAATTGAAAAGAAAAAAAAAAGGTAATAAAATGAATACCATTATATTCTTCCAAAGAATACATGAATTAAACAGAGGCATATCAATGGCAGGAAAAAAAAAACAATAAAACAGTGTATCAAAAAGAAACAAGTGTGAACTGTACAACCTATGGTAAGCCTGTAAAACCTCTATTAAAAAGGCCAAAAATAGAGTGAAACATAAAAATATAAATGTACATTTTAAAAATATGTTAAGACATAGAATGTGTGTAAAAAAAAAAAAAATGTGTAAAAAAATCAGTCAACATGGTGATTGTAAATAATAGCATGTTCAAAGAAAAGAAAAAAAAAACCGTGTAAAAATATATGATAAAAATAGAAACAGTATATATTGTGAGGTAAGGGAAAAAAAACTGAAAGCATATGTATGTTGTGCCATGGACTTTAATATGCAAAAATGCAGTGTGTAAGAGTGAGTAAAAAGCGTGTGCCTTAGAAAGGCCTTGCCATGGACTTATTTATTGCAAGAGTGTGAAAAGACATGTAAGTGAAGACTGTCATGATTATCACAATAAAGAGTAAAGAAAAAAAAAACCTAATGATGTATGTGTACTTCATAGAAACTGTACAACGAGCATAGTAATGTAAAATATAGCACGAGAAAAAGTTCAAACATTATAAAGATAACTAAGAGGAATATTTAAGCAAATAAAAAATTAAACAAATAAAAAAATATATATAATAAAACATATAAAGTAATAAGTAAAACTGATATTCATCTTAAAAATTAATAGGTCTTATCTTTTTGCAAACTTAATAGGTAATTGAAAGTAACGCCATGTACTAAAATCTCAAATAACGCTACATTTACTCTATTTAATACTTAAGAAAAATGCGCATTTTATAAAGTTTAAAGCACTTAACTTTCATAATTTAATTTTTAATGTATACATAATAGCAATAAAGGAAATAATCATTGTTAGAAAACCCCAAAGTTATGTAGAATTATTTTATACAGTATATATAAATACACCACTGAAACATCCCCTTTTTTTACAAATATAAAATTATCACTTGAACATTAAAATATCACTATATCAAAAATAATTGTTGAAAAATTAAATTATTCCGTGTTCCTTTTCGGCACAGTTACTTCCATTTTGTGAAGTCCCGACAGAAACACCACTTTTACCTTTAAATAAAATGTTCTCTATTCAAAAGCAAAGAAAATAATATTACATACTTTGTTACTTCTATTTCAACTTTTGTGTCACATGTTACGCAGCTGACCAATGTCCGATCAGCAAAACTCCTTCATTTTCAAGGCGAAGTACGAGCGAGCCGAGCACACACACACACAAAAAAAAAACTCCAAACAGAGGTGTGGGGATGACACTGTTTTTCTCTCACGTTCATTCCAGTGCACGGAGACACGCACAATAACATGATATCAGTACGTCACATGCCGGGGCGAACTAATAATTTTTTTTTTTTAAATTCTTTTACGCACAGAGTTCGGCTTCCATAGTCAGTCTCCAAAGCTAAGAATGCCGGGCAGAAAAATATTCAGTGTCATTACGTATTAATCGCACCCCTAGGAGAAACAAAACTGATGAAGTGACGCAAAACAAAACTGCACAATTCCGCAATAACAGTCGGGATTCGGGATCCTTGAGAATATGAGCCATACGAAACACATGGTTGACACGAACACACTGAATCCGGCTAGAGATCACCACAGCGGGCCGAGCACCAGATGAATAAACGGCTATTCACAAGTTGTAAGTTCCCGACCACGAAAACGGAAGTCAAGCCATCCTGAAGGAGTAGTAATATGCTGGATATATACAAGCTGGATACTGTACGCTTCCATTTGCTAAGCCACTAAAAATGCAGGAGAAGCAGATTTCTGAGCGCTGACATCCGACGGTCTGAGATGATTCCATACGCTGTTTGCTAAGCTACCACCGAAAAAAAAATACAACTTAAGTGACAGGGTAGGCACCAATTTATGTAAAGAAGTTAATTAGTACGGTTGTTTTAAATTATTAAGTTGCGTTGTGAGATAATGCAGAAACCAGGTTCGAATGCACTTAGTTGCAATAAAATAAAAAGACGTTAAATACTGAAAAACTATTTTATTAAACATATACTATTAAAACATTATTATAACGGGCGGTGGTGGCTCAGCGAAAATAAAATGACGTCCTATATGGACAGTGCAATTAAGATGGAATGCTTTAAAAATTACGCCAGCACAGAATTACAAGTTGGCGAGAACAATAACTTGGCAGAGATAAATAACGCCAATTCCAGAGCAACCCTAACAGTTAATCCAATAAAATTAAAAATGACGTAAGCGAATAAGTTTAAAGACGTCGCAAGGGCAACAAATAATAAAAACGCCAACACCAAGCCAAAGGAGGGGAATCCAAAAATACGTTGATTTTGCAAACGGACGCAATTATAATCTATTTTTAGCACACCGGTCCGAAGAGACGAATAAACAAAAAGAATAGTGCATACGGGGATAAGCAAATATACAGATTTAAAAGCCGAAATGGCAGAAAAACGAAAACCTAAGTGATTTAGAATTCTTGATTTTGAATAGATTACATTAAAGAAAGCCAAAGTAAATGATTATTAAATTAGATATGTGATCTCTATCCCAAGAGCTTCGTGGATTTTATCCACTCTCGCTTCGCTGCGTTATGTAAACTTGGAATAATTTATAATATCAAGTGCTATAAATTTTAGACAAGTTCACAGTATATCGCACTCTCTTTGGCGAATAATAGCTTGAAACTGACAATAAAAACCGCTCAGCCACCCAATCACATTGGTTCGTTATATTCTTTAAAATATTATAACATTCAGATTCAGTTTCATAAAAAAAAAAAACTTTAGTGACTGGCAAAAACTCACAAAATAATCGCACTGGAATTCACAGAACTACTCCACAAATGTCAGGAGTGGGGTTTGAACCCACGCTCTCTTTCGCGAACCAGAGCTTAAATCTGGCGCCTTAGACCGCTCGGCCATTCCGGCTGCAAATGCCGGTTGTTTGTCATGTCTCATACTCTCATGCATTCGTAACCTTCAATGTTTTCTCGCAAAGAGAGCTTTGTGGATTTTATCCATTCTCGCTTCGCTGCGTTATATAAACTTGGAATAATTCATATCAAGTGCTTTAAATTTTAGACAAGTTCACAGTAAATCGCACTCTCTTTCGCGAATAATAGCTTGAAACTGACAATAAAAACCGCTCAGCCACCCCAATCACATTGGTTCGTTTAAAATATTATAACATTCAGATTCAGTTTCATAAAGAAAAAAATACTTTAGTGACTGGCAATGACTCAAAAAATAATCGCTCTGGAAGTCACAGAACCACTCCAGAAATGTCAGGAGTGGGGTTCGAATCCACGCTCTCTTTCGAGAACCAGAGCTTAAGTCTGGCGCCTTAGACCGCTTGGCCATCCTGACTGCGTCGGTCGGTGAAAAATCATTCGTCAATATCTATATGTTTCGTAACTTGTATTTTCTCACACTGAATGTGTGTGTGGATATTTGTATTATGGCAAGCTTACACGAGCGGCATCTGCTTACGGAGGGAGGGAGACGTATTTTGGGTGGAGAACATTTTAAGTTCTACTAACGCGTATTCGCGTTGCATCTGAAGAAAATCGGCCAAGATATCAAACCATTAGATCAACAGCCGCGCGGTAGGACAGAGCTCCAGAACTTCACACTTCAGTCGTCTACCGTGTTCAGAGACTTTTGCACGATGCCATGGTGGACCTCTGAGCAACTGTTTTAACTGAATAGATTTAGCCAACTCGCAATTTAAAGAAGTTTTGTGGACTTGTGTTTGTGTTTCCTTAGTTCAAATTGCAATACTAAAATAAAGAGTAAGAATGCAAAGAAATGACTAGATGAAGATTAGTATTTCAATCATGCTTACTTTAATAAAACCTAAACGAAAAATTGTACTTCGCTGTAAGCTTGATGCAGAAAAATCTGTTGGAACGATTAAAGTGCAGTGCTAGATGTGTGTTTTAGGCAAACCCAGGCCCAAATTACCTCACAGGCCAAGTAGGACTCGGCCTAGGTCTCCCAAGTTTTGGGGACTCGAAAATGATTAAAGTCATTTTAAGCTTTAATAAAATTAGCATAAGAACATTAGCTAATAGATGATAGCAAATAAAGAGAGTAAATAAAGAGATGCAATTTTTTTGCAACACATACCGCTGAGCAAAAGTGTATGCTTACACTACATTCAGGGATAGAAGCAATACTGTCCGAAGCATTCCAGCATGGATGATATTTCAATGTGACCTCATCTGAAGCATAACTAGAGTTAGAGATTAATGAGACAAAGGGCGAACTTGACCCACACTCTTTATGTACAACAAAAATTTGTACTCTATGACTTACGGAGTGTATAACCTTTTTAAGGAGTTCTAACGATGATTCATGTTACATCACCCAAACCGCCCTAAAGACCAAACCTTTAGATCGACAACCGCGCGGTAGGCCAGAGAACCACAGACATTCACAATTCAATGGCTCATTCAATTGTCCATGGTGGCCCAACTAGCTTTTTAAAGTTTTTTATTTTTGAAGATTTTACAGTGCTGTTGATTTGGTTTTTAAAAATGGAGGAGGTACAAGGAGAGCAATTAGTCTTTATTCATAATTTACAGACAGACAAATGCATTTTTATTCTTTCTTATTTTATCATCGATATTTTATATCGTTGATTTTGTAAATGTGCAATAGGATTGCAGTATGCTTATTTAGTTACCTGCAATCGCTGATGTATCTTAATTCCATTACATCTAGGGATGGAGGCGAGATGGAAAATAGGCGTCTCTCGTCTCGCAAAACAGCCTAAAAGCTTTGTCTCGTCTCGCAAATTCCCTATATAGTAGTGCTAAAAATGTCTGTCTCGTCCCGCAAAAAAGTTGTAAATGTCTGTCTCGTCTCGCGTGCATTCCTAATTACATCTTGCACTCTTAAACAGTAAATTATGTTTAAAATACGTCTTACTATCCTTTATTCATTAAACTTATGATTCCAGTATTTTTTTCCCCTTGTCTGCATGTTTTCGTTTTGGCAATGTTTATTTTCACGACTTTTTCCCTACTTTTTCAGAACGTAAGTTAACTCCCCCTAAGTAATTCAAAGAGTGTTTTTCATTCCTTGCCAGCTCTGACGAGTTCGGTAGAACTTCATTTTCTAAAATGCACGCATTATTAAATTCAAATTATCCTAAAGAATCCGGGCGTAATTACATAGCTACGCAGGTTACTCTTCGAAATGCCTTAACTTACCTTGCCAGAAATTCTTTGGAGTTCCCATTCCTACCCTGTACTCTACTCCAGTCATACAACGAGGCATATTTGGATTCATTTCATCTGGTACTTTCTTCCTCCTCGAATTCCATATCCTTCAATCAGATCCTCGACAAAGATCTTCCACTCCCATTGCCATATAAATTCTCGTTTTGCAGCGTATCGGTATAAGAGTTAAGAAATTCAATTTTGGGGGAATAAAAATAAAAAATAAATCTAAAGACGAGATTCTCTTATTACTTTTTGAGTGATATATTTGGACTTTATATAACTCCTTTCACCTGACACACAAAAAAGAAGAAGAAGTAAAAAAAAAAAAAAAAAAAAAAAAAAAAAAGTCAACGTTTTCGAAAAACTTTTCCGTGTTCGACTCTAAATTATTTCGTGAAGGGTATGCCTCATTTCGAAAAAGAGCCTCATTCCAAACCAATCAGGGTGATTTGTGAAGGCTCGAATACCATGCGCGCGTTGTAAATTTGTCAAGTATTGAATTTCAGATTTACCTGGACAATACATTTTTTTTTGGAATGATTTCAGACTTTCAGAATAGTCTTCTCAATTTATGGAGAGTGAAAATTTTTTTTTAAATAAAATTTCGCAAAATTATTAAGAAATATTTTTTTTTATTTCTTTTTTTTCTTTTACACTCCAAGTAACTCAAATGTAGTATCATTTACAACTTCAGCTTTCGCTTTTTTTCTTCTTTTTTGAATTAAATTAAAATACAATAATACCTGGAACCTTTGCGATAGTCGGGACTAAGCGATGGCAGCGTAAATCGAATGCGCATTATAAGGGGTATAATTTCGTAAATACGTACATACAAATTATTCTTAATTGAGACCGGTGACTAAAAAGAAAAAAAACAATAATTTGGGAGAAAACCTATATAAATAAAATTAGACTTTTGTCTGTACATTTCTTGGAATTCAAAAATTTTGCGATTTATATCCGTTTCAAGCACCCGGGAATCCGATGCGACCCTCAAAAAAAAGTTTGTCTGTCTGTCATTCTGTCATTCTGTCGTTCTGTCATTCTGTCATTCTGTCCGTGACGCTTTTTTTGTTTAAGCATCACGTAAAAACGACTGAAGCGAATGATATGAAATTGGGTGTCATGATTGGTGGTCACTCAACTTAAAACATAGGCGTCGAATTTTTAAAAAAATCTTGATTAGATTTTCAGATTTTGCGAAAATCGTTTCAAACTGCGTAAATTTGTGTTCAAGCATCACGCAAAAACGACTGAAGCGAATGATATGAAATTGGGTGTCATGATAGGTGGTCACTCAACTTAAAACATAGGCGTCCAATTTTTAAAAAATCTTGATTGGATTTTGAGATTTTGCGAAAATCCTTTCAAACTGCATAAATTTGTGTTCGCACATCACGTAATAACTGCAAAGGTGAAAAAATTATATATGGTGAAATGATAGGTGGTCAGTCACCTTAAACTATAAGCATCTAATTAAAAAAAATCCATCAGATTTCGAGATTTTGTGAAAATCGTTTAAAACTGAGTGAATCTTTGTTCCCGTATTACGTAATAACGACTAAAGCGAATGATATGAAATTTGGTCCCTCGATAGATGGTTGCTCAACATAAACTATAGGAGTCCAATTTTTTAAACATTTTTATTAGATTTTGAGATTTTGTGAAAATTCTCACAAAATATCACGTAATAACGACTAATACGAATGATACGAAATTGAGTGATATGATAGGTAGTTGCTAATCTTAATTTATAGGCGTTGAATTTAAAAAATATTTTGCTTACATTTTGAGATTTTTCGAAAATCGTTTTAAAATGCTGAAAATTTGTTCCAGCATCAGAAACGAATTTGAGTGACATGATAGGTTGTCACTCAACTTAAATTCTAGGCTTCAAATTTTTCAAAAATGTTGATTAAATTTTGAGATTTTGCGAAAATTATTTCAATATGCGTAAATATTCGTTCGCGCATCACATAATTACGACTAAAGCGAATGAAATGATATTACTTAGTTACTCTCTAACCTGTAATATTTTAACAATACATGAAAATTATAACTTCGCTTTCTTTACTTTGGCAACATACTACATCCATTCTGTGTACTCCTACAATGCTGACGAAAGTTCTTGCTTTTTGGAAATTTTTATTCACTAACCCGTCGAGGACGGGTACTTCAGCTAGTATTAAATAAAATCATAGATTATACATATGTACGACAAGTTATATTATTAAAATCGTAAAACAAAATTATGTTGTATAAAAAACGGAACTGCTCTTCATAAACGAATGCATGCGCCAATTAAAATTACAACGCTTTAAAAATATAATTATCGTGTAAAATATAGTTAAAAATATAATTATAGGTTCGCAGAAGTCGAGATGGGGGGGTAGTGCATGTCCACGTATTGCTGTAGGTAAAACGGTGTTTTTCTTTAAATTAACTTAAAAATATACACTCATGTCCATAAATTAAGGATAATGAAGTTCAGGCAAAGAAAGAGAAAGAAGCAAAACAAATTTGACTTATTTGTAAAGTCTATTTATTAAACAAAAAGTAAAGAGCAAAAAAGATGCTATATGTTTGACATAATTAATAAAAATTGCAAGTTTTACTCCCTTGACCAAATTTCAAAAAAGAACCTATTTACAAAAAACAGTATAACATGGTTAGTAGGATGGTTAATACGGAGTATGTCTCCCGGACGATGCAATACAGGCCTGACAACGCCTAGGCATGCTGAGTATCAAATGATCAATCTGATCTTGGGGAATATTACACCACTCATCAAGCAATGCACTCCGAAGTTATGGTAGACAGGTGGGAGGGGGTTGACGGGCTGCAATTCGTCGGCCAAGCATATCCCACACATGCTCTATTGGATTCAAGTCCGGTGAGTATGCTGGCCAATGCACACGGGTGATATCCTCCGATTGAAGGCATTCGTCTACAATGTTTGCACGGTGAGGACGGGCGTTGTCATCCATAAACACAAATTCAGCACCCATGGCGCCCCGAAACAAACGTACATGTTGTTCCAGAATGACATCCCGATAGATGTGGCCTGTCATCGTTACACTCTGAACATGCAGGTCAGTTCTGGAACCAAGAATAATTCCTCCCCAAACGAGCCATCCTGCACCACCGTAACGGTGTCTTGGTGTTCTCTTGGTGGTAACGGGTACCTGGCGCTCTCCAGATGAATGTCCGGCGAGAATCAGACTCCAAACTAAACCTGGACTCGTCGGAAAACATCACACAAGACCACTGTTGCGGTTGTCCACAATGCATGCTCTCTACTCCTGGTTAATCGCAGGCGACAGTGAGTTGCGGTAAGTGGAACACATCTGACAGGCCTACGAGCATATAGACCAATGTGCCCTAAGCGTCTGTACACGGTCTGCCTTGAAACTGTCGTACCGGTAGCTGAAGAGAGCTGACGAGACAGGTCTGATGCTGTACTCCGTCTGTTTCTTTTGGCAGTAACTGCCAAATAGCGGTCCTCATTCGGCGTTGTAACTCGGGGGCGACCTGTGCTGTAACGTCTACTCACATTACCATCATCTTGGAATCGTTGCCAAAGCCTGGAGATGACACTCTGGGCGATTCCAAGTTCCTCGGATACTTCCAGCTGGGTACGTCCACATTCCAGTCGTCCGATAATTCTGCCACGTAAAACATCATCCAAATGCCTCCTTTGTGCCATAACTATGCGGTTTTTGCACTGAAAGGCTTTCACAGCGCTTGTGAACAATTTTACTTTGCCACCATTCCTTATATACCCCTCTCTTACACTCTCGTCATTGTGACGTACCATCCACTCCATCTGGTGGTTTCCTGTAATTTGCATATTCTTCTTCAAGATGTGTGTGATCATTCCACAGGTGAAATTTTTATTTTAGAGATCAATTTCTGTGTGATTCTGAATTATCCTTAATTTATGGACATGAGTGTAAATAATAAACGTATTTAGTTGGTTCTTAATAAACGAATGCATGCGCTAATTAAAATTACAACACATTAAAAATATAATTATCGTATAAAATATAGTTAAAAATATAATTATAGGTTTGCGTAAGTCGGGGGTAGTGTAAGTCCAGATATTATTGCATGCAAAACTATGTTTTTCCCTTAAATTAATTAAAAAATAAAAATAATAACTATATTTAGTTAGTTCTTAATAAACGAATGCATGCGCTAATTAAAATCACGACATATTTATTTATTTAATTTATTTATTTTTAATGTACATTGTGCACATGTAAATAACTCCTACCGCTTATGCCAACGATTAAAATACCAGCCAAACTCCAATTATTTTTATATTATATAATCATTTTTTCATTGTACTTTTCTCCGCCTAATGTTAACAAGTGGCAATTGTGAAATTTCGATTGTTTTACAGCCATAAAAGTCTTATAAACAACTTTTTGTGAAGTTAAAAAAATTACACATGCCGCTTTTCTTGTAAACCATGATTAAAGCAACTCTAAAATTATGGACAATTATTCTAATAAAATTTTAAAATAAAATTGCTATGTTTTATTTTACAGTCTTCTTAAATAACTTAATTCTAAGTCTTTTCTTAAAAATATAAACTAAGTTATTATAATTTACTTTATATTTTAGAAAAAATTGCTTTATCCCTTTAGAAAAATGTAGAATTCACTTTCTACGTCGCGTCATGAATGGTAGATGTAAATAGGGCCTATGTTCCGTATCCGGTGCCCCTTGGTTCTGGCGACATCGTGAGCGATGTTCAACGTTAGTAAAGTACCCTGCCGATGGTATTTTGACTGGCAACCATAAAGAAATGTGTAGAGCTTGGCGACGTTTTTTTTGGAGGAATGATAATGCGTCAAATATTGTAAATTGGATAATTTAGAACTATTGAAAGATGCGAAATTTCTTGCACTTTCGGGCATGCGCACTAGTTGTTTTTTAATCTAGCTACTGTGTATGTGTGATGTAAGCAGATGAATGTAACGAATTCGCTTGCTCAATTTGACGTCACTAAGCTGTTAATTTGCGTTTTGCGCATGCGTTATTGTTATTTTTCGTTTTTTCCTGTTCTTTCGTCTACTATTCCAATTTGCTTCAACTTGTACTAATGGTTTTTTTTTTCGGTCACGCAGAGGCCCGCGTTAGCATATTTTCGAATGTATGTATCGATGAATGTAATGAATTCGCTTGCTCAATTTGACGTCATTAAGCTGTTAATTTGCGTTTTGCGCATGCGTTATTGTTATTTTTCGTTTTTTCCTGTTTCGTCTACTATTCTAATTTGCTTCAACATGTACTAATGTTTTTTTTTGGGTCTCGCAGAGGGGCCCGCGTTAGCATATTTTCGAGGGGGCCCTTTTGAGGCGGTGGCCGGACCCACTGATGTTTTTTTGGGTCTCGCAGAGGGGCCCGCGTTAGCATATTTTCGTGGGGGCCCTTTTGAGGCGGTGTCCGGACCCACTGATGTTTTTTTTGGGTCTCGCAGAGGGGCCGCGTTAGCATATTTTCGAGGGGGCCCTTTTGAGGCGGTGGCCGGACCCACTGATGTTTTTTTGGATCTCGCAGAGGGGCCCGCTTTAGCATATTTTCGAGGGGGCCCCCTCGAGGCGATGGCCGGACCCACTGATGTTTTTTTGGGTCTCGCAGAGGGGCCCGCGTTAGCATATTTTCGAGGGGGCCCTTTTGAGGCGGTGGCCGGACCCACTGATGTTCTTTTTGGATCTCGCAGAGGGGCCCACGTTAGCATATTTTCGAGGGGACTCCCATGAGGCGGTGGCCGGACCCACTGATGTTTCTTTTGGATCTCGCAGACGGGACCGCGTTAGCATATTTTCGAGGGGACTCCCATGAGGCGGTGGCCGGACCCACTGATGTTTTTTTTGGATCTCGCAGAGTGGCTCGCGCGCGCTCCGAGAAAAATGTTTTTACACTACATAAATGGGGCTTTTACCAATATTTAGCAGGCTTATGAATATTCACTATTTGCGCCCCCCTCCGAAAGAGTTTCTGGTTCCGCCCTTGGAGAACATATGTAAAGCTGACGTCATAAACTTGAAAATCGTCTGGATTTTTTATCACATGTTGGTCTGGAAAATCGTTTTTTTTTTTTTTTTTAATCAGAATCTGAGTGGCAATTCTGATAATTAAACGCGGTGCATTTGAAGTATAGAATTTTCATTTAGTGTTAATTGCATGAAGATTGAAGTTTGGTGTTCTTTGATTCTGAGTCGAATAAGTTTGTGTTGGATTTTCCTTGTGTTTTTGATTCCGTTTTACGGACCCTTTATCGTAAGTTAATGAGCGTCCAGGGAATTTCTTCGTTAGTATGGACGTGTGGAATATAGAATGGGGGGGAAGCAGGGTGCGAATTGACGGGGGCGGGGGATGCCGGGGATCGTCCCCGGCTGAAGAATGTAATATCCCTGGCTAGAGAAATATTAATGGATCCCTGCCAGGGATACTATTTATCCCCTGCTGAAGAAATGTTAAACTGGTGAGTGAAGATTTGGGATTGAAGTCAAGAACTCAAAATGTCGGTTGTATGTTATCGTTTGTTACTATACTCTAAGGCGACAGCCTTAAAATTTCGTCTCTTTTCTAAGCTAGAACCCCTCAAGGGTGGCTTCCAATACAGGTAAATTGTATGTAGCTTGTGTATCTGTGATTCCATAGAACAAACAATCTATGACTTTAGTTTGAATATAAGTCAGTTCCCACACGTGTCGGCGACTGCATTTGTCAAGTAATATCATGTGAGTAAAGCATTTGCACCTTCCCTCCTTTTCCTTTTCAAGTGTCCCCCCCTGGAGAATGTTTTCTTTCAAATGTCCCCCCCAGGAGAAAATGATCAGTTCGCACCCTGGGGAAAAGTGAGGTAAGTGCTTCTTTAATTGTACTTTTTCTAATGTTTTGTTATGGATTTGACTGTTTTATATAGTGTCATTTACTTAGAATTTGTGTTTCTTTGTAAAATTTTAGTGGTATATACTAGTGTTTATTCGTCACAAGACGGAGATAGCCGTCGAGCTTGGCGGTCGCCAGGGAGGCTTGGCGCCATGGCTGGAGCTTGGCGCCAAGGTCTGTAGCGCTCGCACTTGGTGATCGCCAAGCTCCAGCGGCTATCGCCGTGTTTACATGAGGGGCACCGTCTTGTATGATTTTACCGTAAATAGTTGTCGAATTTAGAGAGTTGCCATTTCAGAAGTATAACTTATGAGCTAAAATATTCTGAATATGATTGATTTTTTCCATAGAGAAAATAAAAAAGTGTCATGACTTAGAAATTAAAGATTACTTGGCAGTGAAAAGAAATAAAAATGTTTCCTTATTGATATTGCAATGCTGGGCAAACATGGTTTAATCATCAACAATGTATTCTAACAATGTACTGTAACAGGTGCACAACAATGTATTGTAATAATCGAAAGCAGAGCTTTCGGTTATTACAATACATTGTTGGGAAAAGCATTAAATTTGTAAGAGACAGCGTCATTCCAGTGACGGATTAATACAATTTTGTGGGTGGGGGCGGCTAGTTGAAATTTATGTCCATCTTATGGAAATAAAAAAGGATGTGTCTTACATTTTTCATATAATGTTTTTTTTTTTTTCTGGGGGGCGGTGGCGTTGTTCACCTCCCTCCTTAAATCCGTCAGTGCGTCATTGCTCTGACGTTACACAGCCTTACTATGGCCATACTTAATCTGATATTAATCTGATGTATGCCATTTGATCTCTTTCGTCCAATCAAAACCTTCTCATCCTGTATGGGAGATCAAATCCATCGGCAACTGATCGGCGCGACATCTATTTAAATAGGCAATATTAGGCACGCTTTCCGAGCTGCAGCCTTTTGACAGATTTTAATCCAGTAACCGTTAGAACTTAGAACATACACATGCTCTGCCGGATTTAGAAGTGTGGTCGTGCTGAGACAGTTGGATGTTTGGTTGTTTGGCTATTGGATTGGGTTGTTGGTTGGTTGCCAATTATCTACACGAGGGATCTAGACCAAGAGGTGGAGTTCTCTCCGTGGCGGTCTTTCTAAGGGGTCCTAACCCGTATTTACCCTAAGGTTTGGAGGAAACCACGGAAAACTCCGAACGATTTTGTCGCGGACGCGACCTGGTTTTGAATGAGGCACCTTCCGTTTCCCAGTTCAAAGCGCTATGTACTAGGCCACTGGTGGATCGTGGCAACAAAGAAGTGGAGGCAAATTAAAATTACAACAATTTAATGGTCCCTTAACTCATAGAAATAACATATTTTATTTAATATAAATTAAACTACCGAACGTAAAAATTTGAAATTTTGCACAGCCATGTAATATTACTTTCTGCATCTATATCCATCGAAATTTGGCTATGTTTCTATTCATAATTTTTTTGAATATTAATTTAATAATTCATAATTCATATTAATATTTTATTTAAAATCATAATAACATTAAATTATATTTGGGTCATTTAGTTCTAATAGTACGAATAAAAATCAGCTTCTTACTATCAATATTATATGAGATATGAATTGAAGTATGAAAAAATATTTTAACATATGGAGAGGGGGATTTTGGGTGCTCATAACTCACCCATTTTCAGTTCAAATTCATTGAAAATGGGTATCCGGGGTTAAAATGAGCTAAATTTTTAAAAAATGAAGTGAAATCTAGGGTTTGCTATTGGGAAAAAAAAGTTGCTGTGAATTTTAATATGTAGATGGCCCGTTATGCAATTTTTATGCATAGCAAATTAAAGTGTACGTCAATCGAAAACGATTGGTATCTGTAACTTTGCTGTAATACGATCGACGGCCTAAAAAAGTACAAGTGGGACTTTTTTCCGCAGCTGTATATATGTACACCAAGGCCATAACCAGGAAGGTGGACCAGGGGTCCAGTGCCCTTCCCCGAAATTTAAATATTGTTAACAAAATAAGAAGGATGACGTCTTTTTGTAAAAAATTTAGCCTTTTCCATCGTTTGGTCCCCCTCCGAAATTTTTGGACCCTCCCTGAAATTTTTTCTGGGTACGGCCCTGATGTACACATATTAAATTAATAGGAACAAAAACCTTCTATACAATTTCTTTGGGAATGGTTTAACTCCTGAAAACTGTGCGTCCATATGCCTCAGCTTCAGACATTTTTTTTTTTCTTCTTCTTCTGTTAAATATTATAAATTACTGAAAGCACATGTCAATTCAATAGCTATTTGAATTTCTGGATATTTTCAGAAAAAAACGGAAATAATTCCAAAATTGGACTTTCCCCATGTTTTTTCTTTTTTTTGTTTGGTTTGCAAATCCATAAAAATAAAAAATGCGCCCTTTGTTCAAAATCAAAATAACATTTTTTGCCATTGCTCTGAATAAAGATTGTTTGCAGAGTTCATAGTTCCGATATATTCCAATTCACCATATCTGTGATCAGAATTTTTCAGGCCAAGGTAACAGGCCATAAAGCTCAGCATTTTTTAAAGAAAGCTGGTTTTTATATTCACGATATATACTTCGGATTGAGTGCATTCTAAAAGAAATGCCAAAGAAATTTATGCTAAGGAAATAAGGTTATTTGTTATACAGAAATTCTATTTTGTTACTTTTAGTAAATTTTGATGAAACTTTTCGGAAATCAGAACTTTTGAAGATTTATTGAAAGAATTGTAAAATAAAATTTTACATTACTGTAAAGAATTATTTTATATTATTTTGATATTAAATAATAGACCCCTCCCCACATTTCCAACGTCCTGTAGTTTCTCTTTCTACAGTTTCTAAAAGTAATTTTAAAGGTAATAAATTAACATTATTTTGCTAAAAGATGTAAATACGCAAAATTTTATAGAGCATACAGCTGTAACCAAAATGTAAATGTAACCAAATACTTAGTTACATTTTGTATTAAAAATCAAATAAATTACTATCATAGAAATGACATTCCAAAATTGGCGCGGCTGTCAATATAATTCAGGGGTTTTGGTCGGTTTTCTCCAGAAGTAACGTGAAAAATGCGTTACAATCCCTTAAGAAGTCCTCTGACGAAGGCATCTCCCACCGTAGGCAGATACCTCTTGTGCAGGCTAGACATAGCACACATAAAATAAAATTGGTTTTGAATCCAATTGTTTAGGAAAGCATTGCAAGCATTGCAAGTACTGCTGTACATTTACGATATTCTCTTGAACATTTCCATAATGCCCCACCATGGCCGAGTGTATAAGACATTGCAGATGGTAGGCGGCTGAAGTCTGAAGGTCTCGCGTTCGGGTACACCACGCGACTGCCAATCTAACGGTCTGGAGTTTCGGCCGGTTTTCTCCAGATGTAACGTGAATAGTCGTTGGAACCCCTTTTAAAGTTTGCTGACCAACCCCCCCCCCCCCTCTATGCTACGGAATGCAATCCCGCATTGTTTCTCGTCCTGCGGGATTTCGGTATTGAGATTCATTGATTGACATTTTATTTAGTTAGGACTTCATTTCAACAGAGAAAAGCAGAAAAAGTAAGATTTTAAGCACAATGAAGTTTAACTTTAATAATAATAATTAATCTTATGAGATAATTAATACAATATCTTAGAAATATGAAAATTATAATCATGATATTCAGAATAATAGTTATGTCTTATGTTAGTTGCTAAAAATGACGATTATACAATTTATAGATATGTCAACATAATTACGTTATTTTCTTAGTTGCTGAAAAAATAACGTACAAAATCGAACAAATCCAATGAACCATTTCCTAGTATATATTTAATTTTAGTAAAATAATTAAAAGTGTGAATTGTAAAAAAAATTAAAAACTAAAGTAAAAACTTTTTATAATTAATTCGTGACTGTTCGCTAAGAGATAAACAGTATGAAATATTTCAGTTCATTTGGAGAATGGGAAGTTTACAAAATATTTATATTACAATGTTCAGATTTAGATGTTCGATTCAGACTCCCATTGGAAGATGATTTAAAAAAATAAAACTTTAAATTAAAATTTCCAATTATTGATTCGTTTATTGTTAGATGAGAGACATAAATATGAAAAAAAAAAATTCGGTTTGTTGATTGGGAAAGCAGCGTGAAACTGTAATTAAAAAAAAATTATTTCTCAGTGTCAATCCCGCGGGATTAGGATCGTAATCCCGCGGGACTAGTCCCGCTAACATTTGTGCGGGATCGGGATTGCATTCCCTACTCTATGCAGACAATCCCTTAGGCTTGCCGAAACACGAAACAAACGAATTTTCGCAGCTCTTATAGATTGACTCTCGTAAGAATGCATATTTCAGCGTGTGCAGGATAAATAATTTTTTCCCCTTTCTCTAACGTATTTTTATAGATTTCAAAACTGTTCAAAAATTGCTTTTTTTTACAACTTTACAGATATTTTTCATAATTATGTATAATAATATTTAAAAAAAAAACAATCTGTGCTGATTTAAAAATTTCAAAATCCACCGGTTCCCGTATTTTTAAACGATTTTTTGCTATTTTCAGCTCCCTTTTATATCCGAGAGTAAAAAAAAAAAAAAAAAAAAAAAAAAGGAATAATTTGCTTGACAAAATGAGCTGTTGCAATCGGCATGACGTCATATTCATCGTGGTCATCAGGCTTTGAAAGGAAAAGTGTGATTCCATTTCCTTTAAAATAGTTTTTTTAGAGATCACATTGATTAATTTCTTTTTTCTCAAATAAATCGTCTGCATAGACACAAGAATGGCTGTGTACACAAAACGAAATCTTTCGAATGACAAGTTTCCGCGAGATTCCAGAAGAGCATCGAATTCGATCTGCGTATATAATAAAAATTGAATATGGAATTTATTTTAAGTGAACGAAGATGAACAATTTTGAGTGTAGACATATCTTCCTCAAAGGTTTTTATCTAGAGCCTGTTGTAATTGCCTCCACAATGGGCTTTGACTACTAGTACTGAATAATTTTATAAATAAAATTATTATTTTCTGAGTTGAGAATCTCCACAAATTTAGTTGTTCACACGTAGTGCTTTGTGTCATGGCAAACCTACGCCAGGGACATCTGCCTATTGGGGAGGTGTGCCTCGGTTGGGGAATTTTCAAGGATCCCTAACTCGTATTCACGTTTCATCAGGAGAAAACCGACCATAACTGCAACCCGCCGCGCGGTAGGTCCGAACGCTTCAGCCGTCTACCCTGTTCAAAGTCATCCCTCTCACGTGGCTTCGCGTAAACACGGAGGTCGCGTTCGCCGACGTAACAGTTCGAAGTTTTCCGTGGTTTTCACCGAAACTTCGCGTAAATACGGGTTAGAAACCCTTAGAAAGTCCGCCACGGAGGGCAATCCGCAAAACGATACGAACTATTTTCGTAAACAGTTGCGATTTCGGAAATGTTTTTAACATCTGAAACTAGCTGAGTGTTTTTGTTTTCCAAAAAAAAAATTAAAAAAAATCCCCCATTTGTGCTTTATATTGCATTTTTCGGAAAACACACCTCAAATCAATAACGCGCAGTTTCAAAATTGAATTTTTCACCATTTTCAAAAATGAAGAGAGAAGAATTTTCAAAATTGGATTTTTCCCAGGTTTCACCTCTCCATTCAGTTAGCGTGAACAAAATAAAGAAACGGGGGAAAAATAGAAATGCTCTTTTTTTGGGGACGAAGTGAAAAAAATAGCATCTTTCGCCATTTCTCTAAATAAAGATCGTTTGCATCAGTTCCGATTTTATAGCTTTTTTTTTTCTTTCTTCTCATCCCCGACTTCACTGTATCTGTGATCGGAATTTTTTAGACCAAGGTAACAAGCCATAAAACTCTGCATTTCTGAAAAGACCAGATTTTTATATTCAAGCTGTACTTCGGTCTGAGTACATTGTGAGAGGAAAGACAAGACAATTTATGTCGAGGAAATAAGGTTATTTGTTATTTAATATAAGATTTCTATTTCTGTTACCTTCAATAAATTTTGACATTTCTGACTTCAGCGATATGGAGAAATATCTTTGGAAACCAGAATACTTTAGACTTAAAAGAATAAAGAAGTTATAAAAGTTTACATTCTGAGAAATACAAAAAAAAAATTAAGATTACTTTGTTATTTGAAAATGTATAACAATTTTTACTTATTACTTCTATTACATTTTTTACATAACTTTTACAGTTTATAAAAGTATATGAAAAAGTTACGATTTTTTTAGATGGAGGAAATATAAATTTCTATACTTTGAAAAAGGCTTTTGAAGATATATACTGCGCTTTAGTATTTAACAATAAAACTTTTTACTTATTTTTCATAAACGTTAAAAATGAATTTTCTGTTATAGAAGTTAGGAATTTTTCTTTAATTGCTAGTTATGTCTTTGGCTTAAAAATAAACATTTCTTTAAAAATTATAGTTATTTCAATATGTTCCATGGAACTTTAAATCAGAAAGAATTAAACAAAGAATTAAAATTGTGAACGTAATTCAATAACAAATATATTTATGTTTTCTTAATTTAAATTTCAACCTGCTTTTGACATGAAATGTTAGTAATTCCATTTGTTTTATTATTTATTAGTCTTTACGGTTTACAAACAGATATAAAAAATTATAATTATTGCAATATGTGCTATGGGACTTTATAGTCAGAAATAATTGAATAACAAATTATAATTCTGTACGTAAGTCAATAGCAAATATGCTTCTGTTTTCTTTATTTAAATTTAGACATAAATTTTACATGACGGGTATTAATTCAATTTGTTTGATTATTTACCTTTTTTCGGTTTACAAAAAGACATTTCTTTAAAAAGCGTAATTATTATTTCAATAGAATTTGGTGGGGGAAAATGGGGGTTTACTGAAAAAATAAAATTTTTTCACCATAAAAATTTAGTTTGAATATTTTTTTCTATGGAAATATATTTAAACAATATAGCAAGTGCTTCTAATGATGTTTCAGGATATTTCAATAATATTAATGTGTACAAACCTTCTTGTTTTTGCTCTAAACATACTGCCTATTAGCAAGTGATATTGAAAAACTTTCTTCTAGAATACTTATAATTAGATAAAGCATTTATATTTTTATACATATTAGTAGAGAGATTTCAAAAGAACTGGATTATATATAAAAATTTAAGAATGAAACCACAATTTCTATTTATACAATTCTTTTCTTCTCGGGTGGGGTAAAATGGGGATATGGTTAGACTTAGCAAAGTTCTATAGTATACTGAAATTTTTATTTCTCCTTTAATTAAATATTCCTAAACAACACTTATAATGGTTGAAATTGACATTTTAATTAACTGTTTATTATAGAAATTAATTTTGTGGAACCACTACCGTCGCCAAGAATTTTTTCGGAGGAGGCTGCGAAATCGAAAAAGTAGAATGCAATATATATTATAAAAATCGATATGACATATCTTTCTGTGTGTGTGTGTGGGGGGGGGGGGGTAAAGGGGGAATGGAACCCTTTACTTTGCCTAAAAGTGTTCGTATATAAAAAAACAAGAGAATAAATAAATTCATAAAGTGAATTTGAAATACTTGCAGTTGGAGAAACATACATTAGAGAAAATATTAAATTAGGCTTAGGTCCGTAATTGAGCCTCAAAATTTTCAAGGATACTATAGGATACTACCTTCAGGAACTGCCTACCTATTTGGTTTAAAGCCTGTTTTAGTTCCTGAAGTGTCCTACTGTCCTGCTGAACCCTAGCTCTAGGCTCAGGTCCAGCAAGCAGCGGTTTCCCTCATTTTTTTTTTTTTTTTTTTTTTTTTTTTTTACAGCACAATTTTTGGATTACAATTGGTAAAATACATCAGTGTTATACAATATAAAGGCAGTTAGTTTACAATGGTTTACAATTGCTCACAATATTGTTCTTAGTAAAATAAAAATTTTCAAGGGGGGAACTTTCAAATTTATCTACAAATACGTAATCTTTTTCATATATTATGTTTACTTATTTCGAGGGTGGCTACAGCTCCATCAGCCATCCCGTGCCTACACCCCTGTATGGAACCAAGTAGTATTTGCCATATACTGAGTGGACCTAAATTTGATAATCGTGGACATTATTATTATTATTATTTTTGCTAAATATTTTGGGAAGTAATCCTTTTCAGTGCATCTTTCTCTGGAAGTATATTAAGAATACGTTCAAGTGTGTGTGTGTGTGTGTGTGGATGGGTGCCTTATCTTTCATCCATAGCATTAAAATGATTTTTATTTAAAATATACAGGTACTCTTGTACTACCCCCCTTTTTCCCCCAAGGTGAGGGAAAATTGGGGTATCAATATTTGCCTAACTAAAAGTGACACTGTAGAAAAGTATTTTGATAAAATTAAAAAATAATGCTGTATTTCCAATGAGTCTGCTGTACGTCTATAATTTAATTAACATAAATTGAACAGCTTGATTTTAGGACCATTTAAAAAAAATACATGATTTTCCCACCATTTTCCCCCGCTTGGCCCTATGTGTCATGTGACTTTAAATCAGAAATAATCAAATAACGAGTTATAAGTACTGTTGTACTTAATTTAATGACAAATATTTCTGTTTCTTAATTTAAATTTCAAATTTGACAAGACAGGTTTTAATTTCATTTTTTAATTTATTTATTTTAACCATAACAAATGAAATTACTACCTAATGGTAAGAATTGATACCTAAATTACTACCTAATGCCTTGCTACAGTTAAATTTTTGATTTTTGAGGTTGAGGGGGGGGCAGTTTACTGAAAGCATATTTGAAGTTAAAACTTGCATGGCAGGAAAAAAAGTATAGGAAATTAAAAAATGTATAAATCGTACTAGCTCACGATATTTAGCATCTGCTTTACGTATCTCCTGAGATGGGTATTGTGAAAAATAGTTTTCTGCAATGAGTAAATAAGTCAAAAAGAATTTAAAAGAGCATATTTAGAAACACGTATACGCTTTGAAAAATCAGTAAAAATCATTAAACTTAAATCATAAAAATTGTGAGTTCTATGCTATTGAAAATCTGTTCTGAGATTAAAATTCTAAAATAAACAAACGACAGCAGCATGCCGTTCGCTCAATAAAATAAGAAGAAAACGTAAGTAATTTCGTGAAAACTTGCTCCATTTAATTGTAAACAAATGAATTAAGCTATCCAACTAATTCAATTAAAAGTGCGTGTTCTTAATATCAAATTAACACAGCGCACTTTTTATGAAATTCACAGAATTAATTAGAACATTCTATACATTTTCTAAAAGCTTGAAATATTCAGTTACTTATTTTAAATATAAAATTATATCTGGAGCTTGAAATTTAAAACATTTTTAACAATTAATCAGGAATCTGCAGTATCAGAAGGCTTTCAAGTAATTCGTATTATTATTAATAATTCTCACACAGAACATGCATTTTGATTTTTTGCCAATGGAATAAAAAGTGGAATATTACTCAGAAAGACGTGACCGAGATATTAATTCTCCCAAATTTATGCGTTGAAACAAATAAAATAAAAGCAGTTTTAAATTTATTGATACTCTGAATTTTTTTCATGTGCCTCAGAGATCTGCTTCACTGTTCGCTCGTTTCTTGCTCTTTTAATTTCAGGCTGAAAATTCCCTAAACTAGAATATAATGTTTTGAAATGCCAAAGCAACGATAAGTTCAGCCATATTTGTTTTTATCTTGAGTAATAAATGCTTTTTTCTTGAAAAAGTTCAACAATTCCTTTAATTATGGCTCAGAAATCATCGGTGCTTTCAGGATAACTTAATGAAACGCTAAATATACAAACAAGAAATGCAATGTTCATAGTTTTGTTGAAAATAGTCTGAAATGAGCTTGTCAATTTTTTCTTACAATCCCTTATATGTAGAATTCGAGTATATGGATTTTGAAATAGAACAAAATAATAGGAACACCTATTAGGCGAAAATAAATCGTTATTAATTAAATCTTTGTTATTTCATAGCATGAAGTTAGTTCTCTTTGCACTAGAGATGGCCAATGATTCGATGAGTCGAATCAGTGATTCGAATCTTGGTACTGAGTGGCTCAGTCTTTACACTCACTCTCTACTGATTCGAATCTCAAGCCCTCAAGGGAAATACATTCCAAGTGCGAAGGGAAGGAAAACTTATTTTCCCTTTGCCGTTCCCAGAGATTTTCCCTTACTCTTTCAACTCTTTTACGACTCTTTTCGACTCTTTACGACTCTGAGTCGATAGATGATTTGAAACAGTAAATGAGTGGGTGTGGGTGAGTTGGTCACTGAGTTGGTGCAGCAACGAATCTTTACTGATTCAGTGTTTCGCTCTGTTTCGGTGATTGTATACTATCGTTGAGATTCGTTAGTTTTTCGAATCTTCTATCGACTCAGAGTCGAAAGGAGCCGAAAAGAGTTGAAAGGATGTTTCATTTAATTGGAGTTTTTTTTTCGAATCTTCTATCGACTCAGAGTCGAAAGGAGTCGAAAAGAGTTGAAAGGATGTTTCATTTAATTGAAGTTTTTTTTTCGAATCTTTGGTGTTTCATTTCTTGGTTGGTGGTCGGATTTAAAGTTTTATCTGTCTGTGGGTGTGGAGTGGGTCGAACATCGTTTGCTTTTGGCGGGGGGCATAGGCGTTACTTCCTAAGGGCAAGAGGGGTCAATCCCCCCCCCCCGAAAAAAAATTAAGAAAATTCAAGTATCAGAGCTATTTATAATAATGATATTTTATACAATCGGAAACATTTTGTCACCCCATCCAAATATTACATGCCAATTTACGCCAATGCTCGTGGAAGAGCGGAGGGGGGGGGTGTCTCAAAGTTGTTTAAACCTTTTTCCCTCGGGGGTACTCCCTCCTTCCAACTTGTCTGGCTGATTTAATATTTGTTTAAAATTTAATGAAACATCCCTTTTCTACTTTTAACTTCAATATATGTCCCCCTGCCCCCACCCTCAAAAAAAAAAAAAAAAAAAAAAAAAACGGAACGTTAAGTTTACATGGTGGAGGGTTTTCATGTGAAGGGAAATAGAATGAAATAAAGTTAGGATTGTGCTTGTCACTTTTAATGAAGGATACAGGGGCGGTATTAAGCGCTCTCACAAAAGGACTTTGTAGTAAGCAAAATAACATTTCGCTTTATTGCTGCAGATTTCGTTTAAGATATTTTTTTACCTTGTTTTTCGTTTAAGGGGAATGATTTTATTTTCTTTCGTAATTCAGAGAAATACAAAATAGGGTCTAAAGCAGTGGCGTAGTTAGTGTTATTGACAGTGGCGTAGCCAGGATTTTATTTCGGGGTGGGCTGGGTATCAAATTTAAAGATAAAGTTCAATTGTAAGCTAAGTAAAGGGTCCCATTTTTTTGTGGGGGGGGCAGCAGCCCCTCAGTAGGACTGGGCCAAAAATAGATAAATATCGACATATCGGTTTTACTTCAACATCAAATATCCGATATTCCCATTTTCATTTCAGTGAAATCTCGAATTCGATAAAGGTCAAAAATACAGGCCGGTCAGGGGCGTAGCCAGAAATTTTTCATGGGGGGGGTTATGACTACTGCAACTCATATATATGTATACGTGTGTGTGATAATGTAGTGAAGAATATACATTTTGTATGGCAAAAAATTCCTCATGGGGGGGTTATGACCCCCTAACCCCCCCTTGGCTACGCCTCTGAGGCCGGCGATAAGAAAATCCTGAGATCAATACCAGCTTGTGCGCTTTTGCTACTGCTTTCTCTCCGTTGATGACGATGCCGGATCGCGGAAAAAACAGCTCCATGGTTTATTAGTCTAATTACCATAATTAATTAACGTATATCTCGGAAACTATCCACCGGAGCGCGTTTTTATTGATTCTCGACCCCCCTAGTCTCAACACCCCACCGATACTTAAAATTTCGAATGCTTTGACACCAAACTTAACCTTTTAATCTTACAGGCCCAGGGGGTCATACGAAGCTCCCCTATATTTTCAATTTGGGCATTTTAAACACTAGCCTCCTCCGGCGGCATCTCCAAAGTCTGGAAACCATCCCAGAGCCAATTTCTACATGTTTGCAGTCCTTTTAAGCCTCAATCATGGTTAATTAGTCTAATTACCATAATTAATTAACGTATATCTCGGAAACTATCCATCGGAGCGCGGTTTTATTGATTCTCGACCCCCCTTAGGAACCCCATCGTTACATAAAATTTCGAATGCTTTGACACCAAACTTAACCTTTTAATCTTACAGGCCCAGGGGGTCATACGAAGCTCCCCTGTATTTTCATTTCGGGCAGTTTAAACACTAGTTTTACTCGAGCAAGGAGAGAGAGATGCTAGCTGCCCGAGAACTCAGCGGAGAAGAAACCCGATGAATGGGTGAAGGGTGTTTAAATAGTACGGCTTTCGGCGCAGAGAGAGGGAAAATTTCTTTAGTTGTTTTATTGATTCATGATTCGAATCATCGAAGTAGTGAGTGAGTTGAGATTCGAATCAGTAAAATGAGTCGAACCGCCCATCTTTACTTTGCACTGTTATGGCGAAATGGAATTCTGGAGATGTTTATTCTGACGCTATTTCATTAAAAGATTTCTTGAGTTTTTAAGGATTACGTTAACCCCGTAAGGTCTTATATGTAAAGAAATAAAAATTTCCACGGAGTCGTGAATTATAATATTTGAAAACTAATCAAGTAAACTAACTGAATTCAGTAACTGAAATAACTGCACTCGCAAAATTTATTTCTTCAATTCACGGAAATTTTGTAGCAGTGCTGCCGGAATAGCGCCGTTTCTTTTTTCTCCTGTAAATTGAAAAAACTTTTAAGATTTAACAAATTTTTTTCCTCTTTCTTCAGAATTTCCAGAAGAATTTACGGAAATATAACGTTTCCAATTAGTGCAGAAATATTTCGTTGAAAAATGAGGAATAAAAGACGAAATTATTAGAAGACGTAAAAAGACGCACTCTCAAAAGTTATTTCTTCAATTTGCGGAAAGTTTTCGGACAGTAGTTCTGCTGGAATATATCCGTGATTTGGCGAATATCCGTTTCGTTTTTTCTCCTGTCAATTGAAGAAACTTCTAGAGATTCAACGGATTTCCCCCCCCCCCCCTTCTTCAGATTTCACGGAAATATTACGTTTCCATACAGAAGAATTCACGGAAATCCATAGTTTAAATAGAGATCGGAAATTATTCGTTGAAAAATGAGTTATTAAGTAGTGTATGAATCACGATTTTTGCTGAGAGTGTTATAATTATTTTCCAGCCGTCAAGAACGTTACGTCATAAATTAAAAATTGCGTGAAATTGATAGATTTTGCCAAGAAATTTTTGTCTTGTCGAAGGAAATTCTCAATTTATGCGATTCTCAATAGCTCCTCGAAATGACATTGTCTTTTTTTTTTTTTTTTTTTTTTTTTTCAAGCGATTAAAGTAAAACTGGTGTTTTCTTCTGTCAATCCATGGAGAATTTAAATATTTAAATTAAGCATTTCACATTCCTCATAAATTGTTTTTATTTTTAGACAAGAGCATAATCTTTAAATTGTTATTGCTATGCGACGGCAACAATGGATTATGAATTTTAAAAATAGAAGCAATCCATTGAATGGTTTGCCCTGCTATTAAATATTTCGTGGAAATTAAAGTAAAATTGCATCTTAAGTTTATTATTTTTCAGCGGGCGTCTTACTAATAACTAAACGATAGGTTGGTTGGTTGGTTGTCGTGTTATGGATATGAAAGAAACCAAAAAATAATAGGACACTATGTAGGACCGAAGGTTTTATATACTGTTTCAGCTATATCAAGGCAATTAATTGTTCGAATAAAGATCTTCTTGTGGACAGTCACAAATGTGTTGTGAAATGGCCAAAATGGCAGGACAGGAGAAGAAATATTAGGTGACAGTTCTGTGTCAGGGCACACAGTTTCTGCAGTGCAGGTAGTTGGTAGCTCCTTCTTTTTGGATTTTCATCTCTCTCAGGTGGCTTGTTCGCAGTCTGGTGTCCGCCAGAGTACTGCCTGTGTCTAGTTCACAGATTTTATTTTTAAGTTCCACTCCCTTGTCTTTTAATCTTGATTTTGCCGCTGCATTGATATCATTAAGTGTTACAACATAGGGTAGTTTATCATTGTTGAGCTTTCTTGCCCCTTTCGCCAAGGTACCCGCGGTCTCATTTTCATCAATTCCAACATGTGCTGGTAACCATTGCATGCTGCATCTTTTATTTAAGCTGAAGACTTTGTGCAGTTTGTTGTGTATGTTCTGCACAAGTCCCGAGTCTCGTTTTTGAATTGCCTTGAAGGGAGTCTTCAGGGATATCTTCGGGATGATTCACATTTCCAAATGGGTGGATATGGAATTCACATGATTCTTTGATGATGAAAAAGTAGTGATAAGTACAAATGAGCTTTTAAAAAATATCAGAGTTTAGTGTGTTATAATTTACAATTCATCCAAACCAAATATATTCCTGAAAAATTAGATTGTGGACAATATTTTTAATCTCCTCTCAATTTAGTGATCTTTGCATGACTCTCCAAGTAAAATAGAATGAATCCTAAGATACTCTATCAAGTGTAGGCTTAATTACTCGATTAAACCGAACGCATGTAAATGAGCGTTTTACATATGTAGAGGAATTCTATAGAATAAAAAGTAACCTGGAACGTTGCAGCTAATTACTGGCGTGTCATTTGTGAACACATCATAATCCCGTGCATCACGCAATTTCCGCCCTGGATTTCCGTCAGTTTATACATCACTCCGAACGTGCGCCGGATCTCAAGTTCATGAAATTACTATTTGATGCATAAGAACATAAATGTTGAAATATTCACAAGAATTTCTCTCTCACCAGGCTCTCGCTTCTGCTGTTCCTTATGAATAAAAACCCTCGAATAACAACAACGCCTGAAAATATTTTATGCAAGAAGCGTATGATGTTATGGTGCCCTCAGTAGCTGAGAAAGTATTAGACAGAACAGAGATATATTTATGCATTATGTGCCGTCATATAAATGTTTTTTAATCTATATTTGTCACTCACGCTTAAAAAAGAATTCGAGTATGAGAGAAATTTTATATTCTAATTTTGTGAATAACTGATTAATTTTTCAAAAAAAAATATGCAGCTCAAAATAAATATTAGAAGTTGTTATTCTATACTACATACTTTACTTTTTATAAAGATGAACAACAGTTTATGATGAAACCAATATAGGAAAACTGACTTGCAACAGTGGCGGATTAATGCATGCAAGTTGGTCGGGGGGGGGGGTCGGTTAGTTAGAAGATTGACAGGATCTTTTACATTAATTTCTTTTTTCTCGGGGGGGGGCGGTCGCCCCCTCCGCCCCCCCTTTAATTAGCCATTGACTTGCACTCGAATACTTTTCTGTGTGGCGTACTATATATAATATGTTTGCATGGTTAACTTATAAACACAACAAATTCTGGTAAAATTTACCATACAATACTTTACGGAGCAAGAAATTAAGATGTATTACTTTCCGCGGGATACCGTACTTTACCGAGTAATTCAAAACAAGTGTTACAGCGATTGTCTCTTAAATCGTAAGTGATCGAAACATACTTTTAGTTAGAAAAGTTTGTCAAATTTAGAGTAGCATTTATGTATGGCAATTTTTTTTTTTTTGGCAAAGGGCTGTATAAATAATAAAATATAAAGTTTGATTTTCATACCGTATCCCATTTCCTATTTCTAATATTTTGGTAAACATTGTTCTGTGTCGAAGAAGGCAAGTAATAATAATAATAATAATAAATCATGCCTCTAAGTGAAATAGTTATCGGGATAGTTAATAAAAAAAACGACTTACTCCACTTTACCTGATGTGTTGGCGTTTATTTACAGGGGGAAAAATCTTTACTTTAGGACACCAGTTGTTAATTTATAAAAATTAAGTAATGATCCCTTTATTGGAAAATGGCGTTACATACATTCAAACTTCTGAAATCAACAAGTTTAGTTTTACCTGAACTGACTGGTACTGCATTATGAAAGTATTGATAATTTTGACTTTTAGGGGCCATCCAGTAATTACGTCACGCTTCCAGAAACAGAATTTCAAAGTGCAATGGAGAATGACATAGAAAATGGTGTTGACCAAGTTTCCTAACAAATCGCCAAACATGCATTATAAGAAAATTCTGGCTGAAACAGGATTTCCAGAAGTCAGATGTCGCTCGAATTGTTGAACTACTACTAACATAAATTAACGTCAGTTGAAAAGTAATTTTATTTCTCTCAATTATGAGACTTCCCCTTAGTATTTGGTGACAAATGCTAAAACTTTTAGTTTGTTTTATCTTGGTAACTGACCACTTAGAGACATACGATTTTTTTTTTTTACTTACGTTCGTAAACAAAGAGCAATATTTTTCCAAATACGAGAGATAGGATATGAGGGACCATATAAAAATTAAATTTTGAATTTTAATATGTACAGAATCCTCTGTAAAGAATTTGCCATATCTGAAAGCTACCTCAAATTTGACAAATAATTCTAATTGAAAGTATGTTTCGATCTCTTCTGGAATGAGAGATAATATCTGTAACCTATATTTTGTATCAACCGGTTTAATTTGCTAAACATCCTACGACGGCGGTTGTCGTGTGCATCTACAAAAGTCGAGCCAAATGGGGCTAACTTAGATTATTTTTGACTAATTATCGGCAAAATTGGCACCAAAAGTAAGACCATAGTTTGGCGATATGCCCTACACTTGGTGAGAAATTGCTAAATTCTAATATTGTGCAATGGGAATTATAAATATTGTGAATTCGCACTCTAATTAACAGACTTACTTGCAAAAATGCAAACTTTGATTATTTAATACATAAAACTTTAATTTTAGTCAAAGTTAAATCTTAGAAGAGCAGATCCCTCCCATAGAGACTTGAAAAAAATTCGAATGTCTCTTCCTCAAGCTATATAAGCCTATATAAACTTTATATCTTCTACTATATACACTATAGACCGTTATAGTCCATGTATAATGCTTGAACACAGTGGTTTTAAGTATACAGCAGGATATCAAGTTTATGACATTGTGATCAGAAAGAAGTCTTAAACGTAAATATTCATATTTTGCATCGAGTCGACAGGATTTTTCTTTACCCTAGTAGCTCAGCTAGTTGAAAAAACGTTTAAATTACGTTGGAAACACATTTTTTTTACGTTAAAAAACCTGTTTCAAACGTCTTTTGGACTAATTGTGCTACTAGGGTATTCCTTGTAGTAATGTAATTGCGAAAATTTTCGGTATTCAGGTTTCGAAGGACACAAAAGTTCTTGTTCAGAAACCCAAATTTTTCGCAAGAAAATTGAGACATTGAATTAAAAATAAGTGTCAAGAAAATTCCACAAAATACCTAACACTTTTTTAAAAATTAATTTTGACCCCTCCTTCTATGTCACACATTATTAAACTCGATACCAACCCCATCCCCATCTTCGTTATGCAACAACTTTTAGCGTAATTTTTATCCGAAGAATAAAACAAATATAATATTATTGCTTTAGTAAAAAATATTCAAGTCTCAAAATTTATAAAACATTAAATTCATTTACTTTTATTACTTTTACGAAATTAAGTGTAATGAAAAATGCAGGAATTTGAATCCCTTCTCCAATTGCAGAAAAAAAAAGAGGCGAATGCAAACTTAATGAAAAAAAAAAAAATAAATTCTGATTTTACAAGAAAAAAAAATAAATGCTGATTTTACAAGAAAAGGAAAGTGTAAATGCTGTTTCTACTAGAAGAAAAGTTTAAAAAAAAATGCTGATTGTTTTCAACTTGGAGACAGTTTTAAAATATTTGGTTTTTAGAGTCATAATTACACAGCGTAAATATTTATTAATACTTCATTGAGGTAAATAGATCACTTGATCGTTTAAAGTAAATTGCAACGATCTGTTGCAACATCTGTAAATCTAGTGCATATATTTTTTCTCTCTTAAGGGCGGGCGTTTGACCATTAGTCAGTCATTCGCCACTGCTAAGGCCCGATGTATTGGCCATTTTATTATGGGGGCACCCTGTAAGATGCTACTTACTTTACCTTCTATCTCCTTCTATTACCTTCTTACTTTACCCTATTATAGACTAAAAGTTTACTTTACCTTCTATCAAGAGACAAATAGGTTCAATACCCAAGTCAGAATCAAGCCCGGACCCAAAGTGTAACAGAATGGCTCGTTATCCAGTACACCTCCAGGGTGGTTAGTGTACACGCAGACTTGCAAATCTTGGTAACGTTAAGCGCTGATCATAATAAATAAATATTTTATATGCTTCTGATTACTCAAAAACCATTTTTAATTACCTTTTTCAGAACTTTCTAAACTTAATCTATGTAAATTGCATGCTTTTATTTTTTTTAAACTACCTTTTCAAGAGGAACTTGTAGAAAATTTAAGATTCATTCATTAAAAAAAAAATTGAATGCAAATTGCACTAATTAAAACAGAACTCCAAATTACTTTCGTTCATTTACATTCTTTAAAAGAAAATATTTATTCAAAATACCATGTCGAAATTTAATTTTACTTTAGATTATTATCATTATTAATTATCTTTTCTTTCAATTAGGTAGATGTTTGTAAATGTTTCCTTTCTCTTGCAGTAAACAATTTTTTATTTCTTCCTATGAAATAAAAATGATTATTAATTTAGCACGCTATCTTAAGTTGTTTTTTATATTTTATTACACACAATTTAATTCTGATGCAGTCATTAAGTTAATTTTTAATAGTTTCAAATACATATGATTGTCGTTCTTTGGTCCGAAAATAATAAAATCATGATATAAATATGTTTAGTCATAACTTCAAAGTAAATTCAGACAGCTAGTGCCTTATTTAAAATCAGATTGAAAGTACGAAGAACTGATAATTGAGCATGTGATGTTGATTTTCTAAAAAAAATATTTACTGACTTTAAATATCGATATAAAGTTATTTTTATTATTGTGTTAAATGAATTGCAATTTCCATCTGGCTCAATCAGATCTTTTTGAGATTACTAGATGGGAGGTAAGGAGAATTCTATGAAAAAAAAAAAGTGTGTGCGTGTAATCTTTACGCGCGATTGAAGTAAAACTTCTTTGTCGTCTACGACAGATATCACTGAAATGATTAAACTTTAACTTAAAATAAATATCATATTATACTTAATTATATTTATTATTCATGTACTTTACAAAGATTATATAAATGTTATATTCATATTATTAATTGGAAATAGGTACTTGAATGTCATCATATATTTTTATGTATGAAATTATAGGTTTGTGGTAACTATAATGTGAAGCATAAATTTTACTCTCTAAATTTGCTAATTTTCTTGAAAATACAGCATCTATCGCTGTACCGAAACGCATTGTTGAGTGAAGTCGAAAAGTATTCATAGTTAGATCAAATTTTTCTTTTAAAAAATCAACTAACGGCTGAGATTCTTGAGAGCGAAAATTAACATTAAAATCACCAGTAAGAATCATCGGTCATTCATGATAATTACTTAGAATCCAGGAAGTGTCCATGTTGTAGTATTATTCTTTAACTGATTTCTTATACCATTGTTCCGTCTGGAGGTTGGGTTTGAATGGGGGGAATGCCCATAGTCTAGTATTACACTTTAACTGTGTTCTTTAACTGATATTTTCCTCTGTTTGTTGGGTTCGAACGCAGGTAGTGTAAATTTTTTTGTGTTTTTCTATCACAGTGTTCTTAAGCGTTGATTTCGTCTGCTGGTAGGTTTCGAATTATTATTCTGTATCCATGTTTTTAAACTGCAGGTTCTGTCCATTGTTTGGGATTGATTGCAGCCAGGGTCCGTTTCTTTGTGGTGTTCCATCCCCGTGTTAAACCGTTGCTTGCTCCGTCTTGATGTTGGGTTAGAATCCACGGAGTGTCCATTTGTTATACTTTTAGTTTGTTCTTAAACCGTTTGCAGCCAGTGTTTGTTTCTTTGTGGTGTTACATACGCGTATACTTAAACCGTTGTATATATATCATTATAAATATATATATCATTACTATACATAAATATATATATATCATTTCACTATATATATCATTATAAATATTGCGTTTACAAAAACTACATTCTTCTAAATTTACTAGCATTTCTTAAAATACAACGTTTGGGCAAAATAACAAAAGACATGGCATATACATAATATTTAAGAGTTTAATGGAGTTCAATGGCCTAACGGCCAATGTAACTGGCATTTGACAAATAATAATATCACTTCGCTTCGAAACTATTGCCTATATTCATTACGAATAGTATTATAAGACAATTATGTAATTAAAACATATCTGAAGCCAGTAATTACCATATATCACGTTCATAAGTCTATGTATTTAATTTTTGGAAGTTCTGCAAATTCAACGATCTCCATTTACTTCGCCTCGATGGAAATATAACCAACTTGAGATGCGCAGTTACCCAGTGTGCGTAGGGCCATCTGTTTGCAACAACGGCATTATCCAACTTTCTAAGAGAAGTGTCCCCTCCTATAAATTTACCTTCGTGGGATCGAAGTATGATCCTTCAACAGTGTTCTTAAACGAAAATTTCTCTCTGCTGTTTAGGTTCGTTTGCAGCCACTGTCCCTTTATATATATATAATATATTGATAAATATAATTGTGGTGTTCCGTCTCCTTGTTCTTAAACCGTTGTTCTGTCTTGAAGTTGGGTTGGAATCCGGGAAAAGTGTTCTTAAACTGACGTTTCCATCTACTGTTCCGGTTCGATTGCTGGCAGGTTAAATTTCTTTGTGCTTTTCCAAAACCACACGCTTAAATCAATTGAGTAAAATAATAATCAAACGGAGTATATTTTTACTCATTTTTTGACTTCAAACAGCCATTCTCCCGACTGAGTAAAATTTGCTCCATTAATCGACAAAAATCAATGGAGCGAAAAATTCACAATTTTTGAGCATTATACAACAGCTCCATTTAGGCTAAATAATAATCAAAAAAGAGGAGTGTCTGTCCGTTTTTGATTAATATAACTGTACTATAGAATGAGCGTTTTTACAAAAATAGTCCTTTTTAAATTAATACATCTGTACTCAATTAAGATTATTATTTTAAGCTAGAAAAAGGGTGTTTTATGAAAATTTGCTTTTTCTGATTAATAAATTGAATTATTCGTTTTCTTCATTTTTTATTATCAGAGCTGTAATCTATGATTATAATCCCGAAAAAATAAATTTTAAATCAAGGCAAATACATTCCATATATCTTAATACACTATAAAAAAGTATTTCCTTCAATAAATAGAATATAATTTCACTATAGTCTCTCGTTATAAAACGAATTCACAGTACAGTCAGAATACAGAAATGCAATCATGGTTAAACCAGCTGTGAGATTTAATTAAAGCAGCAATCAAATTTATTTACATGAAAAAGGTAAAATACTACTTACTCATTTCGAGTGGAGATATCATAACTTCATTTGTTTTACAACAGCTTTTTATAATCCAATCGTAAAAAACTATGTTATTCAAGTGAAATCTTTGCCTAAAGCATCTCCTCCATATCTAGGCTGAATTTATTTCACAACTCTGAATATGAAAAAGATGCATTTGGTATTCGAATATAAAACAAAATTATCACAAGCGAATACACACACAACTAAGCATCCACAACAAAAGGACTTGTCATAAGTGCATCCAGTATCCTCTTCAGAAATTCTTTTACTTCATATTTTGATAATGACATGCTTGTCCTTCGATACTCGCGAGGTGACTATGGCAAAGAAACCGTTGAAGAGCGTTGGTCACGTGATAATAATACGATACCTATCAGGCTTTTCTTTTCGTGGGGAAGTCAGAATACTCAAATAGACAAGATTTAAGTGAAAAATGGAGTTAAGTAGAATCTAGTGAATCCTGAGCATTGAGGCGAATTGAGGAGTTTACAAAATATTGTCTTTAATGAGTATTTTTCGGAAATTTTTTGCGTAAAAGGATTTAAATCAGCCGATAAGAAATTTAATTAATAAAGGAGTGTTAGTTTTAATCAATAGATTTAAGCGTGCATGTATATTATTCATCTAAAAATAAGAATTATCGAGAACCTCCTGTGAGGTTGGGATTACATGTAAAATATTATGTTGGGTGTACCTTCAAAACGCTTATTGATATATAAATGAAGATTGATGTCTCAAAGATACGGCTCTTGACTGTTTTTCTCGCCGTTTCTTTCCCTAACAGGTTCCGCGTATTTTTACACAATGAAGTCGGCGAAAGCAGCGAGCAGTCGAAAATGTAGGTTTTTCTGTGGTTCTTCTTTTTCGGGCGCGCTTGGCGTGGAGTATGTGATATATACGTCACTTCCTTTACCGAGCGTTACTTCCGTCAGAAAAAAAATCTGAGTTACTCCCTAGTCGCGACTGAAGAAGTTTTACTTCAAAAATATATTACGTTGCACTTATTATTATACTTCATAGGAAAATAATGTCGTTTTTCCGTATGCCAATATTTCGCTCCAGCCAAAAAAATCGAAGCTAATAATAAGAAATTCAGCATGTAGGCGAGTTTTTTAACATAGGCGCTAGATTAGACAACATTTTTCAAAATTCATAACTTACGGGGAGTAAGGGGCAAAAGGCTATTTCTACAAATCTCTCACTATCTCAGTACTACCCATAAAATTCTTGCCGTAAAATACACCACTCACAAATACTTGAAAATGAGTTTCAGAACATTTTTAAATTCACTCACCAATGAGGGCAGACGGCCACCTTGTCCGTTTTTTCACATCTTTCTTGAAAAAAAAAAAAAAAAAAAACTGAGAATTTTTTTTTTTTTTTTTTGGGTTGGGGTGAAATAATACGAGACCTAAGGGGAGATGCTTCGGGTGAAGACCTTTTTAAGGGGCTCTAATGCATAAAAAATATAAACCAAATAGCTTATCTTCAGATGTATTCACGTTACATCTGGAGCAAACCTCCCAAAACTCCGACCGTTAAATCATCAGAGGCAGAACCCTGGACCAACACACTTCAGCCCTGTTTCACTGTTCAGTGTCTTCAATTACCTATAAAAATTCTTGCTAAAGTGTAACAAATATGAATCCTAAGATTAGGCACAGTTTGTTGGTAATTAAAAACTTCAAGAAAGTTTGCTTGAATTTAGCGTTTTTTCTTTTTCTTAAGGTGAGATTATTTTCTTGGCGGCTAATATAATATATTCGAGAATATATGAAAAGTCACTGCTTCATCAGAAATATCTCGTTTTATTATATGTACTCATCAAGATTTTCTTACACATGCAACAGAATTAAAAAATCCTCTGATTTCCAATAACTTCATGCGCACTGCTACCTGCAAAGAGAGGACCCCACCATGGCCGAGTGGATAAGACACTGGACACAGTAGACGGCTGATGTGTGAAAGTCCCGCCTTCGGGACTATCACTCTAAAGGTCTAGAGTTTTGGTCTATGTCCTCCAGATGTAACGAGAATACGCGTTAGAACCCCTTAAGAAGTCCTCCGACCAATGCATCCCCCTTTAGGCAGATGTCCCTCATGTAGGCTTGCCATAACGCAAAAAAAGAGAGTACAGCTCATGTTGTGGGATCTGTGACTTAGGGCAATAGGTCCGCTCTTCTAGGAGAATTTCCTCTGCAATTTCGGCCATCATCAGGGGATAAGAGAATTTGGTACATGAACATAACTCAGAAACTCGGGAATGGGTTTAGAGTGGAAATATATGGGTGGTCTACTGCTGGGGCTTATGCAAGAATTTTTTTTAGAGTAGGGGATACGAAATATAGGCATGCATAATTAAGGCCATTTCTGTTCGATATTAAGATATGGAATCTCACAGTAACTAATGCAGGAATTTCGGAGCATGTATGCATTCCAATACCGTCCTCCGTGCCTACAGCCTTAGTCTTCAGTAGTAAGCGAGGGTCCGAACTTCCTAGTTTTCGGTTATTAATGACATAGGGTTGCCTCAGTTTTGGTGCACCAAAATTAAATCTTTTTGCTATAGTACATTTTATACCATTATAGGGACATTTTATCCCTATAATTTCATCAAATATGAAAAGTGAAGGCCATGTTATGCCAGGAAAATTATTTGAAAACTTATTACAAGTCACCCATTGATAGCACTGCAGTACCGTAAATAATCTATATTTTTCGTTATTCTTTCCCATTTTCAAAAAAATGATGATTTAAAGCTGTCCGAAGATTTCCCCCCAAGGTTTTATGAACATATGCAAAATTTCAAATTTGACAGGGCTGCCTTTAGGTCTGAGTCTTTAAGAATCGCTATAACCGAAATTAGTTTAAGAAGAGACAATGTGAACTAAAGGCTTTCAGACTGTCAATAGGTAACGGCACAAACTTTCGCTTAAGTATCTTCTATCTATACTATTAAAATTTGTGTGCGTCTGTCTGTCTGTCTGTAACATTATCTCCTCCGAAACGACGGGGAGTGGAGTTTCGAACAAGGTATCCACGGATTCGGAAAATTCCGAGGAAGGTCTTCCGCTAATTTAAATTTCAAAATTCGAATTATTTTAGGAGATATTGATAAAAAACCCGTCAAAAACGCTGATTTTTGATCTCCGTAATTCCGCAATTGTAACCCCTGTAGTCAAAAAAGGGAGAAATAAGGATCGAGGTTGCCATGTTTAGCTATTTTATTAAATTATTTAGGCTCGTGCAGTAAAACTAAAAGAATAATGATTTTTTAGATTATTTACAAAGTTATTTTTTAATTAAAATATTGCGCTCAGGTGAAATCAGAGCAGGAATTCATTGTTTTTTATGTGTAAAAGAATAAGGGATTGAGAGATTTCCGAGGATAATATGTATACTTTGTCGAAAAAAAAATGGCTCATTTGGTGATTTTGAGAAAGTAGTAGGTTCTACCCATTTGCACAGTTTTGGGCTTGGCGCAAATTACTGAGAGCGTCACGAAATAGTATTTTTAATAACAAGTATAAGTTTTACGGCGCTATACTTCGATTTTTCATATAGAAATAATTCAGTTATTAAGGCGATTTTAAACGATCTATAGAATTTTCACCAAATTAAGTAAACTGATTTAAATTAGAGGAATTCCGCCAAATTTCAGAAAATTGAAATTCTCGCATTTTGTACATGGTAGTTAACGGTGATTAAAACCCGTTATAGTTAATAATTTAAATAACTGCTACTTATCAATAATACGCCTACATTAAATTTTGGCGATCGAACCATATAAATGATAGATAACTATTTCCTATTTTGATTGCTGTTAAATTATTGCTTCGAATGATTCCCTGAAAACAAAAAAATCTCACAAAATGGTGTATGTTGGCATTTGGCGATCGAAGTCTTGAGTAATAAATAATTGATTCTTATTTGTAAAAAGCAGCGCTACGGAAGTTTCTATACTATTAAAATCTGTGCGCGTCTGTCTGTAACATCATTTCCTCCGAAACGGCTGGGAGTTGAATTTCGATCGAGGTGTCCCCGTTTTCGAAAAATTCCGAGGAAGGTCTTCCGCTGAAATTTCGAAATTCGAATTAGTTTAGGAGATATTAATTGATAAAAAAAAAACCCGTCAAAATCGCCCATTTTTGCTCTCCGCAATTCTGCGATTGTAACTCTGTAGTCAAAAAAGGGAGAAATAAGCATCGAGGTTGCCATGTTTGGCGAATTTATTAAATGATTTACACTCTTGCATTAAAAATAAAGGAATAATACTTTTTTTCTGTTTCGAATATTTGCTAGGTTATTTTTTAATTAAAATATCGTCTGCGTGGGAAATCAGACCAGGAATCAATATTTTTCATACGCAAAAGAAAAAAGATTTGTAAATTTCCGAGACTAAACTGTATAACTTTATAATTTGGCGACAAATAAAATGGCTTAAATGCCGATTTTGAGAAAATAGTTTGCAGCGGTTTGCACAGTTTTAGGGCTTGGCGCAGTTTACTGCGAGCGTAAAGAAATAGTATTTTTAAAAACAAGTGTAGGTTTTACTAGAATTTAGCCTGAAATTTTAATTTTCTGTTCAGAAATAATACAGTTATTAAGGCGATTTTAAATGATCTGTCTTCAGAATTTTCATTAAGTTAAATAAATTGATTTAAGTTTACGGAAAACCCGCCAAATTTCAGAAAATTAAATTTTTTCATTTGTATTGCTAATTCTATGCCCCGATTGATATGAGTTGGTGTTACGAGCGTATGAATAGATAATATTTTTTAATCCCGCCAAACAAGGTGTAATAAAATAGGAAGTCTTTATAAATACGAATGCTGTTTGAGATGAATGAGAATATTTTTTAAACCCAGTATGACTAGCTGGTAATGCCTTTAAATTATTGCATTTATTGTCAAGTTTAATGTGTGATTCATTTTGGCTATTTGTCATCGACTGCCGACGTTAATTACGCCAAAATGGCAGTTCTAGCAAAGTAAACATAAATAAATCATATCATATTCTATTTTTAACACTGCTACAGTTTCCGTAGCAACGAAATCCATTGTTGCCACTTAAGTTGTTCAATTTAATAATTAAGTGAAACCACTCATTTCTACAGCTCTAAGATCCAAAAAAGTGAAAACGCATTAAATATGAAACAAATAGAATTTTAACATACTTACGCATTAAATATGACACAAATAGAATTTTAACATATTTGCGCATTAAAAATAACCGAAGTTTCTTCAGGCAATTCTGCATATTTTTCATTTTATTTCCTTCGCGTGTGACGTCATTTTCACGTCATTGTCTTCTGTTTTGCTGTCAGATTATGCAGAGAAGCACATTACACGCTAACGTATGTGCTGCTTCGGCGGACATAAGGAAGCGCTTTTGTCGGGTGCGTATTTGCCTAACCACTCTGTGTGTATAAATTGAAACAATGAAACTTTGTAGGCGGTTTTTTTTTTTTTGGAACTAGAAAAAGGCAGATTAACGTCGTTAACGTGGAAGAAGCGATATGGAAAACTATTTAATTGGTAGCCGTAATGCGAAATGATAATCGATTATTCACATGCGCAAAGCACCAAAATTTTGAAAGTATGAAAAGTCAGCAATATGAAATGAAAATCCAAAATAAATCACCAGAGACTATAGGATAAGCATCGTGTACGTGAATGATACTGCAATCATGTACATAAGAAAGGCGCTTGCAAGGAATACAAAATATAATATAAAATTAATTGCTCTTTCTTCCCATGGCGTTTGTGGAATCTTTCCGAATAACGGGATCCGATATGCTTAAAATATTTCATATAAATTACTTATATGTTAAAGTTCTATTTATTTTTTCATATATATTCCAGTTACAAAACCAGGAGCTCTAGAAACGACTTCAGATTTTGTTTAATATTGAATTTGACACTATGCAATTAATCTATGTTAAAAATAAAATATGAAATTAGTTATTTATTTAGTGTGAATTGGCAGTGAGATCAACGTTAGTTTATGTAACAAGTGTGCTACTGTATTAAGAGTTCAGTAAGGGTAATAAGCTTTTCCACTTAAGTTACGTCACAAATGTTTTCATTTACGAAAGCGACAAGATCTTCACGGAAACAGGATGCATTTTGGTTTCTGAACGTACAATGTGCATCGATTGTTTCGAGTACGTTTTTTAAATTTAGGTAAAATTTAATAAAGTTTAAATTTAATTTTTCAACTTCAAAGTCATCTGCAACATAACTGTGCTAATGCATTGTCCACGCTTTACGAAATGCAAGATAAGATAAAATAGTATTCAACATCATGTAATGTTATTCATATGGTATGTATGAATGCTATAAATTAAATCTAAAAAAAGAAGAGAATTATATGATGTAGAAATAAGGCATTTTTCGAAAGAGAAAAGTTTCGTCTGCATACCGTAAAGTTCTTACTTTTCTGATCGCCAGTGACAATGACGTAGTTTTTGTGTCATCATGTCGCAATAGTCTCAAATTTGCACTCATGGAGTCAGCTTTTCGTCAGAATTCCAGCAATTTTTCACTATTAGAGATTCCTATCACTGGGTTTAATTTGAGTTATATGTGTAAGGAAAATATTCGTCTCCTACCGTGAGGAGAACAGTAAGCAGCTAGTCTTTTACTAAAAGCTGTTAGAAAGGCGTAATTAATACTGTCTAATACATTTCAATTCGTAAAACAAAAAAATATATGCTGATTCATACTTTAGTACATTTCTTAGCAAATTTGGCGAAAAATATTCAAATGTAGTGCAGCTCTGTACGTATTATTAATTGCATTCCACAACTGAGATGAGCCAATGTCACTAGCGCATGCATAGATAATTTTTTTAAATTCCGCCAAACAGTTTATTGCGAATTAGCTTTAGTGTCAAGTTTAAGTTGTGATTTGAGCTATTTGTCATAGACTGGTGGCGTTAATCACGCCAATATGGCAGTTCTCGCAAAGGAAACACAGATAACTCATTTCGTGTTCTATTTTTAACATTGCTATAGTTTCCGTAGCAACGGAATTCATTGTTGCCACTTAACTTGTTAAATTTTACAATTAAGTGAAACCACTCCTTTCTACATCTTTTAAGACTCGAAAAAGTGAAAAAGTATCAAATGTGAAACAAATAGAACTGTAACAGACTTGCACCTTAAAAATAATCGAAGTTTTTATGCAATTCTACATACCTTTAATTTTATTTTCTTCGCGTGTGGATGTCATTTTTCACGTCATTTTTGCTGTTTTGCTGGCAGATTATCCGGAGCAGCACATAACCTCTAATGCATTTGCTCTTCCGGACATAAGCAAGAGCGTATGTCCGGCGCGTATTTGTGTAACCCCATTGTGTTAATCAGAATTGTCTGGTGTCCGATTTTTTAGACCATTTTTTTTACCGCAGAGATTCCGATCCTGCAGTATATTGATCACTGATACGTGAAAAAAAAAGATCAATTATATGCAAGCAGGAGTAGCCAGAAATTTTTCATGGGAATGTTACGACTACTGCAACACACATATGTACACGTGTGTGTGATAAGTGAGCGAAGAATATACATTTTGTATGGCAAAAAACTCCGCATGGGAGGTTGTGGTGACTCCCTATCCCCTCTTTAGCTACGCCACGGTACGCAAGCATAAGTTGTCACGTCATGAAAAACCGTCGTAGAGGGCAAACACCGAAGTTGTTTTGAGGGTTATACATAATTAAAAATTTTACTTTTAGTAAATTTTATTTTTGATACAGTTCGAATATTTGGTTTTAATAAATTTCGGCCACCAAGGTAAGATGAAATATTACTAAATACGGCAACCCAGAATTTTCTTAACAATTGAATTTGACACTATGCAACTACAGTAGATTCCCTATAACCAAGGTAGATACGTTCCGTGTTATAGGAATCCGTGTTGCACGGGTCCTGCGCTTTACTCCACCTGGAGTGCGGACTGCGCGGTGTAATCGCAGCAAAGCTTAATTTCGCTCCGTAAAAATACAATGATGTTTGGTGTTGCCATTCAAAAGGTATGTTAATTACAGGAGCTAAAGCGTCATAATATCAGAACATATGTCTCATTTTACCATGCTGTACAAGTCTCTTTTAACGTGTTACACGAAAACGATCGTCATGTTTTCGCCGTGTTCTAAGAATTCGAGTTGTGGACCCAAGTTATAAAGGGGTGAACTGTAATCTGTAAAAATTAAATATGAAATGAGTTATTTATTTCGTGCGAATTGACAGTGAGATCAACGTCTGTTTTATGTAACAAGTGTGATACTGCATTACGAGCTCAATAAGGTTAATAAGCTTTTTCTCAGAAATTACATGACGAACGTTTTCATTTACAAAAGCGACATGATTTTCACTGGAGCAGGGTGCATTTTTGGCTTTTTAACGTAAATAATGCATCCATTGTTTCATGTAGGTTTTTTAATTTAGGTAAAATTTAATAAAGTGGTGTGTAACATAACTGCGCTAATGCATTGTCCACGCTTTGCGAAATGCAAGAAAAAATTGTTGTCAACATCATACAATGTTATTTATGTGGTATATACCATATATTAATGCTATAAATTAAACATCACAAAGAGAATTAATTATATGATACAGAAATCAGGCATTTTTCGAAAGAGAAAAGTTTTGTCTGCATACCGTAGAGTTCTTTCTTTTTTGATCGCCAGTCACATTGACGTAGTTTTTGTGTCACGTTGCAATAGACTAAAATTTGCACACATGACGTCAACTTTTAGTCACGATTCAAGTATTTTTTTCACGTTTTGAGATTAAGCATTACTGGGTTTAATTTGAATTATATATATATGTGTAAAGAAAATATGCGTTTCCCACCGTGCGGAGAACGGGCAAGCAGCTAGTCTTATCTATATAAATAAAATTAGACTTTTGTCTGAACATTTCTTGGAATTCAAAAATTTTGAGATTTCTATCCGTTTCAAGCACCCGGGAATCCGATGCGACCCTCAAAAAAAAGTTTGTCTGTCTGTCATTCTGTCATTCTGTCATTCTGTCCGTGACGCTTTTTTGTTTAAGCATCACGTAAAAACGACTGAAGCGAATGATATGAAATTTGGTGTCACGATAGGTGGTCACTCAACTTAAAACATAGGCGTCGAATTTTTAAAAAATCTTGATTAGATTTTCAGATTTTGCAAAAATCGTTTCAAACTGCGTAAATTCGTGTTCAAAGCATCACGCAAAAACGACTGAAGCGAATGATATGAAATTGGGTGTCATGATAGGTGGTCACTCAACTTAAAACATAGGCTTCGAACTTTAAAAAAATCTTGATTGGATTTTGAGATTTTGCGAAAATCCTTTCAAACTGCGTAAATTTGTGTTCAAGCATCACGCAAAAACGACTGAAGCGAATGATATGAAATTGGGTGTCATGATAGGTGGTCACTCAACTTAAAACATAAGCGTCCAATTTAAAAAAAATTCTGATTGGATTTTGAGATTTTGCGAAAATCCTTTCAAACTACGTAAATTTGTGTTCAAAACGACTGAAGCGAATGATATGAAATTGAGTGACATGATAGGCGGTCACTGAACTTAAAACATAAGCGTCGAATTAAAAAAAAAATCTTGATTAGATTTTGAAATTTTGCGAAAATCATTTCAAACTGCGTAAATTTGTGTTCGCACATCACGTAATAACTGCAAAGGTGAAAAAATGATATATGGTGAAATGATAGGTGGTCACTCACCTTAAACTATAAGCATCTAATTAAAAAAAATCCATCAGATTTCGAGATTTTGTGAAAATCGTTTAAAACTGAGTGAATCTTTGTTCCCGTATTACGTAATAACGACTAAAGCGAATGACATGAAATTTGGTCATACGATAGATGGTTGCTCAACATAAACTCCAACAGTCCAATTTTTTAAACATTTTTATTAGATTTTGAGATTTTGTGAAAATTCTCTCAAAATACGCTTATATTTCTTCAAACATCACGTAATAACGACTAATACGAATGATACGAAATTGAGTGATATGATAGGTAGTTGCTAATCTTAATTTATAGGCGTTGAGAGAGAGAGAGAATTCTTAAAATATTTTGCTTACATTTTGAGATTTTTCGAAAATCGTTTTAAAATGCTGAAAATTTGTTCCAGCATCACGAAATAAAGACTGCAGGGAATGAAACGAATTTGGGTGACAGGATAGGTTGTCACTCAACTTAAATTCTAGGCTTCAAATTTTTCAAAAATGTTGATTAAATTTTGAGGTTTTGCGAAAATTATTTCAATATGCGTAAATATTCGTTCGCGCATCACATGATTACGACTAAAGCGAATGAAATGATATTACTTAGTTACTCTCTAACCTGTAATATTTTAACAATACATGAAAATTATAACTTCGCTTTCTTTACTTTGGCAACATACTACATCCATTCTGTGTACTCCTACAATGCTGACAAAAGTTCTTGCTTTTTGGAAATTTTCATTCACTAACCCGTCGAGGACGGGTACTTCAGCTAGTCTTATCTATACTATTAAAATCTGTGCGCGTGTGTGTGTAGCATCATCTCCTCCTAAACGGCTGGGAGTTGAGTTTCGAACGAGATATCCACGAATTTGGAAAATTTCGAGAAAGAACCTCCGCTAATTTAAATTTCGAAATTTGAATTAGTTTACGAGATATTGATAAAAAAAAACCCATCAAAAACGCTAATTTTTGCTCTCCGCATTTCCGTGATTGTAACCCCGTAGTCAAAAAAGTGAGAAATAAGTATCGAGGTTGCCATGTTTGGCTATTTTATTAAATTTTTTAGACTCCTGCAGTAAAAATAAAAGAATAATGATTCTTTTCTGTTTAGATTATTTACAAAGTTATTTTTTAATTAAAATATTGCGTTCATGTTAAATCAGAGCAGGAATTCAATGTTTTTTATGTGTAAAAGAATAAGGGATTGAGAGATTTCCGAGACTAATATGTATATTTTTTAGTTTGGCGAAATAAAAATGGCTCATTTCGCGATTTTGAGAAAGTAGTAGGTTCTACCGATTTGCACAGTTTTGGGCTTGGCGCAAATTACTGAGAGCGTAACGAAATAGTATTTTTAATAACAAGTATAAGTTCTTCGGCGCTATACTTCGATGTTTCATATAGAAATAATGCAGTTATTAAAGCGATTTTAAACGATCCATAGAATTTTCACCAAATTAATTAAACTGATTTAAGTTAGAGGAATTCCGCCAAATTTCAGAAAATTGAAATTCTCGCATTTTGTAAATGGTAGTTAACGGTGATTAAAACCCGTTATAGTTAATAATAATTTAAATAACTGCTACTTATCAATAATAAGCCTGCATTAAATTTTGGCGATGGAACCATATAAATGATAGATAACTATTTCCCATTTTGATTGCTGTTAAATCAATGCTTTGAATGATTCCCTGAAAACAAAAAAATCTCGCAAAATGGTGTATGTTGGCATTTTGGCGATCGAAGTACTAAATAATTGATTCTTATTTGTTAAAGCAGCGCTACGGAAGTTCCTTTTACTAGAAGCTGTTAGAAAGGCGTAATTAATACTATCTAATATATTTTTTGTTTTACGAATTGAAATGTTTGTTGATTCCTACTTTAGTACATTTCTTAGCAAAGTTGGCGAAAAATATTCAAATGTAGTGCAACTCTGTACATATTATTAATTCCATTCCACAACTCAGATGAGCCGATGTCACTAGCGTATGCATAGATTTTTTTTTTTTTTTTTTTAAATTCCGCCAAACAGAGTATTGCGTATTGCCTTTAGTGTCAAGTTTAATTTGTGGTTTGAGCTATTTGCCATCGACTGGCGGTGTTAATTTCGCCAATATTGCAGTTCTAGCAAAGTAAACATGAATAACTCATTTCATGTTCTATTCTTAATATTGCTATAGTTTCCGTAGCAACGGAATCCATTGTTGCAACTTAAGTTGTTAAATTTTACAAGTATGTGAAACCACTCATTTCTACAGCTTTTAAGAATCGAAAAAGTGAAAACGCATCAATTGTGAAACAAATAGAACTGTAACAGACTTGCACCTTAAAAATAATCGAAGTTTTTATGCAATTCTACATACCTTTAATTTTATTTCCTTCGAGTGTGGATGTCATTTTTTACGTCATTTTTGCTGTTTTGCTGGCAGATTATCCGGAGCAGCACATACCCTCTAATCTAATGTATTTGCTCCTCCGGAAGCAAGAGCGTATGTCCGGCGCGTATTTGTGTAACCCCATTGTGTTAATCAGAATTTTCTGGTGTCACATTTTTTAGACCATTTTTTTACCGCGGAGATTCCGATCCTGAAGTATATTGATTAAGCAGGAGTAGCCAGAAATTTTTCATGGGAATGTTACGACTACCGCAACTCACATATATGCACACGTGTGCGATAAGGGAGTGAAGAATATACATTTTGTATGGCAAAAAATTCCGATTGGGGGGTTGTGACCCCCTATCCCCTCCTTGGTTACGCCACTGTACGCAAGCATAAGTTGTCACGTCATGAGAAAACGTCATAGATGGCAAACTCCGAAGTTGTTCTGAGGGTTATACAAAATTAGAAAATTTTACTTTTAGTAAATTTTATTTTTGATACAGTTCGAATATTTGGTTTTAATAAATTTCGGCCACCAAGGTAAGATGAAATATTACTAAATACGGCAACCCAGAATTTTCTTAATTATTGAATTTGACACTATGCGACTACAGTAAATTCTCTATAACACGGTAGATACGTTCCGTGTTATAAGAATCCGTGTTGTACGGGTCCTGCGCTATACTCCACCTGGAGTGCGGACTGCGCGGTATAATCGCGGCAAAACTTATTTGCGCTCCGTAAAAATGCAATGATGTTTGGTGTTGCCATTCAAAAGGAATGTTAATTACAGGAGTTAAGGCGTCATAATATCAGAACATAGTCTCATTTTACCGTGCTGTACGAGTCCCTTTTAACGTGTTACACGAAAAACAATCGTAATGTTTTCGTCGTGTTCTAAGTATTCGTGTTGTAGACCCATGTTATAAAGGGGTCAACTGTAATCAGTAACAAATGAAAAATGAAATCAGTTATTTATTTAGGGCGAATTGACAGTGAGATAAACGTCAGTTTTGTGTAACAAGTGTGATACTGCATTAAGAGTTCAATAAGTGTAATAAGCTTTTTCTCAGAAGTTACATCAAGAACGTTTTCATTTACAAACTGCATTAAGAGTTCAATAAGGGTAATAAGCTTTTTCTCAGAAGTTACATCAAGAACGTTTTCATTTACAAAAGCGACATGATTTTCACCGGAGCAGGGTACATTTTTGGCTTTTAAATGTAAATGATGCATTCATTGTTTCATGTAGGTTTTTTAATTTAGGTAAAATTTTATAAAGTCGTGTGTAACATAACTGCGCTAATGCATTGTCCACGCTTTGAAAAATGCAAGATAAAATTGTTGTCAACATCATGTAATGTTATTTATGTGGTATATACTATATATTAATGCTATAAATTAAACCTCACAAAGAGAATTATATGATGTAGAAATCAGGCATTTTTCGACAGAGAAAAGTTTTGTCTGCATACCATAAAGTTCTTTCTTTTTTGATCACCAGTCACATTGACGTAGTTTTTGTGTCCTGTTGCAATAGTCTAAAATTTGCACTCATGACGTCAACTTTTAGTCTTCACGTTTTGAGATTCCGCATTATTAGGTTTAATTCGAATTATATATGTGTAAGGAAAATATGCGTTTCCCACCGTGCGGAGAACGGGTACGCAGCTATTCTATACTATTAAAATCTGTGCGCGTCTGTCTGTCTGTGTGTAGCATCATCTCCTCCGAAACCGCTGGGAGTTGAGTTTCGATCGAGGTGTCCACTTATTCGAAAAATTCCGAGGAAGGTCTTCCGCTAATTTAAATTTCGAAATTCGAATTAGTTTAGGAGATTGATAAAAAACCCCGTCAAAAACACTAATTTTTGCTCTCCGCATCTCCGCGATTGTAACCCCTGTAGTGAAAATGTGAGAAATAAGCATCGAGGTTGCCATGTTTGGCGAATTTATTAAATGATTTATACTCTTGCATTAAAAATAAAGGAATAATACTTTTTCTCTGTTTCGTATATTTGCTAGGTTATTTTTTAATTAAAATATCGTCTGCGTGGGAAATCAGTGCTGGAATGCAATATTTTTTATACGCAAAAGAAAAAGGATTTGTAAATTTCAGAGACTAAAGTGTATAACCTTATAATTTGGCGAAAAAAAATGGCTTATATGGCGATTTTGAGAAAGTGGATTCTTGTGGTTTGCACAATTTTAGGCTTGGCGCAATTTACTGAGAGCGTAAAGAAATAGTATTTTTAAAAACAAGTGTAGGTTTTACTAGAATTTAGCCTGAAATTTTAATTTTCTGTTCAGAAATAATGCAGTTATTAAGGCGATTTTAAATGATTTTCATCAAGTTAAATAAATTGATTTAAGTTAGGGAAACCCCGCCAAATTTCAGAAAATTAAACTTTTTCATTTGTATTGCTAATTCTATGCCCCGATTGATATGAGTTGGTGTTACGAGCGTATGAATAGATAATATTTTCTAATCCCGCGGAACAAGGTGTAATAAAATAGGAAGTCTTAATAAATACGAATGCTGTTTGAGATGAATGAGAATATTTTTTAAACCCAGTATGACTAGCTGGTAATGCCTTAAAATTATTGGATTTATTGTCAAGTTTAATGTGTGATTCATTTTGGCTATTTGCCATCGACTGCCGACGTTAATTACGCCAAAATGGCAGTTCTAGCAAAGTAAACATAAATAAATCATTTCATATTCTATTTTTAACACTGCTACAGTTTCCGTAGCAACGGAATCCATTGTTGCCACTTAAGTTGTTAAATTTAATAATTAAGTGAAACCACTCATTTCTACATCTCTTAAAGACCAAAAAAGTGAAAACGCATTAAATATGAAACAAATAGAATTTTAACATATTTGCGCATTAAAAATAATTGAAGTTTTATTCAGGCAATTCTGCATACTTTTCATTTTATTTCCTTCGCGTGTGACGCCATTTTCACGTCATTGTCTTCTGTTTTGCTGTCAGATTATCCGGAGAAGCACATTACACGCTATCGTATGTGCTGCGTCGGCGGGCATAAGTAAGCAATTTGACGGGTGGGTATTTGCCTAACCCCTGTGTGTGTCTAAATTGAAGCAATGAAACTTTGTAGGCGTTTTTTTTTTAAAACTAGAAAAAGGCAGATTAACGCAGTTAACGTGGAAGAAGCGATATGGAAAACTATTTAATTGGTAGCCGTAATGCGAAATGATAATCGATTATTCACATGCGCAAAGCAACAAAATTTCAAAAGTATGAAAAGTCAGGAATATGAAATGAAAATCCAAAATAAATCACGAGACTATAGGATAAGCATCGTGTACGAGAATGACATTGCAATCATGTACATAACAAAGGCGCTTGCAAGGAATAAAAAATATAATATGAAATAAATTGCTCTTTCTTCCCATGGCGTTTGTGGAATCTTTCCGAATAACGGGTTCCAATGTGCTTAGAATATTTCATATAAATTGCTTATATGTTAAAGTTCTATTTATTTTTTCATATATATTCCAGTTACTCCAGTTACAAGAGCTAGAGCTCTAGAAACGATTTCAGATTTTGTTTAATATTGAATTTGACACTATGCAATTAATCTATGTTAAAAATAAAATATGAAATTAGTTATTTATTTAGTGTGAATTGGCAGTGAGAACAACGTTCGTTTTATGTAACAAGTGTGCTACTGTATTAAGAGTTCAGTAAGGGAAATAAGCTTTTCCGCTTAAGTTACGTCACAAATTTTTTCATTTACGAAAGCGACAAGATCTTCACGAAAACAGGATGCATTTTTGGTTTCTGAACGTACAATGTGCATCGATTGTTTCGTGTAGGTTTTTTTAAATTTTGTAAAATTTAATAAAGTCGTCTGCAACATAACTGTGCTAATGCATTGTCCGCGCTTTACGAAATGCAAGATAAGATAAAATATTATTCAACATCATGTTATGTTATTCATATGGTATGCATGAATGCTATAAATTAAACCTAAAAAAGAAAATTATATGATGTAGAAATAACGCATTTTTCGAAAGAGATAAGTTTCGTCTGCATACCGTAAATTTCTTACTTTTCTGATCGCCAGTGACAATGTCGTAGTTTATGTGTCATCATATTGCAATCGTCTAAATTTTCAACTCATGAGTCAGCTTTTCGTCATAATTCCAGCAATTTTTCACTATTAGAGATTCCTATCACTGGGTTTAATTCGAATTATATGTGTAAGGGAAATATTCGTCTCCTACCGTGCGGAGAACGGGTAAGCAGCTAGTCTATACTATTAAATTCTGTGCGCGTCTGTCTGTGTGTGTGTGTGTGTGTAACATCATCTCCTCCTAAACGGCTGGCAGTTGAGTTTCGAACGAGGTATCCACGAATTCGGAAAATTTCGAGAAAGAGCCTACGCTAATTTAAATTTCGAAATTCGAATTAGCTTAGGAGATATTGATAAAAAACCCCATCAAAAACGCTAATTTTTCCTCTCCGCAATTCCGTGATTGTAACCCCTGTAGTCAAAAAAGTGAGAAATAAGCATCGAGGTTGCCATGTTTGGCTATTTTATTAAATTATTTAGACTCCTGCAGTAAAAATAAAAGAATAATGATTTTTTTTTCTGTTTAGATTATTTACAAAGTTATTTTTTAATTAAAATATTGCGTTCATGTTAAATCAGAGCAGGAATTCAATGTTTTTTATGTGTAAAAGAATAAGGAACTGAGAGATTTCCGAGACTAATATGTATATTTTTTAGTTTGGCCCGAAAAAAATGGCTGATTTGGCGATTTTGAGAAAGTAGTAGGTTCTACCGATTTGTACAGTTTTGGGCTTGGCGCAAATTACTGAGAGCGTAACGAAATAGTATTTGTAATAACAAGTATAAGTTTTACGGTAATATACTTCGATTTTCATATAGAAATAATGCAGTTATTAAGGTGATTTTAAACTATCTATAGAATTTTCACGAAATTAAGTAAACTGATTTAAGTTACAGGAATTCAGCCAAATTTCAGAAAATTGAAATTCTCGCATTTTGTACATGGTAGTTAACGGTGATTAAAACCCGTTATAGTTAATAATAATTTAAATAACTGCTACTTATCAATAATATGCCTGCATTAAATTTTGGCGATGGAACCATATAAATGATAGATAACTATTTCCCATTTTGATTGCTGTTAAATCAATGCTTCGAATGATTCCCTGAAAACAAAAAAATCTTGCAAAATGGTGTATGTTGGCATTTGGCGATCGAAGTACTGTGTAATAAATAATTGATTCCTATTTGTTAAAGCAGCGCTATGGAGTTTCTTTTACTAGAAGCTGTTAGAAAGGCGTAATTAATACTGTCTAATATATTTTTTGTTTTACGAATTGAAATGTATGTTGATTCCTACTTCAGTACATTTCTTTGCAAAGTTGGCGAAAAATAGTCAAATGTGGTGCAGCTCTGTACTTATTTATAATTCCTTTCCACAATTGAGATGAGCCGATGTCACTAGAGTATGCATAGATATATTTTTTTTAATTCCGCCAAACAAAGTATTGCGTATTGCCTTTAGTGTCAAGTTTAATTTGTGTTTTGAGCTATTGGCCATCGCCAGTATGGCAGATCTAGCAAAGTAAACATGAATAACTCATTTCATGTTCTATTTTTAACATTGCTATAATTTCCGTAGCAACGGAATCCATTGTTGCCACTTAAGTTTTTAAATTTAACAAGTAAGTGAAACCACTCATTTCTACAGCTTTTAAGACTCGAAAAAGTAAAAGCGCATCAAACGTGAAATAAATAGACCTAACTGTAACAGACTTGCACTTTAAAAATAATTGAAGTTTTCATGCAATTCTACATATCTTTAATTTTATTTCCTTCGCGAGTGGATGTCATTTTTTACGTCATTTTTGCTGTTTTGCTGGCAGATTATCCGGAGCAGCTCATATCCTCTAATGTATTTGCTCCTCCGGACATAAGCAAAAGCGTATGCCCGGCGCGTATTTGTGTAACACCACTGTGTTATTCAGATTTTTCTGGTGTCAGATTTTTTAGACCATTTTTTACCGCCGAGATTCCGATCCTGAAGTATATTGATCACTGATAAATGAAAAAAAAAAAGATCAATTACATGCAAGCAGGAGTAGCCAAAAATTTTTCATGGGAATGTTACGGGAGTGAAGAATATACATTTTGTATGGCAAAAAACTCCATATTAGGGGTTGTGACCCCCTATCTCCTCCTTGGCTACGCCACTGTACGCAAGCATCAGTTGACACGTCATGAAAAACCGTCGTAGATGGCAAACTCCGAAGTTGTTCTGAGGGTTATACAAAATTAAAAATTTTGCTTTAAGTAAATTTTACTTTTGATACAGTTCGAATATTTGGTTTTAATACATTTCTGCCACCAAGGTAAGATGAAATGTTACTAAATACGGCAACCCAGAATTTTCTTAACTATTGAATTTGACACTATGCGACTACAGCAGATTCCCTATATAGGGTAGATACGTTCCGTGTTATAGGAATCCGTGTTGTACGGGTCCTGCGCTATACTCCACCTGGAGTGCGGACTGCGCGGTATAATCGCGGCAAAACTTATTTGCGCTCCGTAAAAATGCAATGATGGTTGGTGCTGCCATTCGAAAGGAATGTTAATTACAGGAGCTAAGGCGTCATAATATCAGAACATATGTCTCATTTCATCGTGCTGTACGAGTCTCTTTTAACGTGTTACACGAAAACGATCGTAATGTTTTCGTCGTGTTCTAAGAATTCGTGTTGTGGACCTATGTTATAAAGGGGTCAACTGTAATCTGTAAAAAATGAAATGATCTATTTATTTAGTGCGAATTGACAGTGAGATAAACGTAACTTTTATGTAACAAGTGTGATACTGCATTAAGAGTTCAATAAGGGTAATAAGCTTTTTCTCAGAAGTTACATCACGAGCGTTTTCATTTACCAAAGCAACATGATTTTCACCAGAGCAGAGTACATTTTTGGCTTTTAAACGTAAATGATGCATCCATTGTTTCATGTAGGTTTTTTAATTTAGGTAAAATTTAATAAAGTCGTGTGTAACATAACTGCGCTAATGCATTGTCCACGCTTTGAAAAATGCAAGATAAAATTGTTGTGAACATCATGTAATGTTATTTATGTGGTATATACTATATATACTAAACCTCAATATGGTATATACTAAACATCACAAAACGAATTATTTGATGTAGAAATCATGCATTTTTCGAAAGAGAAAAGTTTTGTCTGCATACCATAAAGTTCTTTCATTTTTGATCGCCAGTCACATTGACGTAGTTTTTGTGTCATGTTGCAATCGTCTAAAATATGCACTCATGACGTCAACTTTTAGTCCCGATTCAAGTATTTTTTCACGTTTTGAGAATCCTCATTACTGGGTTTAATTCTAATTATATATGTGTAAGGAAAATATGCGTTTCCCACCGTGCGGAGAACGGGTACGCAGCTAGTCTTATCTTATCTTATATATAATAAAATCCGAGAGTAAACATTGTATGTAGCTAGGTTTGTAGGTAGATTTGTGACCTCCGATCTTCTTGCGCGCGTCTCTCGATCGCATTGCGCCGAGACGGTTGGTCGCAGACCTACCGAATTTTGCATACGGCTTCACTAGGACAGATACTAACACGCCTCGGAGCGATTTTTTCGAAATTCGAATTAGAAAATGTTTTATTTTATGTTTTGTCCGATTTTTAGCGATCTTTCTCGCTTAATACGTAATAACGCCGGTCATTGCACTCGCAAGAAAACGAAATTTACATCATCGGATAGAGGAGAAAATTTTCTTTCGAAAACAGTTTGTTCGGACTGTGTAACATAATTTTCAGATTTTTGGGAATTTTTCAAATAAAAGCAAATTTGAAGCTGACTTTCGTAAAATATTTTTAAAATTGCTGCATCTTGAATTTTATCCGTCATAACTTTTTTATATTTTGTCAAATGACGGAGCATACATTTCGCCCTCTTTTAAATGAAAAACCAGAGGAAAATATAAATTAGGAGATTTTTTACGAATTTTTAAGTAAAAGAAGGATTTTCATTTCAATAGTAGCAGCTTAAAATTTTCGGTATGATATCTTGCGTTTTGGTTGTCTTGGAGACAGTAACAATTATTAAAATTGCCAGTTGAAAAAATAAATAAATAAAATTACTTTAAAATAACTGAGTTTTCGCATGTGAAAAGTGCGTGACTTTTATGTCATAAGTTTAAAACCTCTTTCGAAACTCAATCAGAATAACGGACTCACAAGCAAAACATACGCCACGCATGTGAAATTCTATATTTTACTTAACGTTGCCAGAAAAATAATTGAATGCTTTTTTTTGACAAGTGAATTATCCAGCATTATTTACAATTGAGATTTTAAACGGGTCACGTTTTCGAATAGCAGGAAATATATTACGGTGTTAAACAGGGCCTGATTATGACCAACAGGCGGCCCCGGGAATTGTTGAATTTAGGGGCCACCGTCTAAAAAATTTGTTTTATTTTTAATAATTTTTTTTTTATAAAAAAAAGTACAACATTTTAATTTGTTGGCCATTTCGAGCCGGGGGCCCTTGGGCAAAGTCATTTGCCCGTGCGATAATAGGGCCCTGGTGCTAAATACGCCAATCTGACAATAATTAAGCATACAAATGTATGGAGAGCTGTTTTAGTAGCAAGCATAAAGTGAAATGATTATCTTTTATGCTAATGCGTAAATTGCAAAGAATCACCAAAGAGTAAAAGACTACGTGGCAAATATCTAAACCGTTTCTTTAAATTAAGCATTAACGGTTGCAAAACGAAAATATATTGTATTGGTATCAGTAAAAGATAGTATAAGTAATAGTAAGTAGATATGCTAAGGCAATATTGATCAAAGCACAATATATCGCATTAATAAATATTTCGTGAAACTAAGCCTTCTATTCATTCTTCAACAACCGTCTTAGATCACAGCTAACAAAATATTAAGTAAGTCACCGTCGCGTTAATATATCCCGCGGTAGTTTCAACAAAAAAGATTGTAACAGAACTTTCTATTTTCTTGGAGATTCTGTTTTCTCACAAGAGTTATGATCACATTTTTTAGGAAATTGTTCTCTTCTTGCCATGGGAAGAGCGGGTACACAACTATTTAACTATAAAATAAAACGGTTCTCCACATCATGTAGTATCTAAGGTATTAATGGCATAACTTAAATCTAAAAAAGAGTATGATGCAGAAATGAGACATTTTGAATATTAGGAATTTTCACTGCGAACCGTCACGCTTTTCTTTTCTAATTGCGAATGACACCGACATAGTTTTTTGCGTCTTAATATTAACAATGGTCTCAGGTCAGTACTTATATTAACTTTACAAATAACTAATGAATAACTTTACGCCAAGAGTCAAATCATTTTGCTTATTTTTAGATCCCAAATCACTGGAATCAATTCGAACTATACATGTAAGAAAAAGTTTCATTCCCTACCGTGCGGAGAACGGGTACGCAGCTAGTATATAATAAAATCCGAGAGTAAACATTGTATGTAGCTAGGTTTGTAGGTAGGTTTGTGACATCCGATCTTCTTGCGCGCGTCTCTCGATCGCATTGCGCCGAGACGGTTGGTCGCAGACCCACCGAATTTTGCATACGGCTTCACTAGGACAGATACTAACACGCCTCGGAGCGATTTTTTCGAAATTCGAACTAGAAAATGTTTTATTTTATGTTTTGTCCGATTTTTAGCGATTTTTCTTGCATAATACGTAATAACGCCGGTCATTGCACTCGCAATAAAACGATATTTGCATCATCGGATAGAGGAGAAAATTTTCTTTCGAAAACAGTTTGTTTTGACTATGTAACATATTTTGCCGATTTTTGGGAATTTTTAAAAAGAATTTCACTTTTGACGACGTTTGCGTAAAAGTAATTTTAAATCTGTTGCATCTTTCATTCTATCTGTCATAACTTTTTTATATTTCGGCGAAAGACGGAGCATATATTTCGCCCACTTTTAAAAGAAGAACGGAGGAAAAATATAAATTAGGAGATTTTTTACGAATTATTATGTAAAGAAGGATTTTGAATTTAATAAAAGCTGTTTCAAGATTTCGGTATGATATCTTCCGCTATGGTTGTCTGGGAAACAGTAACAATGAATAAAATTGCCATTTGAAAAACATAAATAAAATGACTTTAAAATAACTGAGTTTCCACATGTTAGATCAAAATGACTTACATTTCACGAGATTAAAACCCCTTTCGAAACTCAATCAAAATTTCGGGCTCACAAACAAAACATACGCCACGCACGAAATTATTCCCTATTTTATAGTTCGTTGCCAGAAAAAGAATTGAATGCTGTTTTTTCAACGATGAATTATCCAGCATTATTTTCGATATAATTTTTAAACGGGACACGCTTTAGAATCGCAGGAAATATTTTACGTGCTAAATACGCCAATCTGACAAGAGTTATGCATAAGAATGTATGGAGAGCTGTTTTAATGGCAGCCAGAAAGTGAAATGATTATCGTTTATACTAATGCGTAAATTGCAAAGAATCACCAAAGAATGAAAAACTACATTAGTGGCAAATATCTAAACCGTTTCTTTAAATTAAACATTAAAGATGGAAAAACGAAAATATATTGGTATCAGTAAAGGATACTCTTATTAATAGCTATTAGATATGCTAGGGCAATATTGATCAAAGCACAATATACCGCGTTAATAAATATTTCATGAAACTATTCGTTTCTTTTCGTTTTTCAACAGCCATCTTACATCACAGCTAACTAAACATTAAATAATTCTACGTCGCGTTAATATATCCCGCGGTAATTTCAACAGAAAATTCTGTACCTGAACTTTTTTTTTCTTAGAGATTCTGTTTATCACAAGTAGTTATGATAACATTTTAGGAAAATGTTCTCTTCTTGCCTTGCGAAGAGCGGGTACACACAACTATTTAATTATTAAAAAAAAAACGGTTCTTCACATCATGTAGTATCTAAGGTATTAATGGTATAACTTAAATCTAAAAAAGAGTACGATGTAGAAATGAGACATTTTGAAAGTTAGAAATTTTTAGGAACCGTCACGCTTTTCTTTTTCTGATCGCCAATGACACCGACATAGTTTTTTGTTTCATAATATTAACAATGTTCTCAGATTAGTATTTATACTAACTTTACGAATAACTAATGAGTAACTTTACGCCAAGAGTCATATCATGTTGTTTATTTTTAGATTCCACATTACTGGAATCAATTCGAATTATACATGCAAGAAAAAGTTTTGCTCCCTACCGTGCGGAGAACGGGTACGCAGCTAGTATATAATAAAATCCGAGAGGAAACATTGTATGTAGCTAGGTTTGTAGGTAGGTTTGTGACCTCCGATCTTCTTGCGCGCGTCTCTCGATCGCATTGCGCCGAGACGGTGGGTCGCAGACCTACCGAATTTTGCATACGGCTTCACTAGGACAGATACTAACACGCCTCGGAGCGATTTTTTCGAAATTCGAATTAGAAAATGTTTTATTTTATGTTTTGTCCGATTTTTAGCGATTTTTCTTGCATAATACGTAATAACGCCGGTCATTGCACTCGCAATAAAACGATATTTGCATCATCGGATAGAGGAGAAAATTTTCTTTCGAAAACAGTTTGTTTTGACTATGTAACATATTTTGCCGATTTTTGGGAATTTTTAAAAAGAATTTCTCTTTTGACGACGTTTCCGTAAAAGTAATTTTAAAACTGTTGCATCTTTCATTCTATCTGTCATAACTTTTTTATATTTCGGCGAAAGACGGAGCATATATTTCGCCCACTTTTAAAAGAAGAACGGAGGAAAAATATAAATTAGGAGATTTTTTACGAATTTTTATGTAAAGAAGGATTTTGAATTTAATAAAAGCTGTTTCAAGATTTCGGTATGATATCTTCCGCTATGGTTGTCTGGGAAACAGTAACAATGAATAAACTTGCCATTTGAAAAACATAAATAAAATGACTTTAAAATAACTGAGTTTCCACATGTTAGATCAAAATGACTTAGATTTCACGAGATTAAAACCCCTTTCGAAACTCAATCAAAATTACGGGCTCACAAACAAAACATACGCCACGCACGAAATTATTCCCTATTTTATAGTTCGTTGCCAGAAAAAGAAGTGAATGCTGTTTTTTGAACGATGAATTATCCAGCATTATTTTCGATATAATTTTCAAACGGGACACGTTTTCGAATCGCAGGAAATATTTTACGTGCTAAATACGCCAATCTGACAAGAGTTATGCTTAAGAATGTATGGAGAGCTGTTTTAATGGCAGCCAGAAAGTGAAATGATTATCGTTTATACTAATGCGTAAATTGCAAAGAATCACCAAAGAATGAAAAACTACATTAGTGGCAAATATCTAAACCGTTTCTTTAAATTAAACATTAAAGATGGAAAAACGAAAATATATTGGTATCAGTAAAGGATACTCTTAGTAATAGTTATTAGATATGCTAGGGCAATATTGATCAAAGCACAATATACCGCGTTAATAAATATTTCATGAAACTATTCGTTTCTTTTCGTTTTTCAACAGCCATCTTACATCACAGCTAACTAAACATTAAATAATTCTACGTCGCGTTAATATATCCCGCTGTAGTTTCAACAGAAAAGTCTGTACCTGAACTTTTTTTTTCTTCTTGGAGATTCTGTTTCGTCACAAGTAGTTATGATAACATTTTAGGAAAATGTTCTCTTCTTGCCTTGCGAAGAGCGGGTACACACAACTATTTAATTATTAAAAAAAACGGTTCTCCACATCATGTTGTATCTAAGGCATAGGCGTAGAGTTATATGGGCCCGTGGGGCTCGAGCCCCCCCAATAAATTGTGAATAAGGGCTGAGCCCACCCAATAATTTACCTCTAAATACAGAAAACTAATTAATACTAACATAAAAAAAGTATTTCACGCCATTTACAAACGTTTAAAAAAACCCTTACTTGGACTTTTAAAAATGTTCTTCTTTTGATTTCAATCATTATTTAGTATTCATTGTGACGCTACGTAACACACAATGTTACTATAAGCTGCCCTCGCTAGGCTCTGGCTAATTGAAATCAGATTATGCAATGTAAAGTATGAAATGAAGAAAAGTTCAGATGTGTCTAAAATCAACACCTCTATCGCATCGAAAATGTTTTTTTTTTCCTCCTTTGGATTTTTTACTTTGCTTCTATTCATAACTAATAACATGGTAGGAAGATACTAAGATGGATACTTACCGTACACAGGTGTAGAATTCTATAGACCCATAGAGCTCGAGCGCCTCCAATAATTTACACTTATATATAGTAAGTCATAGCTGCCAACTACTACGGATTATAATTAATCATTTTTTACAAACAGAATATTTTTTAATTATTTTTTTCAGAGTAGTAACCAGCTCGCGCGCGCAGCGTAAAAATTTTGCTATATTTTAAGCCGAAAAATCATGTAGAAAAAGTGGCTGATTATATTCCGTAGTAGTTGGCAGCTACGACTAAGTTATATGTACATGAATCAGTGGCGTAGCCAGAAATTTTTCATAAAGGGGGGGGTGTTACCACTTCTGCAACTCACATATATGTATACGGGTGTATGATAAGTGTGAGAAGAATATACATTTTGTATGGCAAAAAATTCCTCACGGGGGGGTTATGACCCCCCTAACCGCCCTTGGCTACGACATTGACTTGAATATATGTGCTTGTGGGGCCCGACCCCCCCAATAATTTTGAAAACTTTACGCTTATGATCTAAGGTATTAATAGCATAACTTAAACCTAAAAAAGAATATGATGTAGAAATAAGACATTTTCAAAGTTAGAAATTTTTGCTGTAAACCGTCAAGCTTTTCTTTTTCTAATCGCGAATGACGCCGACATAGTTTTTTTGTGTCATAATATTACAATGGTCTCAGGTCAGTACTTATACTAACTTAACGAATAACTAACGAGTAACTTTACGCCAAGAGTCTAATTATTTTGCTTATTTTTAGATTCCACAACACTGGAACCAATTCGAATTATACATGCAAGAAAAATTTTCGTTCCCTATCGTGCGGAGAACGGGTACTCAGCTAGTATATAATAAAATCCGAGAGTAAACATTGTATGTAGCTATGTATGTAAGTATGTAGGTAAGTAGGTAAGTTTGTGACCACCTATCTTTTTGCGCGCGTCTCTGGATCGCATTGCGCCAAGACAGGTGGTCGCACACCTACCGAATTTTGCATACGGCTTCACTGGGACAGTTCCTAACACGCCTCGGAGCGATTTTTTCGAAATTCGAATCAGAAAATGTTTTATTTTATGTTTTGTCCGATTTTTAGCGATTTTTCTCGCTTAATACGTAACAACGCCGGTGTTGATTCACATGCCGAAACTGGAGTGGCGCCACTGAAAGGCAGCTGCCGAGAAAGAGACAGTTTTTATTTTATTTTTTGTTTTCCTCTTACTTCGCATTCAATCGAGTCGTGGGAAAAAAGGAGTTCAAAAAAAGGCTTGATTCTGTTCATAGGCTTGTGAGTCGCTCAAGTCAATATTCGTTTTTATATAAGCTGTAATTCACTATTCTTTATTCATCGCTAATTAAATGGTTTAAAGGAATATGAGAGCTTGTATCCTTGCGTCTAGGGATGGACGCGAGACGACTTTTTTGCGAGACGAGACAGAGATTTACAGCTTTTTTGCGAGACGAGACACACATTTTTAACATTACGCTATAGGGATTTTTGCGAGACGAGACAAGATTTTAGGCTATTTTGCGAGACGCGAGACGCTTATTTTTCGTCTCGCGTCCATCCCTACTTGCGTCTGAGTCAAATTGATCGTTCGGGAAGAGGTGAGTACAAGTTTCATTATTATAGACGTAATTCAAGTCGTTTTAATCCGTAGCTAGAAATACTCTTATTCGTTACTCAACATAATTTATTTGGTCCGTCGTAGCCTCAGTTATCGATGAAGTATTAAAATTTAGTATTCAAAATTGAAATCAAAACACTGTATTTTGTAAATATTCAATATTCATTCTATTATTTAAAATATTGTATTCTTTGTAGTGGTTAGTTGTTATTATTGGCAAGAATGCATGATGTGTCCTAAAACTTCTAAAAACGAAGTTCATTTTGAGCAAGTATGCAAAGAATTAGATTTGTTTAGTCAGTTAATTAAAGACTGTGATAAAGAACAGCAGTCTAAAATCAAAATTTTGAAATCGAAAGTGAGATCTGCTGAACTTAGATTAGCGGAAATAGTTCAGAATTTTACAGTTAAAGAGAATGGCGATAATTTGGGGGAATATTTGAAATACCAGGAAATAATTTTCAATTTATATGTGGATCTTGAGGAAAAAACAGATCCAGAGCCGGATACTAATGCTGGATATTCGGAATCAAAGGGTAAAGGTACATTCGTGAAATTACCTAAATTTGATCTCCCGCATTTTTATGGGGATTCGGAAACGTGGATTTCTTTTAAAGAATTATCTAGTTCTACAGTATTAGAAAATGAAAATTTGTCAAAGCTTGAAAAACTGTAGTATTTACATTCCTCAGTTAGAGGAAACGCGGCAAAAATAATTCGTGGATTTTCTTTAAAGGAGGAGAATTTAAAGCATTGCTGGGATTTATTATGCGAAAGATTCGAAAATAAAAGACTGTTAGCGTTATCCCAGATAAATAAAATATTTTTTACAAAGATATAGTTAAAGCTTATAATTAAAAAACTTTGTTAGAACTTGTGGATACATGTAATGAATCTATTAGGAATCTAAATACTTTAGGATTAGAATCAAATTCGTTAAGTCACTTGATATTGATTCAGTTTATGGTTTCAAAATTAGAACAACCACTAAAACAAAGGTGGGAGTTAACTTTAGAGAGTGATAAGATACCAGACTTAAATACATTTCGGAAATTTATTGAGCGGGAAGCGAGAGGTTTAGAGGACGTAAAGGGTATTAAATCGGAAGCAAAATTTAATCCAGCAAAAAAATCATTTGATGTTGGAGTAAATCGGAAACAGTTAGTCAATAGTGTAATTCTTAAGAAAGGTTATGCTTGTGTGGTGTGCAGTCAAACTCATGCGTTATTCAAGTGCCCTACGTTCAATAAAATGTCTGTTTCTGAGCGATGGAAGGTTATAGAATTAAATAAACTCTGTCAAAATTGTCTGCGTAACAATCATCAAATAGAAAATTGCAGAATTAATATAAATTGTAAGAATTGCGCGGAGAAACATCACACTCTTTTGCATGTATATGCAGCTAACATCGAAAATAAAGAAATAGTTAGCAATGAAAATTCGGAAACTTCGATTTCAAATACGGCACAATGTTATTCTAGTAAGGTGCTATTATCAACCGCTTTAATTAATGTCAAGGGCAAAAGGGGGAAGATTAGTCAGTGTAAAGCTCTAATTGATAATGCAAGCCAAAATTCGCTAATCACGAGGGCATGTGCCGAGCGTTTAGGATTACCACTACATAGTACATCACACAGTTTGGTAGGGGTTAATTGCATAGTTGCAGAAACATTATTAGACGGAACCGAATTTGAATTCACTCCGCATTTTTCAGTAGAGTCATTTTCAGTAAATGCATTCGTGGTGGGTAGGGTTACCTCACCTCTTCCGAATTTTCATTTGAATCAGTACGAATGGCTTCATATCAATGGGCTACAGCTCGCTGATCCTAATTTCTTCATACAAAGCCCTATAGATGTGCTCTTAGGAGCGGACATTTTCTCCCGCTTAATCATTGGAAGTGCCATCATGGGCCCTGCGGGTACGCCTACAGCCTTTCCAAGTAAAATCGGATGGTTTCGATGCGTTCAAATGGATCTCACCATAAACTCAAATTCCAGTGTGATATGTCACACGACGTGTAAAACCAATGAATCCTGTCTAAATGAAACTTTAAACCAATTCTTCAATACTGAATCGTTACCCAGTTCGGAACAAACCTGTTATTCCGACAAATAGGCCTACCCGACAGTAATACAACTACCTTGTAAATACAACTACCCGAACCGAGGAAGGGAAATACATCGTAAGATTACCCTTTAGGGAAGATAAGGTGTTAGGCGAGAGAAAAGAGGGTGCTTTTCAGAGGTTTCGTTCTATCGAGAGAAAATTAATTCAAGATCCTGACTTACGGACACAATATACTCAATTCATGAGGGAATATATAGGCATGAAACATATGACTCTCTTAAATCCAGATGAAATAACCCTTCAACCTAATTATTTTCTACCGCATCACGGTGTAGTTAATGAGCACAGTACTACCACTAAACTTAGGGTAGTGTTTGATGCCTCATACAAATCGAATAACAAAAAATCATTGAATGATGTGCTCTTAAAGGGACCAAAACTCCAAAGGAGTATTTTTCACATTTTACTTAAATTTAGAAGCTACCCTGTTGCGTTTACGGCGGACATAGACAAAATGTATCGGCAAATTTTCGTGGCCGAAGAGGATAGACAATACCAAAGAATTTTTTGGCGAGAAAGTGTTGATGAACCTATTAATATTTATAAATTAAACACTATAACCTACGGCACATCATGTGCGCCATATTTAGCTATTCGGACAAATCACAAGTTATGTAAAGATGAATACGGGAATTTCCCACTGGAAGCTGAAATTGCTAAGGAAAATTTTTATGTAGATGATTTATTCGCAGGAGGGGATTCGATAGAGTCAGCCCAAATAATAATTCAGGAGTTGCAGAAACTGATGGGCTCAGGGGGATTTCCCTTAGAAAATGGGCTTGCAGTCATCCCGAAGCTCTTGCCGGACTGCCAGAGTCTGCAAAGACAGGTAGTTCAATTCATTGTTTTGATCAGGAGTCGTCTCAGAGAATTCTGGGAATATTTTGGAATTTAAATTCGGACTGTCTTCAAGTTCGGAGAGTAGATCCAGAAAGCGTCATTACGAAACGTCAATTGCTATCGCAGATAGCTCAGACATATGATCCGTTAGGATTGATGGCACCTGCCACAATTGTGTTGAAAATTATGCTTCAAGAACTTTGGATAGCGGAAGTAACTAGCGGATGAACCCATCCCACCGAACATTCTGGAGAAATGGCGCAAATTTCAGTCTGAACTCCCTCATCTGAAGGACATTCAAATTCCACGATATATGCATGTAGTTAATGCCACTAGAATAGAAATTCACGGATTCAGCGATGACTCATCAAAAGCCTATGCCGCCGTTGCCTATCTGCGCGTAATATCAGACACTATCAATGTATCGTTAATAACTTCAAAAACCCGAGTTGCTCCCTTGAAACACTTAACTTTACCTCGGCTTGAACTTTCGGGAGCCCTTTTATTAGCAGAATTGATGAACGCTATACAAACTACCGTTAAATTCAAAGTCGATGAGATCTTCCTCTGGTGTGATTCCGGGATAACGCTGAGTTGGATAGCGAACCCTCCAGCAAAGGGCAACCAATTTGTTAAACATCGCGTGGCAAAGATTAACTCACTGACGGCAATTGAGTCCTGGAGACACATGCCAGGGAAGCAAAATCCGGCTGATGCGGCCTCGCGAGGACTTTTTCCTCAACAGTTAAAGGCCAGCAATTGGTTTGTGGGTCCACCTTGGCTTCATTCGACCGTTAATGTCACTTCAAATGTGTTGCCCAGTTCTCCGATTTCAGATGACTATATATTATCAAGACAGGAAGATCACTATCTTGTAATAGAAACTACCCACTTCCCAGACTTTCTATTGAAATACTCGTCATATTTAAAACTAGTTAGGATTGTAGCATGGATTTTTCGATTTTCTAATAATTCTCAATCATTAAAAATAACCGGACCGTTACAATCTCAAGAAATAGCCCATGCGAAACGACGAATAGTTAAACTTCTACAGGCGGCAGAATTCTCTGAAGATATTCGACATTTAAAACAGAATAAACCTGTGAAGCCAACCAGTAAATTGTCGGCATTAAATGTATTCTTAGATTCCGATAACATTCTGCGCGTAGGAGGTCGACTAAGCAAACACCAGTCATTAACTTTCGACCAAAAACACCCTATGCTCATTCCAAAAAACAACCATGTATCATCTTTAATTATACAACATTTCCACCAAATTAGTTTCCATGGTGGACAAAATCTAGTGTTAGCGTTAATCCGTCAAGAATATTGGATTCCGGATGGACATTCCACTGTGAGAAAGGTCCTCAGAAATTGCATAAGGTGCTTTAAACTAAGTGCAAAGCCCATTCACCAGATGATGGGCGATTTGCCAGTGGCACGCATCTCAGGAAATCGGCCATTCGAAACAGTCGGAGTCGATTACGCGGGACCAATATTTACCAAATGCCAGCATCAGAGAAAGGCCACCAGATTCAAATCGTATTTATGTTTATTCGTTTGTATGTGCACCAAGGCCGTCCATCTGGAACTAGTCACCAGTTTATCAACAGAGGCGTTTTTAGCGGCCCTACGACGTTTCATAGCGCGCAGAGGCTATCCATCCGACATTTATTCCGACAATGGGAGGAACTTTGTAGGAGCAATTTCCTACTTAAAATCATTGATTAACTTATCCCGAAGCGAAACCATCCAAGACTTCTCATCAGCCAAGGCGATCACGTGGCATTTCATGCCTCCATATGCTCCCAATTTCGGTGGATTATGGGAGGCGTCGGTCAAATTGGCTAAACGCCATCTGCTAAAGACTTGTCAAAGCTCGCTTTTCACATTCGAAGAGCTTTCTACGTTATTATGTCAAATAGAGGCCTGCATAAATTCACGTCCTCTAGTGCCATTGTCCCCTGACTCCAATGATGTCAGAGCCTTAACCCCCGGCCACTTTCTTATAGGAACTCCTTTGATGGAACTTCCTGAAACAAATAGTCGCAATACTAATCCAACTTTTAGTCTTTCTTCCAGATTTCGTCTTATTCTACAGCTCAAGAAACAGTTCTGGAGAAGATGGTCCAGAGACTATCTCTCACAGTTGATGTCCCGTCCAGTGAAACACAGATTGCCAAAGCTCATCCAAGTCGGCGACTTGGTCTTAATCCAAGAGGATTTCTCGTCACCTCTCCAGTGGAAATTAGGAAGCGTTGTCAAAGTGTTCCCGGGGAAAGACAACGTCACCCGTGTCGTGGAGCTGAAAGTCGCCTCAGGGATCATCCGTCGTCCGGTTTCTCGACTGGCAATCCTGCCAGTCTCATCGCCGGCCCCCGCAAGATGTTGATTCACATGCCGAGACTGGAGTGGCGCCACTGAAAGGCAGCTGCCGAGAAAGAGACAGTTTTTATTTTATTTTTTGTTTTCCTCTTACTTCGCATTCAATCGAGTCGTGGGAAAAAAGGAGTTCAAAAAAAGGCTTGATTCTGTTCATAGGCTTGTGAGTCGCTCAAGTCAATATTCGTTTTTATATAAGCTGTAATTCACTATTCTTTATTCATCACTAATTAAATGGTTTAAAGGAATATGAGAGCTTGTATCCTTGCGTCTGAGTCAAATTGATCGTTCGGGAAGAGGTGAGTACAAGTTTCATTATTATAGACGTAATTCAAGTCGTTTTAATCCGTAGCTAGAAATATTCTTATTCGTTAGTCAACATCGCCGGTAATTACACTCGCAAGAAAACGAAATTTACATCATCGGATAGAGGAGAAAATTTTCTTTTAAAAATTGTTTGTTCGGACTGTGTAACATAATTTTCAGATTTTGGGGAATTTTTTAAATAAAATTAAATTTGACGATGACTTTCGTAAAATATTTTTTAAATTCCTGCATCTTGAATTCTATCCGTCATAACTTTTTTATATTTTGTCAAATGACGGAGCATGCATTTCGCCCTCTTTTAAAAGAAAAACTAGAGGAAAATATAAATTAAGAGATTTTTTACGAATTTTTAAGTAAAGAATTATTTTCATTTCAATAGCAGCAGCTTAAAATTTCCGGTATGATATCTTGCGTTTTGGTTGTCTTGGAGACAGTAACAATTATTAAAATTGCCAGTTGAAAAAAAAATAAAATTACTTTAAAATAACTGAGTTTTCGCATGTGAAAAGTGCGTGATTTTGATGTCATAAGTTTAAAACCACTTTCGAAACTCAATCAGAATAACGGACTCACAAGCAAAACATACGCCACGCATGAAATAATTCTATTTTTTACTTTACGTTGCCAGATAAATAATTGAATGCTGTTTCTTCACCAGTGAATTATCCAGCATTATTTTCAATTGAGATTTTAAACGGGTCACGTTTTCGAATAGCAGGAAATATATTGCAGTATTAAACAGGGCCTGATTATGGCCAACAGGGGTCCCGGGCATTGATGAATTTTGCGGCCCCCCCATGTATGAAATTTGTTTTATTTTTCATAAATTTTTTTGTAGAAAAAGAACAACATTTGAAATTGGGGGCCATTTCGAGCCGGAGCCCCTGGGCAAAATCCCGATTTGCCCGTGCGATAATAGGGCCCTGGTGCTAAATACACAAATATGACAAGAACTATGCGTAAAAATTTATGGAGAGCTGATTTAGTGGCAACCATAAACTGAAATGATTATCGTTTATGCTAATGCGTAAATTGCAAAGAATCACCAAAGAGTAAAAGCCTACATTCGTGGCAAATATCTAAACCGTTTCTTTAAATTAAGCATTAACGGTTACAAAACGGAAATATATTGTATTGGTATTAGTAAAAGAGAGTATAAGTAATAGTAAGTAGATATGATAAGGCAATATTGATCAAAACACAATATACCGCATTAATAAATATTTCTTGAAACTAAGTCTTCTATTCATTTTTCAACAGCCGTATTACATCACAGCTAACAAAACATTAAGTAATTCTACGTCGCGTTAATATATCCCGCGGTAGTTTCAACAGAAAAGACTGTAACAGAACTTTTTTCTTGGAGATTTCGTTTTGTCACAAGTAGTTTTGATCACATTTTAGGAAAATGTTCTCCTCTTGCCTTGCGAAGAGCGGGTACACAACTATTTAATTATAAAATAAAACGGTTCTCCACATCATGTAGTATGTAAGGTATTAATGGCATAGCTTAAATCTAAAAAAGAGTATGATGCAGAAATGAGACATTTTGAAAATTAGGAATTTTCACTGCAAACCGTCACGCTTTTCTTTTCTGATTGTGAATGACACCGGCATAGTTTTTTGCGTCATAATATTAACAATGGTCACAGGTCAGTACTTATACTAACTTTACGAATAGAGCTGAAGCAAACCGCATGTATTCGGTACTAAGATACGGATAATCACTCAGACTCGAAGTAACGAATTGTTACTTTTCGGTTGATATCGTTACTCGTTACTCGATCCGAAGCTGTTTCGGATCGAGCAGCTTCGAACTTCGAATACAGACTTCCAAGCGAGGCGAACTAGGGGTAAACGGGTTCCAGTAATCGAGTACTAATATCTTCTGTTTGTTACTGGATATCGGATCGCGGTTTCAAGGGGGAAAATGACTTTTGAGTGTGCATTTCGGATCGACCAGGTTCGAACTTCCAATACAAGACTGCCGGAGGGAGAAAATGAATTTCGGTATTTGAGTAATAGTATGTTCCGTTCTTTTACTAGATACCGGAAGTATTATGGATTCTCGCTGTTTGAAGGGAAAAATCAGTTTCAGTATTTGAGTAGTAGTATGTTCTGGTTGCAATTCGTTTGTGCCGAGCCGAATGGTATCGTTTTGATGAGGTTTGGAAGAATCCGTATGTTTCGTTACAGTTATGGAAATGGATATACTATCTGCTGCTCTATTGATATGGGTCGTACAATGGGGGGATAGGATCCGGTGTATAGTGCGTTCTTATGCGCAGTTGAACTTTTTTCTTGCAGGGGGGGGGAAGGGGGTGTTCTTATAATTGTAGAGGAGCAATACATATAAGAGAAGCATGTTAGTAAGGGGTGCTAATTTCGAGCTTTCTAACATTTTAGTACTAAATAGTGGTGCAATCAGAATTCTTTCTTTCAGGGTGGTTCCGAAACAGGATTGCGAACTTAACTTTTTCTTTTTTTTTTAGCTAGAATCGAAATATGAGTAATAAGTAACAAATTATTTAAATACACCTTAAAAAAATAGTTTTTTATAAAGTAAACGAATTCACACATTTTTATTATTTAAAATATTATTTGGAACTAAAAAAAATATTTAGCATGGAAACCTAAACACATTTTTTAAGTAATTGTTTAAAAAATATATAAAAAATTGGGAGCTACCCGGGATTTCTATGCCCACTCCTGCGTAAGCCACTGGTATTAAAATAATTCAATAAAGTTCAGTATGTTTCTAAAATTCCGGCGTTTAGGGGGCCATCTGCCCTATTTTATGGTACATTTTATTCCATGAACTCATGGAATACGCATAGTCCGGTGCAACCATTCTTTCTGTATGAAAGGAGTGATAATTTTTGTTTAAAGAATGCTCTCATATATGCACCCACAGAAGGGGCTAACCCCTTTCATCCCAAAAGTGCAGAAATAAAACTGGAAATATCTTAAAAATAGATAATTCTCACTGAATTAAACAATTTTAATTTATAATATGGTAATTTTTAATTTACTTCGAAAAATCGTCCAGCAAAAGAAGTTTTTGATGTGAAATAAGAACTCACAAATAATAAAGATATTATGCTTGTAGAGACGCAAAGTAGTTGATATCATACTGAGATCCCCTGCCCTGTGAATTTAATATATATGGCCCAATCCCTGGATCTCAGTATTCACGAACCCGCTCCCAGAAAAAAACACGAGTCACAAGCTTTCCTTTACACTTTTTATGATAAGAGTGAAAAGGTTAAACCAGCGTTCAGAATTTAAAAAAGGGGGGTTTAGAAAAAAAAGAATGGCATATGTCTTTGGAAGATTTCTATGTGTACTCAGTAATTCGGATAATTTAGCATTGTATAAAACCATAAATGTGTACAAAAACAATCTGTAAATCAGAGAAAATAAGCTCTAAATACAACTTTGTACAACTTCGCTAAAAAAAATTCTTTTTGGTTAGGTTTTGTTATGGGTTTATGTATGGGCGGCATATACCCATAACAACACTGTCCCGGATGTGTTGTTATGGGGCACATATAACACCCTATTACCGATTCTATTAGTAGTAATGAGAGTAACGAGTAACGAATACTTAGTAACAAAAAGCGAACATCTAAGTAAGAAATACATACGGATACTCATTTTGTCGTTACTTTTACAGCACTATTTACGAATAACTAATGAGTAACTTTACACCAAGAGTCAAATCATTTTGCTTATTTTAAGATTCCAAATCACTGGAATCAATTCGAACTACACATAGAAGAAAAAGTTTCGTTCCGTACCGCGCGGAGAACGGGCACGCAGCTAGTAACATATTTAAATTTCGTCGAAATCGATGCATATTTACGGGAGTTGGAGCACGGACGGACGGACAGACAGACAAACCAAAATCATAAACACTTTTCATTCTTATTGGCAAGTGTTAAAAAGGATGAACCTGCTGCGGAACGTCAAAGACCTACATGCACGAACGTGTAGCGTAAAAACAAGCTGTGGAAACATGGTCACCGGCATCGGCGCTTGTCTCAAATGCAATAATACACACCAGAATGAGACCGAACTCATTTCTCGAAGAAAGAAAAAAAAAAAAAAAAAAAAAGGACATGGCATACGAACTATGATTGGGGAGATGCCGGCGACCCCCGACACACAGCCCCGCCATATCCCCGGCAAGGCATACGAACTGTGATTGGGGAGATACCGGCGACCCCCAACACACAGCCAGTCTTGCCATACACATTCAACCTCGGCAGGCCGTACTTAAAGCTTGCATTGTTGCAAGCACATTGTTACACAAACAGCGGCAAACGCTACCCTCAACACTGTTAAATGTACAACAATAGCGAACTACTGTAACATATAGCAGCTTTCGTTTCAAAATGGCTGGCTGCTCCCCATCCGTGGCTGAGCGCATAGCGCTCAGGACTGGGTGACGGAAAGTGCCTGGTTCGAATCCCGCGTCGCGTCCGCCGACCTCGCCGTTCGGTTCTATGGGTTGAGATCAGGATTTCGAACCGGAACTACCCTTCAGGGGGAAGACCTTCTTTAGGTTTTCACGGGTGTCACAATCCCGGGGCCCCAGCCCTCTGTGCCGTCAGCTTCTATTGGCGGAAAACTACCCACGTGTTTACCGTGCGTGGAGACCCGTGTCCCCGGAAATGGGGATCCTGGTAATTGAGGGATCTTTTCTCCAACACATTGCTTTGGCCTCGGCTTCGGGTAAACGGGAGGTACACAGCGTTCCCCTGTGTATCAATCGGCTGGTGGTACTGATTTCGATCAACTGCTAGGGATCAAGCAATCGGACATCTACTGGGCACGTCGTTAAGGGTGGATGCTGCCTAAGGGATGTACTGTGCGCGTATAGACCCGACTAGCACTGGTGTGCAAATGCACATCCCCTCGTTGGGCTCCGTGGTGGGTGGTGCGGTCGGGTCCGAATTTCAATCTTCCCCAACATGGATATGAAAAATTCATCGTCTATCGTCAATGCTCCGCTGTCAACTTGTAATGAAAACATCGATTCACAATTAGTACACATGAACGCTCGATTCTTCATCGTTCACTACGTTGAAGGTAATTTTAATGAAACATCCCCTTTTTTAATACATAAATGTATCACCGACAATGTAGGAGAAGTAAAAAAAGTTAAAAAATTAAGATCTGGAGACCTATTAGTAGAAGTATCAAACAATAGACAAGCTTCCAAAATAATGAAAATTAAAAACTTCGGCCTAAAAACTGTTACAGTGACCCCTCATACATCCCTAAACATCTCACGAGGAGTCGTATCGGAACCCGAACTTATACACTGCTCTGAAGCTGAAATACTAGAAAACCTAACAGATGACAAAGTAAGTGCCGTTCGTCGAATCACTATTCGACGCAATAATCAAATAATCAAAACTAAACATATTATCTTAACTTTTCAGTCACCCACTATTCCATCTCATATTAAAGCCGGCTATTTATTATGCCCCGTGAGACCATATGTACCAAATCCAATCCGTTGCTTCCAGTGTCAAAAGTTCGGCCATACTAAAACCTCCTGTCGTGGGTCACCTGCCTGTGCTCGCTGTGGTGCTTCTGACCACGACAGTGAGTCCTGCTCTGCAGCTCCAAAATGTGTAAACTGTAAAGAGGAACATCCTTCATACTCCAGATCTTGCGCAAAATGGGCGTTTGAAAAAGAAATTCAGTCCCTACGTGCCTCTCAAAGACTCTCATATCCGGAAGCCCGTAAGATAATAGAAAGCCGGACACCAACACCTGGTTTATCTTATGCAGCTGCAACAAAATCAACTAAAACAATAGCAACTCAAACTGAATTTCCAAAATCCGTACCTGTCTCCTTTCCTTCTGCAACAGCCCAAATACCTAAACAATCCATCTCTAATCAAAATAAATCCTCCACGGCTCCACAAAAACATATATCAAAGAAAAACTCTCAAAATGTTACCTCAACCCGACCACAAATAAAAAAGTCTTCGGTCTACAGATCAAAGTACAATAAACCCAAAATCAAACACGTTCCTCCACAACGCCCTATAGACGATACTATCCTACATTTGGACCCCTCTGACTCTGAAATGTCAGATCTTCCCATGGATGATGACGACATCCCTAGCACCTCTCTCAAGCCTACGGGGGTTCGGAGCAAGATGAGCATCATCCCAAAAACAACATGATAATGGCTCTGCTGCTGTCTTGGAACTGCCACGGTTTCCTTAATAAAAACGATGACCTCAAAACGCTGATTTATGATCATAACCCCGCTTGCTTTGCCCTTCAGGAAACATTTCTCAAAACCAATAGACATACTAAAATCCATAATTACACCATCTTTCGCAAGGACTATGAGCTCAATGATAGGGCCACAGGTGGAGTTGCCCTATTAATTAACAATAGTTATCCTCACACTATGGTCAATCTTAACACAAATCTCCAAGCAGTTGCCACTCGTATTCAATTAAAACAACTCACAACTGTCTGCAGTATATACCTCCCTCCTAGTGAAGCCATAAGCCAAACATCCCTCAATAGTCTCATTCAGCAACTTCCTCCTCCTTTCATCCTCCTTGGTGACATGAACGCTCATAGTCCTTTGTGGGGAAGCAAGGACACCAACAATAGAGGCCTTCAAATCGAACAACTTCTCACTGACTTCTCCCTCTGCTGCATGAATAATGGCGACAATACTTATTTTCACTACCCAACTAAAACTTTCCATGCAATAGACCTCGCCATCTGCTCTCCTCCAATCCTCCCGCTGTATAACTTCTCTGTATCAAGTGATTTACATAACAGCGACCATTTTCCGATCATTCTCTCACCTTTGTATCAGAATCCAAACCAAACTTCAAAAATACCCAGATACATTCATGACAAAGCAGATTGGCAGACTTTCACTTCACTGTCAACAATATCCCCAAATATCATAGAAGGCACTATTGATGAGGTCGTTGAAACAATAACTACCACCATCATTAAGGCAGCAGACCATAGTATTCCGAAATCGGGCACAAGCTGTCGCAGAAATAAAAAACCGTGGTGGAACGAGGCATGCACCCTAGCAAAAAAGCAGCAGCAGAAAGCCTGGGGTACCTTCCGCCGATATCCCACAACAGAAAATCTTATTGCTTTTAAAAAAGCAAAAGCAGCCGCCCGCAAGGTGAGGCGGCAATCTCAAAAGGAATCATGGATGCAATATGTCTCCAGCATTACAACATCAATTTCTAGTAAGGAGCTATGGACCAAAACAAAAAGAGCTATGGGAATATACAACAACCATACCATACCCTGCCTTTCCATCAATAACAAAATTATCTCTGATACCACAGACATTGCAAATACCATCGGCGAAACTTTGGCTCTATCCTCTTGCAGTACCTCTTACTCAAATACCTTTTATACCCATAAACTGCAATCTGAACGGCAAAAACTAAATTTTAAAACCTCCTCGCAGCTCTCCTACAATAGTATCTTTACAATCCATGAACTCACCAATCAACTCAGACAGTTACCGAATACTTCTCCTGGTCCCGATGGTATCACATATGAAATGCTAAAACACCTTTCTCATGATTCCCTTGCAAATCTACTTAAGCTTTTTAATAGAATCTGGAACGAACATACCTTTCCCTCCTCCTGGAGAAACGCCATAGTCATACCCTTTCCAAAACCCGGAAAAGACACTTCCAATCCTAATAACTACAGACCCATAGCCCTTACTAGTTGCCTTTGCAAACTGCTGGAGAAAATGATCAATGCACGCTTAGTTTACGTTTTAGAAACAGAGGGCCATATACACCCCTACCAAAGTGGCTTCCGCAAGGGCAGATCAACATCTGACAATATAATATATTTGGAAACCCAAATTCGTAACGCTTTCCTACGACGGAACCACTTAATATCAATTTTTTTTGACATAGAAAAGGCATACGACAAGACCTGGAGATATGGTATTCTCCGGGACCTCCATAATCTAGGCTTCCGTGGCAACCTTCCAATATTTATCCAGAACTTTCTCTTGCTTCGAAAATTCAGAATACAAATAAACAACATTCAATCCAATAGCTTTGTCCAAGAAGAGGGCGTCCCTCAGGGCTCTGTCTTAAGTGTTACCCTCTTTTCAATAAAAATCAATAACATTCTCAATCAACTACCTCCGTCTGTTCACGGAAGCCTATATGTCGATGACCTTCAAATTTCTTGTCAGGGAAAGGACATGCGTTACATTGAGCGTCAGCTCCAGAACACGATCAATCGCATCCTAAAATGGTGTACCACAAATGGATTTAACATTTCTGCGGAAAAGACTGTCAGTACGCACTTCTGTCGTTTACGAGGGATCCATCCTGATCCTGATCTCTATGTGGGCAGCTCAAAAATAGAAATACGTGACTCCGCTAAATTTTTAGGGGTATATTTTGATAGAAAATTGACCTTTGCTAACCATATCTCCTATATCCGCAACAAATGTGAAAAGGACCTAAATATCCTGAAGGTATTAACTAACACTTCTTGGGGAGCAGAGCGTGACGCCCTGTTGCGGATCTACCGTGCAGCAATTCGATCCAAAATAGATTACGCCTGTGGAGTGTATGGATCTGCATGTAGGTCAGCCCTAAAAAAACTTGACACAGTGCATCATACTGCACTACGCCTCTGTTCTGGAGCTTTTAGAACATCACCCATACAAAGTCTCTATATCACTTGTCATGAGCCATCTCTCATCCACATCCGTCACAAATTATCATTAAACAATTATTTTCGCATCCTGTCTCATCCCTCCCACCCTTTGGGGGACGCATTTTTGGACACTCATTTGGACCGCCAATATGGAAATCGCCCCTCATGCACTCCTCCCTTTGGTTTAAGGATCCGTAGGAGTCTAGTTGGTACCCAACTGGAGAATGTTAAAGTCTCCCCTAATTCTCCTCATGAAACGCCACCATGGACTACACTGCAGACCTCGTACCTCCAACCATTTAATGGCTTTACTAAACAGGATACCGACCCAAAAATATATCAACAGTTGTTCTCAGACCACAAAAACAGATATAAAAAATATACAGAAATATACACTGATGGTTCGAAATCTGATAATTATGTTGGCTTTGCCTTCGTCGAAAATAACCACACCTGCAGCTATACTCTTCCTCCGTTCTGCTCCATATTTACCGCTGAATTACTGGCCATCCATGAAAGCCTTTTATACATCTCTAGAATGAAGACAAACAGATTTATCATCTACTCTGACTCCCTCAGTGTACTAGACAATCTAAAATCGGGCTCCCTCACTCATAGCTATATCACCAAAGTGCTACGTCTGCATGAACAACTGACAAATCGTGGATACAATATTCTCTACTGTTGGGTACCCAGTCATATTGGGATACTGGGCAACGAGAAGGCGGATAGCTTAGCCAGGCAAGCGACAATCCCATACACTGGCTATCTCGCATACAATGACATAAAGTCCGGCACCTCTAGCATAGTAAAAAGTAGTTGGACCAATAAATGGGATAGTGAAACTGAAAACAAACTGCATTCTATCCGACCTTTCCTCACTCATTGGTCATCCCTTTCATATCGAAATCATGATGTCATTTTGACTCGTCTCCGCATTGGTCACACGAGAATCACCCATAAACACCTACTCCTGGGTGAACTTGCCCCAGAATGTTCACATTGTCAATCTCACCTAACCATTCGTCACATTTTAACCTCTTGTACAGCTTTTAATAATTTTTATCAAATATTTTTTAACTGTTCTCATCCCAAACTTGACGATATATTGGGTGAAACCCCTCACTGTAATTTATTTTCATTTCTTCGACGTATCAATCTGCTTTACTCAGTGTGAAGTATACACCTTTCTCTGACTGGTATCTGGATGGGAGCCCCCATCCAGACGTCCTTGGCTTATTTTTATCTACTTTTTACCTTTCTACAGTTTGATTTTACCAGTTTTAGACCTTACGGATTTTAGCTTTACATGTTTTATACAATAACTTTTACGCAAAAGAGTTATTTTATCCTAAATACACATTGTCTGGCGCAGTATGTCCTTTCTGGACCTTGTGCCATTAAACACCAACCAACCAACCAACCAATCGAACCGGAACTGAAGAGAAAGGCGGAAAAAAACGTTATTTTTGTCGAAATGAAAACCAGTACCTCTAGCACTAGAGGGTTTACCACTTTTCTTAATGTTACGGGATGGATGTTTACATGTCTTTTTTGACGGATTCGATGACCTTTTAAGATGCTATAGAGATAAAACTGGTTGAGTTAGCAAGAGATTAAACGAGTGTTCATCCATGAAATATAGCAGTAGTAATAAGTTTTGAATGATTAAAAAAGCATGTATATCGATGGATATGCATAAATGATTCCGTTATTCCGGCATACTGCTTTCCATGTATAAGTATGAAACTCCAGTACAGGATTAAAACAAAAAAAAAAAGATATCATATCATGGCTGCTTTTTTTTTTTTTTCACGAGACGCTGTGGGCGTAATCTAAAATTGCTCTCTGGCAATTTGGCGTGCAGACAGACTGCTTTGGCAAGAATCGTTTCTCACTCTGTTATAATATTCACGCTAGGGGTTGCCGAATGCAAGTTGATCCACGAAAAAGAGTAGAGAAATCGTGCGTTTGAAATTCCATGTTCTTTTTTCTAGTATTTTATGGTTTTATTTATTTATTAATTGTTCTGAATATATATTTGAATGTTTTTAAAATTGCAGTATATTTACCTATGCATGCATTTGAATATGAATAAAATTTTTAGATTTGAAGGTAATATGTTACGGAAATAACGGTTAAAGTCCGGAAATAATATTACGGACGAAATAGTGTTACGGAAATAAAGTTACGGATAGTTAAAAAAGAATCATCATTTGGCTTTTGTATGAAATTGAAAGAAGGAGTTATAGGATTATAGAAAACCCTTTTTTATTAAATGTTTTGTCCGGGGTTTTAGCATTTTATAAATATGGATTATGCAGATAAACTCTTCGGGTTTAAACCTATATGTTCCCATCGATGCAGACTGAAGCGAGGGCAAAAATTGCATTACTGATTTTTGTAGGACACTGAAAGATTAATATGGGCTAGCAATCATGTTTATAACAACCTAGGAGGTTAGATATAATCAGTGGCGGATCTAGGATTGGGTAAAGGGGGAGGGGCTAACTTACTGGGTATTCCATAATTTGGGTACAGTTATCCAAGCTTGGCGACATTTGGGACGATTTTTTTACATGTCGCCTGTATATTTTATTTTTCTGAGTGACTATAGTATTACGTAATTGATTTTCGTGAAACGCGTCCGAATTTCTGATAAAGTAAAATATTCGAACCTGCTAGGAACTTGCACTTCATAGGGGAAACAAGGTCTGAAAAAATTAATTTAAATCATTCTCTTTTTTTCCATAATATCATTGTATTCCTTCTAATTATGCACCTCTTAACAAACTACCTGATAGTAATGCATGTACATTTTGTGAGTGCTATTCCGCTTGAAATAGCTTGTTCTGGGTCTGTGCATTTATGATTTCTACCTGATGATTTGCGCTTTCACTTTAACTAGACAAATTATCATTTTTCGGAATTTTCATAAAACAATCACCTATATATTACGACTCAATGACCGCTTTTTGAGGCCATAATATCTGCATTAAATTAAATTCTACACACGAATGGAGCTAGACAGAGAGCAAATGAATCACACTAGAGTTTAACCCGGAAAGAACGACCAAGTAGCGATAGCAATTTCAATGGGTTAAGCTTTTGAAGCCTACTTAGAAAGGACTACAGTACTTCCAAGAAATTCTTCCACCATTCCTAAACGTTCAAAACGGGTGTACTTTTGTATGAACAGGAAATGTCCGAAAACCAGATAAGGAAAATTAGCCATAGTAATAGTATCCCTGCACTATGTACAGCTGCGGAAAAAAAAGGCCCACTTGCTCTTTATTTCGCCGTCATTCGTCGAACACTAAAGGAGTTAGAGGCTGCTCTCTGCTGTTCTGACTACAAGCTTGAATATTACTCAGCTATGGTCGAACTTGAAGAATGATTTCCTGATAGCAAATTTATTTGTTTGAATTTCATGTAAAAACCGCAATTTCTTTTTTGCAGACCCAATATTATCTCTGTGTTTGTTATTTCACTTTCTTCATTTAATACTATCGTCTGCAATGTGCAATATTCTTAAGACATTTGGCGGTATTTTAATTTAGAGTTATATGAAAATTTAGACAGAGAAACGTGATTTTAAATGTTTGATAAAGTATGGGGAAGTCCGAAGACCTAATGTTTCCGATATTAAAAAAGGTCACATTCACGCCTGGAAAGTTGAGGATGTTAGTTTTTCAGAAATAGGACGTTGTATTAGAAGACATAAATCGACTGCATCTAATTCTATAGCTGGAAAATATTTTATTTGGGGGAATATGGTAGCGGACGCAACAATACACGCTATATAGAATCCCGATCAAACTGTAAATACCTCTAATTTATTTGCTTCAAAATTTGATATTTTTAATACTGGTATCTTTTACTGTGTTTTTGCACAAAATAAATCTAATTTACGTTTATTTTATGCAATTTTAGAAAAATTTTCACTTAATAAATTTATATCCCGAGTTGCTCCCTTGAAACACTTAACTTTACCTCGGCTTGAACTTTCGGGAGCCTTTTTATTAGCAGAATTGATGAACGCTATACAAACTACCATTAAATTCAAAGTCGATGAGATCTTCCTCTGGTGTGATTCCGGGATAACGCTGAGTTGGATAGCGAACCCTCCAGCAAAGGGCAACCGATTTGTTAAACATCGCGTGGCAAAGATTAACTCACTGACGGCAATTGAGTCCTGGAGACACATTCCAGGGAAGCAAAATCCGGCTGATGCGGCCTCGCGAGGACTTTTTCCTCAACAGTTAAAGGCCAGCAATTGGTTTGTGGGTCCACCTTGGCTTCATTCGACCGTTAATGTCACTTCAAATGTGTTGCCCAGTTCTCCGATTTCAGATGACTATATATTATCAAGATAGGAAGATCACTATCTTGTAATAGAAACTACCCACTTCCCAGACTTTCTATTGAAATACTCGTCATATTTAAAACTAGTTAGGATTGTAGCATGGATTTTTCGATTTTCTAATAATTCTCAATCATTAAAAATAACCGGACCGTTACAATCTCAAGAAATAGCCCATGCGAAACGACGAATAGTTAAACTTCTACAGGCGGCAGAATTCTCTGAAGATATTCGACATTTAAAACAGAATAAACCTGTGAAGCCAACCAGTAAATTGTCGGCATTAAATGTATTCTTAGATTCCGATAACATTCTGCGCGTATTAGGTCGACTAAGCAAACACCAGTCATTAACTTTCGACCAAAAACACCCTATGCTCATTCCAAAAAACAACCATGTATCATCTTTAATTATACAACATTTCCACCAAATTAGTTTCCATGGTGGACAAAATCTAGTGTTAGCGTTAATCCGTCAAGAATATTGGATTCCGGATGGACATTCCACTGTGAGAAAGGTCCTCAGAAATTGCATAAGGTGCTTTAAACTAAGTGCAAAGCCCATTCACCAGATGATGGGCGATTTGCCAGTGGCACGCATCTCAGGAAATCGGCCATTCGAAACAGTCGGAGTCGATTACGCGGGACCAATATTTACCAAATGCCAGCATCAGAGAAAGGCCACCAGATTCAAATCGTATTTATGTTTATTCGTTTGTATGTGCACCAAGGCCGTCCATCTGGAACTAGTCACCAGTTTATCAACAGAGGCGTTTTTAGCGGCCCTACGACGTTTCATAGCGCGCAGAGGCTATCCATCCGACATTTATTCCGACAATGGGAGGAACTTTGTAGGAGCAAATTCCTACTTAAAATCATTGATTAACTTATCCCGAAGCGAAACCATCCAAGACTTCTCATCAGCCAAGGCGATCACGTGGCATTTCATGCCTCCATATGCTCCCAATTTCGGTGGATTATGGGAGGCGTCGGTCAAATTGGCTAAACGCCATCTGCTAAAGACTTGTCAAAGCTCGCTTTTCACATTCGAAGAGCTTTCTACGTTATTATGTCAAATAGAGGCCTGCATAAATTCACGTCCTCTAGTGCCATTGTCCCCTGACTCCAATGATGTCAGAGCCTTAACCCCCGGCCACTTTCTTATAGGAACTCCTTTGATGGAACTTCCTGAAACAAATAGTCGCAATACTAATCCAACTTTTAGTCTTTCTTCCAGATTTCGTCTTATTCTACAGCTCAAGAAACAGTTCTGGAGAAGATGGTCCAGAGACTATCTCTCACAGTTGATGTCCCGTCCAGTGAAACACAGATTGCCAAAGCTCATCCAAGTCGGCGACTTGGTCTTAATCCAAGAGGATTTCTCGTCACCTCTCCAGTGGAAATTAGGAAGCGTTGTCAAAGTGTTCCCGGGGAAAGACAACGTCACCCGTGTCGTGGAGCTGAAAGTCGCCTCAGGGATCATCCGTCGTCCGGTTTCTCGACTGGCAATCCTGCCAGTCTCATCGCCGGCCCCCCGCAAGATGTTGATTCACATGCCGAGACTGGAGTGGCGCCACTGAAAGGCAGCTGCCGAGAAAGAGACAGTTTTTATTTTATTTTTTGTTTTCCTCTTACTTCGCATTCAATCGAGTCGTGGGAAAAAAGGAGTTCAAAAAAAGGCTTGATTCTGTTCATAGGCTTGTGAGTCGCTCAAGTCAATATTCGTTTTTATATAAGCTGTAATTCACTATTCTTTATTCATCACTAATTAAATGGTTTAAAGGAATATGAGAGCTTGTATCCTTGCGTCTGAGTCAAATTGATCGTTCGGGAAGAGGTGAGTACAAGTTTCATTATTATAGACGTAATTCAAGTCGTTTTAATCCGTAGCTAGAAATATTCTTATTCGTTAGTCAACATCGCCGGTAATTACACTCGCAAGAAAACGAAATTTACATCATCGGATAGAGGAGAAAATTTTCTTTTAAAAATTGTTTGTTCGGACTGTGTAACATAATTTTCAGATTTTGGGGAATTTTTTTAATAAAATTAAATTTGACGATGACTTTCGTAAAATATTTTTTAAATTCCTGCATCTTGAATTCTATCCGTCATAACTTTTTTATATTTTGTCAAATGACGGAGCATGCATTTCGCCCTCTTTTAAAAGTAAAACTAGAGGAAAAAATAAATTAAGAGATTTTTTACGAATTTTTAAGTAAAGAATTATTTTCATTTCAATAGCAGCAGCTTAAAATTTCCGGTATGATATCTTGCGTTTTGGTTGTCTTGGAGACAGTAACAATTATTAAAATTGCCAGTTGAAAAAAAAATAAAATTACTTTAAAATAACTGAGTTTTCGCATGTGAAAAGTGCGTTATTTTGATGTCATAAGTTTAAAACCACTTTCGAAACTCAATCAGAATAACGGACTCACAAGCAAAACATACGCCACGCATGAAATAATTCTATTTTTTACTTTACGTTGCCAGATAAATAATTGAATGCTGTTTCTTCACCAGTGAATTATCCAGCATTATTTTCAATTGAGATTTTAAACGGGTCACGTTTTTGAATAGCAGGAAATATATTGCAGTATTAAACAGGGCCTGATTATGGCCAACAGGGGGCCCGGGCATTGATGAATTTTGCGCCCCCCCCCCATGTATGAAATTTTTTTTAATTTTCATAAATTTTGTTGTAGAAAAAGAACAACATTTGAAATTAGGGGCCATTTCGAGCCGGAGCCCCTGGGCAAAATCCCGATTTGCCCGTGCGATAATAGGGCCCTGGTGCTAAATACACAAATATGACAAGAACTATGCGTAAAAATTTATGGAGAGCTGATTTAGTGGCAACCATAAACTGAAATGATTATCGTTTATGCTAATGCGTAAATTGCAAAAAATCACCAAAGAGTAAAAGCCTACATTCGTGGCAAATATCTAAACCGTTTCTTTAAATTAAGCATTAACGGTTACAAAAGGGAAATATATTGTATTGGTATTAGTAAAAGAGAGTATAAGTAATAGTAAGTAGATATGATAAGGCAATATTGATCAAAACACAATATACCGCACTAATAAATATTTCTTGAAACTAAGTCTTCTATTCATTTTTCAACAGCCGTATTACATCACAGCTAACAAAACATTAAGTAATTCTACGTCGCGTTAATAAATCCCGCGGTAGTTTCAACAGAAAAGACTGTAACAGAACTTTTTTCTTGGAGATTTCGTTTTGTCACAAGTAGTTTTGATCACATTTTAGGAAAATGTTCTCCTCTTGTTAGGAAAATGTTCCCCCCGCCTTGCGAAGAGCGGGTACACAACTATTTAATTATAAAATAAAACGGTTCTCCACATCATGTAGTATGTAAGGTATTAATGGCATAGCTTAAATCTAAAAAAGAGTATGATGCAGAAATGAGACATTTTGAAAATAAGGAATTTTCACTGCAAACCGTCACGCTTTTCTTTTCTGATTGTGAATGACACCGGCATAGTTTTTTGCGTCATAATATTAACAATGGTCACAGGTCAGTACTTATACTAACTTTACGAATAACTAATGAGTAACTTTACACCAAGAGTCAAATCATTTTGCTTATTTTAAGATTCCAAATCACTGGAATCAATTCGAACTACACATAGAAGAAAAAGTTTCGTTCCGTACCGCGCGGAGAACGGGCACGCAGCTAGTAACATATTTAAATTTCGTCGAAATCGATGCATATTTACGGGAGTTAGAGCACGGACGGACGGACAGACAGACAAACAAAATCATAAACACTTTTCATTCTTATTGGCAAGTGTTAAAAAGGATGAACCTGCTGCGGAACGTCAAAGACCTACATGCACGAACGTGTAGCGTAAAAACAAGCTGTGGAAACATGGTCACCGGCATCGGCGCTTGTCTCAAATGCACGAATACACACCAGAATGAGACCGAACTCATTTCTCGAAGAAAAAAAAAAAAAAAAAGGACATGGCGTACGAACTATGATTGGGGAGATGCCGGCGACCCCCGACACACAGCCCCGCCATATCCCCGGCAAGGCATACGAACTGTGATTGGGGAGATACCGGCGACCCCCAACACACAGCCAGTCTTGCCATACACATTCAACCTCGGCAGGCCGTACTTAAAGCTTGCATTGTTGCAAGCACATTGCTACACAAAAAACGGCAAACGCTACCCTCCAACACTGTTAAATGTACAACAATAGCGAACTACTGTAACATATAGCAGCGTTCGTTTCAAAATGGCTGGCTGCTCCCCATCCGTGGCTGAGCGCATAGCGCTCAGGACTGGGTGACGGAAAGTGCTTGGTTCGAAACCCGCGTCGCGTCCGCCGACCTCGCCGTTCGGTTCTATGGGTTGAGATCAGGATTTCGAACCGGAACTGAAGAGAAAGCCGGAAAAAAACGTTATTTTGGTCGAAATGAAAACCAGTACCTCTAGCACTAGAGGGTTTACCACTTTTCTTAATGTTACGGGATGGATGTTTACATGTCTTTTTTGACGGATTCGATGACATTTTAAGATGCTATAGAGATAAAACTGGTTGAGTTACCAAGAGATTAAACGAGTGTTCATCCATGAAATATAGCAGTAGTAATAAGTTTTGAATGATTAAAAAAGCATGTATATCGATGGATATGCATAAATGATTCCGTTATTCCGGCATACTGCTTTCCATGTATAAGTATGAAACTCCAGTATAGGATTAAAACAAAAAAAAAAGATATCATATCATGGCTGCTTTTTTTTTTTTTTCACGAGACGCTGTGGGCGTAATCTAAAATTGCTCTCTGGCAATTTGGCGTGCAGACAGACTGCTTTGGCAAGAATCGTTTCTCACTCTGTTATAATATTCACGCTAGGGGTTGCCGAATGCAAGTTGATCCACGAAAAAGAGTAGAGAAATCGTGCGTTTGAAATTCCATGTTCTTTTTTCTAATATTTTATGGTTCTATTTATTTATTAATTGTTCTGAATATATATTTGAATGTTTTTAAAATTGCAGTATATTTACCTATGCATGCATTTGAATATGAATAAAATTTTTAGATTTGAAGGTAATATGTTACGGAAATAACGGTTAAAGTCCGGAAATAATATTACGGACGAAATAGTGTTACGGAAATAAAGTTACGGATAGTTAAAAAAGAATCATCATTTGGCTTTTGTATGAAATTGAAAGAAGGAGTTATAGGATTATAGAAAACCCTTTTTTATTAAATGTTTTGTCCGGGGTTTTAGCATTTTATAAATATGGATTATGCAGATAAACTCTTCGGGTTTAAACCTATATGTTCCCATCGATGCAGACTGAAGCGAGGGCAAAAATTGCATTACTGATTTTTGTAGGACACTGAAAGATTAATATGGGCTAGCAATCATGTTTATAACAACCTAGGAGGTTAGATATAATCAGTGGCGGATCTATGATTGGGTAAAGGGGGGGGGGCTAACTTACTGGGTATTCCATAATTTGGGTACAGTTATCCAAGCTTGGCGACATTTGGGACGATTTTTTTACATGTCGCCTGTATATTTTATTTTTCTGAGTGACTATAGTATTACATAATTGATTTTCGTGAAACGCGTCCGAATTTCTGATAAAGTAAAATATTCGAACCTGCTAGGAACTTGCACTTCATAGGGGAAACAAGGTCTGAAAAAATTAATTTAAATCATTCTCTTTTTTTCCATAATATCATTGTATTCCTTCTAATTATGCACCTCTTAATAAACTACCTGATAGTAATGCATGTACATTTTGTGAGTGCTATTCCGCTTGAAATAGCTTGTTCTGGGTCTGTGCATTTATGATTTCTACCTGATGATTTGCGCTTTCACTTTAACTAGACAAATTATCATTTTTCGGAATTTTCATAAAACAATCACCTATATATTACGACTCAATGACCGCTTTTTTGAGGCCATAATATCTGCATTTAAATTAAATTCTACACACGAATGGAGCTAGACAGAGAGCAAATGAATCACACTAGAGTTTAACCCGGAAAGAACGACCAAGTAGCGATAGCAATTTCAATGGGTTAAGCTTTTGAAGCCTACTTAGTAAGGACTACAGTACTTCCAAGAAATTCTTCCACCATTCCTAAACGTTCAAAACGGGTGTACTTTTGTATGAACAGGAAATGTCCGAAAACCAGATAAGGAAAATTAGCCATAGTAATAGTATCCCTGAACTATGTACAGCTGCGGAAAAAAAAAGTCCCACTTGCTCTTTATTTCGCCGTCATTCGTCGAACACTAAAGTTATATATACCATTCGTTTGCAAATAACGCGTACTTTAATTTACTATTAATTTAGTTTGCATCAGGGGCCGTCTTCATATTTAATTCTGCATCAATTTCATTTTTCTCAATGGCAACCCCATATTTTGACTTTATTAAACGAAAGAAAACCTTCAAATTACCCTAAATTTAAATTTTCTAAAATTTTCTACGATAATTTCTGGAGATATTGCGAATTAATTTTTGCGCATTTTTAAGGGACTTTCTGCAAATTGAAAAACGCTATTTGTAGGTTCCTAACTTTTCGCCTTTCATTAATTTCGCTCGCGAGAGTTAAAAGAAATTAATATTATTTTCAAGGAAAATATTGTTTCCATCTCTCTTAAAGATTTTGTACTGAAAATATCAAGGGTAGAATAGAATATTTAGTCTGTGGTCCAAATGACCCGTGAGTTCATAAATTCCTTGGGTCGTACACATGATTTAAGGGGAAAATGCAAAATGACTGCTCACGATTTTGAAAATCTTTGTAATTTTGAAATTGTTATTGAGTATTTCCGTTGATGGTTCTCTTAGACAGGTGAAATGTTGGCAGGAGTTAGAGGCTGCTCTCTGCTCTTCTGACTACAAGCTTGAATATTACTCAGCTATGGTCGAACTTGAAGAATGATTTCCTGATAGCAAATTTATTTGTTTGAATTTCATGTAAAAACCGCAATTACTTTTTTGCCGACCCAATATTATCTCTGTGTTTGTTATTTCACTTTCTTCATTTAATACTATCGTCTGCAATGTGCAATATTCTTAAGACTTTTGGCGGTATTTTAATTTATAGTTATATGAAAATTTAGACAGAGAAACGTGATTTTAAATGTTTGATAAAGTATGGGGAAGTCCGAAGACCTAATGTTTCCGATATTAAAAAAGGTCACATTCACGCCTGGAAAGTTGAGGATGTTAGTTTTTCAGAAATAGGACGTTGTATTAGAAGACATAAATCGACTGCATCTAATTCTATAGCTGGAAAATATTTTATTTGGGGGAATATGGTAGCGGACGCAACAATACACGCTATATAGAATCCCGATCAAACTGTAAATACCTCTAATTTATTTGCTTCAAAATTTGATATTTTTAATACTGGTATCTTTTACTGTGTTTTTGCACAAAATAAATCTAATTTACGTTTATTTTATGCAATTTTAGAAAAATTTTCACTTAATAAATTTATATCCCGAGTTGCTCCCTTGAAACACTTAACTTTACCTCGGCTTGAACTTTCGGGAGCCCTTTTATTAGCAGAATTGATGAACGCTATACAAACTACCATTAAATTCAAAGTCGATGAGATCTTCCTCTGGTGTGATTCCGGGATAACGCTGAGTTGGATAGCGAACCCTCCAGCAAAGGGCAACCGATTTGTTAAACATCGCTTGGCAAAGATTAACTCACTCACGGCAATTGAGTCCTGGAGACACATTCCAGGGAAGCAAAATCCGGCTGATGCGGCCTCGCGAGGACTTTTTCCTCAACAGTTAAAGGCCAGCAATTGGTTTGTGGGTCCACCTTGGCTTCATTCGACCGTTAATGTCACTTCAAATGTGTTGCCCAGTTCTCCGATTTCAGATGACTATATATTATCAAGATAGGAAGATCACTATCTTGTAATAGGAACTACCCACTTCCCAGACTTTCTATTGAAATACTCGTCATATTTAAAACTAGTTAGGATTGTAGCATGGATTTTTCGATTTTCTAATAATTCTCAATCATTAAAAATAACCGGACCGTTACAATCTCAAGAAATAGCCCATGCGAAACGACGAATAGTTAAACTTCTACAGGCGGCAGAATTCTCTGAAGATATTCGACATTTAAAACAGAATAAACCTGTGAAGCCAACCAGTAAATTGTCGGCATTAAATGTATTCTTAGATTCCGATAACATTCTGCGCGTATTAGGTCGACTAAGCAAACACCAGTCATTAACTTTCGACCAAAAACACCCTATGCTCATTCCAAAAAACAACCATGTATCATCTTTAATTATACAACATTTCCACCAAATTAGTTTCCATGGTGGACAAAATCTAGTGTTAGCGTTAATCCGTCAAGAATATTGGATTCCGGATGGACATTCCACTGTGAGAAAGGTCCTCAGAAATTGCATAAGGTGCTTTAAACTAAGTGCAAAGCCCATTCACCAGATGATGGGCGATTTGCCAGTGGCACGCATCTCAGGAAATCGGCCATTCGAAACAGTCGGAGTCGATTACGCGGGACCAATATTTACCAAATGCCAGCATCAGAGAAAGGCCACCAGATTCAAATCGTATTTATGTTTATTCGTTTGTATGTGCACCAAGGCCGTCCATCTGGAACTAGTCACCAGTTTATCAACAGAGGCGTTTTTAGCGGCCCTACGACGTTTCATAGCGCGCAGAGGCTATCCATCCGACATTTATTCCGACAATGGGAGGAACTTTGTAGGAGCAAATTCCTACTTAAAATCATTGATAAACTTATCCCGAAGCGAAACCATCCAAGACTAATCATCAGCCAAGGCGATCACGTGGCATTTCATGCCTCCATATGCTCCCAATTTCGGTGGATTATGGGAGGCGTCGGTCAAATTGGCTAAACGCCATCTGCTAAAGACTTGTCAAAGCTCGCTTTTCACATTCGAAGAGCTTTCTACGTTATTATGTCAAATAGAGGCCTGCATAAATTCACGTCCTCTAGTGCCATTGTCCCCTGACTCCAATGATGTCAGAGCCTTAACCCCCGGCCACTTTCTTATAGGAACTCCTTTGATGGAACTTCCTGAAACAAATAGTCGCAATACTAATCCAACTTTTAGTCTTTCTTCCAGATTTCGTCTTATTCTACAGCTCAAGAAACAGTTCTGGAGAAGATGGTCCAGAGACTATCTCTCACAGTTGATGTCCCGTCCAGTGAAACACAGATTGCCAAAGCTCATCCAAGTCGGCGACTTGGTCTTAATCCAAGAGGATTTCTCGTCACCTCTCCAGTGGAAATTAGGAAGCGTTGTCAAAGTGTTCCCGGGGAAAGACAACGTCACCCGTGTCGTGGAGCTGAAAGTCGCCTCAGGGATCATCCGTCGTCCGGTTTCTCGACTGGCAATCCTGCCAGTCTCATCGCCGGCCCCCCGCAAGATGCTGATTCACATGCCGAGACTGGAGTGGCGCCACTGAAAGGCAGCTGCCGAGAAAGAGACAGTTTTTATTTTATTTTTTGTTTTCCTCTTACTTCGCATTCAATCGAGTCGTGGGAAAAAAGGAGTTCAAAAAAAGGCTTGATTCTGTTCATAGGCTTGTGAGTCGCTCAAGTCAATATTCGTTTTTATATAAGCTGTAATTCACTATTCTTTATTCATCACTAATTAAATGGTTTAAAGGAATATGAGAGCTTGTATCCTTGCGTCTGAGTCAAATTGATCGTTCGGGAAGAGGTGAGTACAAGTTTCATTATTATAGACGTAATTCAAGTCGTTTTAATCCGTAGCTAGAAATATTCTTATTCGTTAGTCAACATCGCCGGTAATTACACTCGCAAGAAAACGAAATTTACATCATCGGATAGAGGAGAAAATTTTCTTTTAAAAATTGTTTGTTCGGACTGTGTAACATAATTTTCAGATTTTGGGGAATTTTTTTAATAAAATTAAATTTGACGATGACTTTCGTAAAATATTTTTTAAATTCCTGCATCTTGAATTCTATCCGTCATAACTTTTTTATATTTTGTCAAATGACGGAGCATGCATTTCGCCCTCTTTTAAAAGTAAAACTAGAGGAAAAAATAAATTAAGAGATTTTTTACGAATTTTTAAGTAAAGAATTATTTTCATTTCAATAGCAGCAGCTTAAAATTTCCGGTATGATATCTTGCGTTTTGGTTGTCTTGGAGACAGTAACAATTATTAAAATTGCCAGTTGAAAAAAAAATAAAATTACTTTAAAATAACTGAGTTTTCGCATGTGAAAAGTGCGTTATTTTGATGTCATAAGTTTAAAACCACTTTCGAAACTCAATCAGAATAACGGACTCACAAGCAAAACATACGCCACGCATGAAATAATTCTATTTTTTACTTTACGTTGCCAGATAAATAATTGAATGCTGTTTCTTCACCAGTGAATTATCCAGCATTATTTTCAATTGAGATTTTAAACGGGTCACGTTTTTGAATAGCAGGAAATATATTGCAGTATTAAACAGGGCCTGATTATGGCCAACAGGGGGCCCGGGCATTGATGAATTTTGCGGCCCCCCCCCCATGTATGAAATTTTTTTTATTTTTCATAAATTTTGTTGTTGAAAAAGAACAACATTTGAAATTAGGGGCCATTTCGAGCCGGAGCCCCTGGGCAAAATCCCGATTTGCCCGTGCGATAATAGGGCCCTGGTGCTAAATACACAAATATGACAAGAACTATGCGTAAAAATTTATGGAGAGCTGATTTAGTGGCAACCATAAACTGAAATGGTTATCGTTTATGCTAATGCGTAAATTGCAAAAAATTACCAAAGAGTAAAAGCCTACATTCGTGGCAAATATCTAAACCGTTTCTTTAAATTAAGCATTAACGGTTACAAAAGGGAAATATATTGTATTGGTATTAGTAAAAGAGAGTATAAGTAATAGTAAGTAGATATGATAAGGCAATATTGATCAAAACACAATATACCGCATTAATAAATATTTCTTGAAACTAAGTCTTCTATTCATTTTTCAACAGCCGTATTACATCACAGCTAACAAAACATTAAGTAATTCTACGTCGCGTTAATAAATCCCGCGGTAGTTTCAACAGAAAAGACTGTAACAGAACTTTTTTCTTGGAGATTTCGTTTTGTCACAAGTAGTTTTGATCACATTTTAGGAAAATGTTCTCCTCTTGTTAGGAAAATGTTCCCCCCGCCTTGCGAAGAGCGGGTACACAACTATTTAATTATAAAATAAAACGGTTCTCCACATCATGTAGTATGTAAGGTATTAATGGCATAGCTTAAATCTAAAAAAGAGTATGATGCAGAAATGAGACATTTTGAAAATAAGGAATTTTCACTGCAAACCGTCACGCTTTTCTTTTCTGATTGTGAATGACACCGGCATAGTTTTTTGCGTCATAATATTAACAATGGTCACAGGTCAGTACTTATACTAACTTTACGAATAACTAATGAGTAACTTTACACCAAGAGTCAAATCATTTTTCTTATTTTAAGATTCCAAATCACTGGAATCAATTCGAACTACACATAGAAGAAAAAGTTTCGTTCCGTACCGCGCGGAGAACGGGCACGCAGCTAGTAACATATTTAAATTTCGTCGAAATCGATGCATATTTACGGGAGTTAGAGCACGGACGGACGGACAGACAGACAAACCAAAATCATAAACACTTTTCATTCTTATTGGCAAGTGTTAAAAAGGATGAACCTGCTGCGGAACGTCAAAGACCTACATGCACGAACGTGTAGCGTAAAAACAAGCTGTGGAAACATGGTCACCGGCATCGGCGCTTGTCTCAAATGCACGAATACACACCAGAATGAGACCGAACTCATTTCTCGAAGAAAAAAAAAAAAAAAAAAAGGACATGGCGTACGAACTATGATTGGGGAGATGCCGGCGACCCCCGACACACAGCCCCGCCATGTCCCCGGCAAGGCATACGAACTGTGATTGGGGAGATACCGGCGACCCCCAACACACAGCCAGTCTTGCCATACACATTCAACCTCGGCAGGCCGTACTTAAAGCTTGCATTGTTGCAAGCACATTGTTACACAAAAAACGGCAAACGCTACCCTCCAACACTGCTAAATGTACAACAATAGCGAACTACTGTAACATATAGCAGCGTTCGTTTCAAAATGGCTGGCTGCTCCCCATCCGTGGCTGAGCGCATAGCGCTCAGGACTGGGTGACGGAAAGTTCTTGGTTCGAAACCCGCGTCGCGTCCGCCGACCCGTTGCCACCGAGACTCAAGGCCAGATCGCTGGTTTGTGACGTCACAGGTAGAAGGCGGCGATGAACTCGCTCCAAGAAAATAATGCAAGATTGCAATTTCAATCTTTTTTTTTCTCTTTTTCTTTACATGATAGGTGGATTCAATCAGTTGATTTGTTATCTTTAACCAGTGTGGTTTTAGCCTTTCCGTCCGAACTGGTTGAATTACTTTTTACATCTATCAATACTTATGAGGAAAAAAAAACAGTTTAAAAAAATTTCTTTTTCAAATTTAAGTGTTGCTACTTTAAAGCACTTGTGATAGAAAAAATACTTTCTCGCAGACAGGTACAGACAAGAACAAATAACACAGCAAAAATATCTTATGGAGCTATAAATATATATAGAACTAGAAAAGTAATAATATAAAAGAATTCACTTTATCAAGGAAAAAAAAAATTTTTTTTGTAATGTGTTTTTCATAATTATAATAAAACTACTTTTTAATACATCAAATGAATCTCAACTGAGATACTGTTTTGATAACGCTATATACATTTAAATTATTATTGTATTTTTTTTTTTTTTTTTTAGTAAAGATGCTAAAAGGATTATTTCAGCATTTCTTTTTTTGGAGTCTTCCAATATCAAGTATGTGTGTGTCAATGACTAAAATTCAAGCAAAAAATTACTGAAATTAAGACAAATGATTCATCACAACCAAAACTCTTTATTGATGCAAAGTTTTACATTAAATAAATAAACAAATATAGCCAAAATAAGGTTTTTACCATTAATATTTTTTTAAGCATATAATATCAAAAAATAAAGATTCACAATCAATTCTGAATTGATTATATAATATATATATATTAAAAATCTTGAAGTTTCCAATACATTTAAACTGAATAATTCCTACATAAGCAATACAGTGCATTTTATTTTATGATTTCTTTTCTTTTTTGCAGGCTTAGAATAAGAATTGTTTTTACACACCATTTTATAAGTAAAAAATGACCCCTGTACATTTAAAATCATTCAACATAACTTTGCTTTGAATATTTTGGGCAAACTACACAAGTTTTATATTAGAACAGTGCATGAGTTAATATATATATATATATATACTTACATCTGTTTTTGTTTTAAATCTATTTTCATAGTTTAAAATAATCAATAACTACTATCCTTATTTGTATTAAAACTTTTCTTTTCAAGCCTTTAATTATAGACACCAGATTATTTATTTAAAAACTGTAGATTTTTAGAATCATAGTTTAGGTGTTCATCAAGTAAGTGTATCAAATATATTATGTGTATAATAAAACGCATAAATATCATCCCTTTATAAATTAGAATAAGTGTTGTAATGCTGAAATATTAAATATACTTAAATGTTCATAAATAATATTGCAACCATGTAAAATAAATTTAATTTTTTCACTCTATCTAGATTGGGTGAATAATTAAAAAATTATTTTTTATATCAAAATGAATATATTAAATAGCAATAATAATAAATATTAGGAGTCTTTGGTAACAATAAATAAATACTGAAAATGCTTATGAATACTTTCTTGTTAACAAAATTAAAAACATTTGATGACTGTGTTTTCAGCGATATGGTTCATAAGTTGCATGGTTATTCATATTATTAAATTTTATTTATTGGTCAAAGTATTTAGTTTTCTTTTATTCTGTTTCTTAGTAATGTTATCATTTTTTGTTTTGCAATAATTTTTTAGCAATGTATTAGTTGTTGCTCTGACAATCAATGATATTAATTTGCTACAAGAGTGTTTCTCACAATCAATAAGAAAGATGTGTTTTTTTATCGATGTTTTATAGATGTTAGATATATCGATTTTTTATAGATGTTAGATAGAACATTTAAAGTGATTTGAATAGCTACGTGTCTGTGATTTGTTACTTTAAGGAATTCCGTTTCTAATTTAGAAATTAGCTTTTTAATAACAATATAATTTTGTGCAACAATATTTACCACATCTATAGTTGGATATTTTAAACCCCCTCTATCAAAATCACGAATAATTTTGTAATTTGGTTCAAAAGCTAATGTCCTATCAATTGTTAAATTATTTTGACAAGTATCACATTTTAAATTTAAATGCAATACTGAATGGGTACAGTACCCAGCTAAAAATGTTATAATAGGAAATTGGTTTTTTTCTTGGTCAATATCATCATCAGTTACAAATACAGATGAAAAGGGATCACTTAAAGAAATGGGATTATTTTCAGCCATATCTACATTCTCACTATCACAGATAAATTCGTCTACATAAAATGATCCTTTAGATTTAGATTCAAGGTTTAATTTTAAAACTTTGCATGTTCTTAATTTTTTTTTCTACTTCTAAGATTTGTCGCATTGAAATGTGATAATGGGTGCCAGCCATTCTCCGATATAAGCTAAATCTTGCTTCCAATTCATCCGTCTGTATTTTTCCAGGTAACAAATAAGACATTCCAAGTTCTGATGTACAATACTGCGTCAGTTGTATTATACAATTTGTGGTAATTAAAAGAGCAGAATGTGTTTCCCTGGTGAGCTTACCAGTGTCATGATTTAATTTCCCCCAATTTTCTAGCCAATCCAAAAATTTACATAGAAATATTAACTTATCATCAGTTTCACTATAGGTCAATGGTTTACAAAATTCATTTTTCAAACGTGATCCTTTATGTGGTGATTTTACATTCATAATCGAGAACCATTTGTGAAACAGTTCAACATACGCAGATGTTCCTGAATAATTTAGTATATTATTTGTTTCACCAACACTTATCAAACTTTTGCTTACAATTGGATTAAACAATTGGAGTGCAAGATTCACGTTTTGCTTTTCTAAACTAGTGGGCCACAATGCTTTTTGGGATAAAGTATAACCATACTTTAAAATATTTCCAGATTCAATTTCATACAGTTTTTTAACTGATAAAAGGGATGCAGTAATAATTTTATTAGACGTTGCATCAAAACTTGGATAATACATGGCCTGTTCTTTATTTCTTTTTTTCACCCAATTATTTCTAACGCTTTTAATTATATGGACTGGGTCTACACAATAAAATAATGGTCTTTGTAAATTGCAGGGATGGGAATAAACATAATTTTCAGAAGGATTATTAAAATGTGCAACACATTTTCTATTTATGCTATTATTATCAGTAACAATGACTATTACTTTAAAACCGAATTCTTCTAACTTTATAATAATTTTTTTCACTATTTCAAACAATATATCTGCTGTAATTTTTTAACAGGTAAAATATATACAACATCTTTAAATTTAGAAAACAAACTTTGCAGCATGAACACATGAGCACTATTTGCAGACTCTACACTATGATGTGCAAACCCTACAATAGCACCCCCCTTAAAATCAAAACAGGCTTTTAAATGAATTTCGTCAATCATGAGGGATACATATAATTCTTGTTGTTCAAGAGTTTTTACCCTTTGTTTTGCATACCCTAAAAAATTGTCTTTTAATTCATCTAATGGGTTTACATTAAATTTTGCAGTTACTCTCTGTATAGTAGATGGATGAGGCAATATTAGTTCACTCGACTGACGAATAAATTTATAGGCCATTGGAGATATTAAATAAAACATACATGCAAAAATTAACGTTTCGGGAGAATATCTATATTTTTCAGGCTTAGTAAACACGAGAGAAATTTGTTCTTTTAGAAAATTTAAGGAGATTCTTTTATCATCATCAACTATTTCAGACAAGTTACTAATTAAGGATAATACAATATCAAGGTTTGGCTTTTCTTTAGAAGGGATTTTATCATTCATTTCAATAGCTTCTAAAATACTCATTACATCATTTATATTTTTTACAGTAATAGGAAATTTATAACAAGAAAAACTATTTACAACCTCACCTTTATAGGATAATCCAAGCTGCAGACTTTCATTGATTACAACTGAATAATTTAGTGAGACATTATTTAACTCTGTCTGAAGATTTAAAAAAATGATGTTATTATTTTTTTTAATAACATCCCAAAATGCAGATGGCTGAAATTTCAATAAACAAAGACCAAGTTCTTCGATATTAGTAAAGTCTCTTTCTTTATCATAAGTCTTTTTTGTTTCTAAACTTTGAGCAATAGCTGCCTGGATGTTCTTTTCCTCAGCACGGTTTCTTTTTCTATCCGGACATTCTCTTCTCGGCATAGAATCTGAGAAGTACTTGGGATAATCAGGAAAAATAGTTGGCACAGCATCTTGTTTGAGGCGCTTTCTCTCCAGCTTCGCTGATATAAGTTTTCCATGTTTTTCATCAAAAGCTTCAGCATGTGTTTCAAAGCAAGATGGGGCAAAATGACGTTCACATACCTTAAAAAAAAAAAAAAAAAAAAAAAAAAAAAGTGTGTACTCTCATCATATATAAAAATCAATAACAATTTAACTTCAAACTTTATAAATATTAAACAAAAGTATAAATATCATATATTTCAAAAGATTGAATCTATGAAATATTTTCCGATTAGTATCATTAGAAAATTAAATATCAAAAACATTAACTATCAAATTATTAGTTTTAGAAAAGTGCAAATGGGCCTCAATTTTAATAAATTACCTGTAACAGGATTTCTAGTAAAGAAACATAACTATGTGATTTCAATTATGAGAAATGAGAATATTAAATCAACTTACCCTAGAATTCCTTGTAGGGTCAAAGTTTTCCCTAGAAATTCGTTGCAGCCAAACTTTTTTCAAATTGTCCTCCTTTGGAAACATGAATACAGCAACTTTATTTTTCTCATCGTAATTTCCACGACAGTGTGGCACACAGCACTTGTTGGGCATGTTCTGAAAATTATTGTAAAGTACTGTAAAATTGATTCAATGATGTATACATACAGGGGCGCAGCCAGAAATTTTTCATGGGGGGGGGTTACGACTACTACAACTCATATATATGTATACGTGGGTGTGACAATGTAGTGAAGAATATACATTTTGATGGCAAAAAATTCCTCATGGGGGGGTTATGACCCCCTAACCCCCCCTTGGCTACGCCCCTGATACATATATTAATAACAGTTATGTTTAATGTTATCCAACATTACAATTACATACACGTGAAAATAAGACATCCAATCGCCTATAAAGCTTAATCACCAAGATTGTAACGATATTTAACAATATATGACTAATCATGCATTACATAATATGCAATATTAATGACAAATTATTTAAAAAACGTACTTACCTTTTAGTTTTGAAGCAAAAGAGCCATAAAAACGCTAACCACGTGCAGCGATCCACGCCGATCTGACGATAGAACAAGCAACGGCGAAGCTCGTCGTTGACCAGGGGGGGAGAGAGACGAAAAACTGGTGCGGAGGAATTTTCGCCTCCTTCTCAATCCGCCATCTAGTGAAGACGTCACGGGCTGCACACCGGTCAGCGATCTGGCCTTGAGTCTCGGTGGCAACGGCCGACCTCGCCGTTCGGTTCTATGGGTTGAGATCAGGATTTCGAACCGGAACTGAAGAGAAAGCCGGAAAAAAACGTTATTTTGGTCGAAATGAAAACCAGTACCTCTAGCACTAGAGGGTTTACCACTTTTCTTAATGTTACGGGATGGATGTTTACATGTCTTTTTTGACGGATTCGATGACATTTTAAGATGCTATAGAGATAAAACTGGTTGAGTTACCAAGAGATTAAACGAGTGTTCATCCATGAAATATAGCAGTAGTAATAAGTTTTGAATGATTAAAAAAGCAGGTATATCGATGGATATGCATAAATGATTCCGTTATTCCGGCATACTGCTTTCCATGTATAAGTATGAAACTCCAGTATAAGATTAAAACAAAAAAAAAAAGATATCATATCATGGCTGCTTTTTTTTTTTTTTTTTTCACGAGACGCTGTGGGCGTAATCTAAAATTGCTCTCTGGCAATTTGGCGTGCAGACAGACTGCTTTGGCAAGAATCGTTTCTCACTCTGTTATAATATTCACGCTAGGGGTTGCCGAATGCAAGTTGATCCACGAAAAAGAGTAGAGAAATCGTGCGTTTGAAATTCCATGTTCTTTTTTCTAATATTTTATGGTTCTATTTATTTATTAATTGTTCTGAATATATATTTGAATGTTTTTAAAATTGCAGTATATTTAACTATGCATGCATTTGAATATGAATAAAATTTTTAGATTTGAAGGTAATATGTTACGGAAATAACGGTTAAAGTCCGGAAATAATATTACGGACGAAATAGTCTTACGGAAATAAAGTTACGGATAGTTAAAAAAGAATCATCATTTGGCTTTTGTATGAAATTGAAAGAAGGAGTTATAGGATTATAGAAAACCCTTCTTTATTAAATGTTTTTTCCGGGGTTTTAGCATTTTATAAATATGGATTATGCAGATAAACTCTTCGGGTTTAAACCTATATGTTCCCATCGATGCAGACTGAAGCGAGGGCAAAAATTGCATTACTGATTTTTGTAGGACACTGAAAGATTAATATGGGCTAGCAATCATGTTTATAACAACCTAGGAGGTTAGATATAATCAGTGGCAGATCTAGGATTGGGTAAAGGGGGGGGGCTAACTTACTGGGTATTCCATAATTTGGGTACAGTTATCCAAGCTTGGCGACATTTGGGACGATTTTTTTACATGTCGCCTGTATATTTTATTTTTCTGAGTGACTATAGTATTACATAATTGATTTTCGTGAAACGCGTCCGAATTTCTGATAAAGTAAAATATTCGAACCTGCTAGGAACTTGCACTTCATAGGGGAAACAAGGTCTGAAAAAATTAATTTAAATCATTCTCTTTTTTTCCATAATATCATTGTATTCCTTCTAATTATGCACCTCTTAACAAACTACCTGATAGTAATGCATGTACATTTTGTGAGTGCTATTCCGCTTGAAATAGCTTGTTCTGGGTCTGTGCATTTATGATTTCTACCTGATGATTTGCGCTTTCACTTTAACTAGACAAATTATCATTTTTCGGAATTTTCATAAAACAATCACCTATATATTACGACTCAATGACCGCTTTTTTGAGGCCATAATATCTGCATTTAAATTAAATTCTACACACGAATGGAGCTAGACAGAGAGCAAATGAATCACACTAGAGTTTAACCCGGAAAGAACGACCAAGTAGCGATAGCAATTTCAATGGGATAAGCTTTTGAAGCCTACTTAGAAAGGACTACAGTACTTCCAAGAAATTCTTCCACCATTCCTAAACGTTCAAAACGGGTGTACTTTTTTATGAACAGGAAATGTCCGAAAACCAGATAAGGAAAATTAGCCATAGTAATAGTATCCCTGCACTATGTACAGCTGCGGAAAAAAAAGGCCAACTTGCTCTTTATTTCGCCGTCATTCGTCGAACACTAAAGTTATATATACCATTCGTTTGCAAATAACGCGTACTTTAATTTACTATTAATTTAGTTTGCATCAGGGGCCGTCTTCATATTTAATTCTGCATCAATTTCATTTTTCTCAATGGCAACCCCATATTTTGACTTTATTAAACGAAAGAAAACCTTCAAATTACCCTAAATTTAAATTTTCTAAAATTTTCTACGATAATTTCTGGAGATATTGCGAATTAATTTTTGCGCATTTTTAAGGGACTTTCTGCAAATTGAAAAACGCTATTTGTAGGTTCCTAACTTTTCGCCTTTCATTAATTTCGCTCGCGAGAGTTAAAAGAAATTAATATTATTTTCAAGGAAAATATTGTTTCCATCTCTCTTAAAGATTTTGTACTGAAAATATCAAGGGTAGAATAGAATATTTAGTCTGTGGTCCAAATGACCCGTGAGTTCATAACTTCCTTGGTTCGTACACATGATTTAAGGGAAAATGCAAAATGACTGCTCACGATTTGAAAATCTTTGTAATTTTGAAATTGTTATTGAGTATTTCCGTTGATGGTTCTCTTAGACAGGTGAAATGTTGGCAGGAGTTAGAGGCTGCTCTCTGCTCTTCTGACTACAAGCTTGAATATTACTCAGCTATGGTCGAACTTGAAGAATGATTTCCTGGTAGCAAATTTATTTGTTTGAATTTCATGTAAAAACCGCAATTACTTTTTTGCCGACCCAATATTATCTCTGTGTTTGTTATTTCACTTTCTTCATTTAATACTCTCGTCTGCAATGTGCAATATTCTTAAGACTTTTGGCGGTATTTTAATTTATAGTTATATGAAAATTTAGACAGAGAAACGTGATTTTAAATGTTTGATAAAGTATGGGGAAGTCCGAAGACCTAATGTTTCCGATATTAAAAAAGGTCACATTCACGCCTGGAAAGTTGAGGATGTTAGTTTTTCAGAAATAGGACGTTGTATTAGAAGACATAAATCGACTGCATCTAATTCTATAGCTGGAAAATATTTTATTTGGGGGAATATGGTAGCGGACGCGACAATACACGCTTTATAGAATCCCGATCAAACTGTAAATACGTCTAATTTATTTGCTTCAAAATTTGATATTTTTAATACTGGTATCTTTTACTGTGTTTTTGCACAAAATAAATCTAATTTAAGTTTATTTTATGCAATTTTAGAAAAATTTTCACTTAATAAATTTATATATGGTCCCTTAACTCATGAAAATAACACATATTATTTAATATAAATTAAACTACTGAACGTAAAAATTTAAAATTTTGCACAGCCATGTAATATTAATTTCTGCATCTATTTCCATAGAAATTTGGCTGGGTCGCTATTCATATTTTTTTTTAATATTAATTTAATAATTCATAATTCATATTAATAATTTATTAAAAATCATAATAACATTAAATTATGTTTGGGTCGTTTAATTCTAATAGTACGAATAAAAATCAGCTTCTTACTACCAATATTATATGATATATGAATTGAAGTATAAAAAAAAATTTTAACATAGGGGGAGGGGGATTTTGGGTGCTCATAAGTCACATATTTTCTGTCTAAATTTATTGAAAATTGGTTTCCGGGGTTAAAATGAGCTAAATTTTTGAAATATGAAGTGAAATTTAGGGGTTGCTATTGAGAAAAAAAAAGTTGGTGCGAATTTTAATATGTAGATAGCCCCTTATGCAATTTTTATGCATAGCAAATTAAAGTGTACGTCAATCGTAAACGATCGATATCTGTTACTTTTCTGTACGACGAACGACGGCCGAAAAAAGTACAAGTGGGACTTTTTTTTCCCGCAGCTGTACATCAATCATAAGGTATCCCACATCTAATACACATCAATACAGAATCCGCGACGTGCAGTGCACAAAGCGCACGCTAAGACTGTTTATGTTTAAATTATACGTACTAATTCTCTGCCGGTGGTCGAAATTCTACCATAAAACTTCAATCTTTTTAATTTGAGCGTGAATAAAGTTCTACTGCCAAGGTGTATGTCTCAAGATTCAACATCCAATGGAACCTAATAAAATGACCACATTGGCTAAGAGGCCATCGGTCTATAGTGATCATTTTTGTACAATTTCACTTTGCAACCACCACACTTTTCTGTGAAGACAGCGCTTTTATAAAAACTCTATCATATTTTGCTAAATGCAAAGGCAGTTCCAAAGAGCGGGTCATAGTGGTCATCTTCCTCTACCGACTTAGATTTCACACGTTCCTGTACGATTTCACATATTCAGTTTGCGTTTTGAACAATTTAGGCTAATCTGAAAAGTCTAGTGGCCCCTCCGAAAATTCAGCCTGGAACTGTCGCCGTGCGAAGGCCCTTTATGTTCGGAGTTATAAAATCTTAAACCGTCAATTGATTGAACTCTACTTGCTGAGGCGTACTACTGACCATGAATAAAAACTTGCTGTCTCAATAAATACGCACTTTTTTCGAATGATTGTCCTTGAGATTTATTTACTGTCATCGCAAAAACAGGTATATTTGGAAACTGAGTTTTTTTTAAAGGATATGGTAAAAAAATGTACCAGAATATTTTATAAGTGGAATTAAAATTATTTTATTGCTTGAGGTTTCAGTTCAAACTCCGCAATTAATAGCATTACGATAGATAAACTTGATGCGCATTCTTGTTCCGTTGACTAATGCTTCCTTTGTATTTAAGTTTCTGATGAGTAAAACGATGCAATTAACTTTCTATACTAACATATGTGGTGGCAAACTATGGTATTTTTCGGTTAGCCAGGCGCAAATACCGCTTTTTCTTCGGAGAAATCTTTAAAGACTACATCTGAAACACTGTCGTTCCCCAAAACTAAGCCGGAAATTTAAGTATGTATACAAAATAGCATTTATATACAGAATTCAATGTATACAAAAATATCAATATACTAAAAAGAAATTTGTATGCTTATTGGTTACATAATTTGGAATTGAGAAAAAACGTGTGGATTTAAATAAAAATACGAAATTAAATTGAATAAATAAAAAATACGAAATTAAATTGCTTTACTTTTGTAAGCATTTGACGCAGATCACTATTATTCCGCAATTTTTCACTTGCTCGCAGCTAACCGAAAAAAAAACCATTCATAGTGAAAGAATTCAAAAATTACTGGATAGTTATTGATTTCATTGTCATCATAGCAAATTATTTTACCGTAGCTATGGTGATATGTTCTCTATTCATCAGATATTCGATCAAGTCAGCATTAATAAAAGTTCAATCACCATTTTTAGGTTCTATTATAACGGACTTCAGTATGTTATCCTAGAGTATGTTTTCGGAAATATTTCCATACACTTCATTAATAAAATTATTTTCATTTGCTATTAATTGCTGAGGTATTTCTTCAATAATATTTTCGGAGAAAATTTTATTTAGCATATTCCGTGGCAGGAGATTGTTAAGAAATTGTCGAATTGGCGCGTTTCAGTGGAGAGCCTTTTGGATTGCAACCTGCTCTGTTCAGTTCGTTTTTCTACAGCTTTAAAACATGAAATTTTCAACACTTTGCGCACTTATCGACCCTCTAAAAAATTCGCCTAACACAGGTCTAAAGCACATTTTAGTCACTGGCGTTTCACCAAACTGGGGAATAATTTCACTTCTTGCAAATTTTGTTGTAATACTATAACCCTATAGTACTGCTAAAACTTACAAGGGGAGGCTCAGACGTTGGGATCACCGATTTTGATGAAATGTGGATGAGTTATACGGGACACATAGTATAGTAACTGGAGTATAGTATAGTAACTTTACGCATAAACGTGAGTTTGCGTGTGCTTAATTTAAAAGCGCGCGCTTTTTAGGGTTACCGGAACCGGAGACAGTTTTCGCCAAGGTGTCGCATCTCCATTATATCTAGAGGCGGAACTACGGGGGGGAGGGCTATAGGGGCTATAGCCCCCCCCCATTGAAACTGAATTTACACTAGATTGAACAGAGTTTTGAGGCTTAGTTAAAAACTGCGTGTCCAAAAATCGGTTGTTTTGAAATTTTAATTTACTTTTTTGATTTACTACTCTGCTTTTTAGACTTGACCTCAGTCAATGGCTTTTATTGCTTTCGTTCCCAGGCTACGGGTATTTTCAAAACCTCAGAGTTCCAAGGAATCGCTCGAAATTTCATCTCCCCTTTGAAACATTTCTTTTAAGGATGATCAGTAACCAAGTTGTTCTCGTCTTTTCTATACATACGTGAATAGCTCATTGTTAGAACGGGCTATGGGCCGACCGAGTTGTATCGTGGATAAAGCACCGTACTCCGGTTTCGGGTTCAACTCCCGGCGGCCGGGGTTCGATCCCTGTCTGGGCGTGGCTGTCATTGTGTCCGTCCCTTCATAGGGGGTAACGCTGGCCGCCCACTGGGTGCCCCCATAATAAAATGGCCACACTTTCGGGCAGTTTTAGGGGACAATGCCTAATCGGAAAGTTCTCGCCCGTAGGAATAAAAAGAACGGGTTATGGCAAGTTGGTTAATGGCAAGCGGAAAAAACAGTATTTGAGCGCTGATGTCCATTCACCCCTGCAAAGTCGTAAAAAAGGGAGCTAAAAATCTATGTACATATAAATACGCTAATTAAAACCTTTGTGTCCCTTTTGCAGCACGAACGGATGAGCGCAAAATTCGGCACAGTTAAAGTTCGAGTGGAGGTGGTTATGCGAATGTTAAATTTTTCGTGTAATGTGCTAGTGCAGCGTAAACAAATTAGAGAAGTGATTTGGCACGCAGTATTTTTGCGCCAATTCGGGCGATGGTTCCAGTGTTGCGTAAATTTTGAAATAACAACACTAACAAGGTGAGGCTCAGACGAAAAATAAAATGACGTCCTATATGGACAGTGAAATTAAGATGGAATGATTTAAAAATTACGCCAGCACAGAATTACACATGCTTAAATCTATTGATTATAACTAACACTCATTTATTGATTAAATTTCTTATCGGCCGATATAAATCTTTTTACGCCAAAAAATACTCATTCAAGACAATAATTTGTGAATGCCTCAATACGCCCCAGCACTCCCCATCCGCTATATTCTATTTAACTCATTTTCCGCAAAAATCTTGTCTATTTGAGTATTCTGTCTGTCTCTTTTCCCCCACGACCCATATCCTATTACTGTCACGTGACCCACGCTGTTCAACGGCTAACTGTTCATAGTCGGGCATAGTTGTGTGTGTATTCGCTGTTGATAATTTTATGTTATATCCGAATACCAAATGCATCTTTTTCATATTCAGAGTTGTGAAATAAATTCAGCCTAGATATGGAGGAGATGCTTTAGGTAAAGATTTCGCTTTAATGACATAGTTTCTTACGATTGGATTATAAAAAGCTGTTGTAAAACAAATGAAGTTAGGATATCTCCACCCAAAGTGAGTAAGTAGTATTTTATCTTTTCATGTCAATAAATTCGGTTGCTGCTTTCATTAAATCTCACAGCTGGTTTAACCATGATTGCAGTTCTGTATTCTGACTGTACTGTGAATTCGTTTTTCAACTAGAGACTACAGTGAAATTATATTCTATTTATTAAAAAAATACTTTTTTTTATAGTGTATTAAGATATGTGTAATGTATTTGCCTTGATTTAAAGTTTATTTTCTCGGGCTTATAATATTAGATTACAGCTCTGATAATAAAAAATGAAGAAAACGAATCATTCAATATATTAATCAAAAACAGCAAATTTTAATAAAACGCCCTTTTTCTAGCTTAAAATAATAATCTTAATTGAGTACAGATATGTTAATTGAAAAAGGGCTTATTTTGCAAAAACGCTCATTCTATAGCTTAAATAATAATCATAATTGAGTACAGTTATATTAATCAAAAACATCATTTTTGATTATTACTTAGCCTAAATGGAGCTGTTGTATAATGCTCAAAAATTGAGAATTTTTCGCTCCGTTGATATTTGTCGAAGAATTGAGTAAATACATACTCCGTTTGATTATTATTTTACTCAATAGATTTAAGCGTGCACATTGGCGAGAACAAACACTTGGCTGAAATCAATAACGCCAATTCCAGAGCATAACTTTTAGGGTTGCTCTGGAATTGGCGTTATTGATTTCAGCCAAGTGTTTGTTCTCGACAATGTGTAATTCTGTGTTGGCGTAATTTTTAAATCATTCCATCTTAATTGCACTGTCCATATAGGACGTCATTTTATTTTCGCTGAGCCACCACCGCCCGTTATAATAATGTTTCAGTAGTATATGTTTAATAAAATAGTTTCAAGTATTTAACGTCTCATTTTTATATTGCAACTAAGTGTATATCGTACCGGGAGTTTCATGTCACAACGCAACTTAATAATTTAAAACAGCCTAAATAAATAACTACTTTACATAAATTGGTGCCTACCCAGGCACTTAAGTTGCATTTATTCTGGTGGTGGCTTAGCAAAATGGCGGAATCAAATTTCCCGATCAGGACACTTCTCCAACTCCAGCCCTGGTTACTTCCCACACATCGGCATGCCAAGAGATCGCCAACAATTTCACCCCCTTTTCAAGAAGGATCACTGAGTGACCGTACAGATCTAGACTCACGGAAAATAACACGAGGATGGCCCCCGTTCTAAAGAGGGGGTGGCAAAAGTGGGAAGATAGCAACCCATAAATTACTCCAGCCAGTGTCATTGTGAAATCAGTGTGTGGTACATGCAACGCTTTGAAGTACAGTATTTAAAGCCGCCATTCACGTACCAATTCGTCTATCAAACAATTAGTTACGGGCGATTTTTATGACCGGGGTGGGAGTTTTTTATGACCGGGATAGCAATAAATAACTGACTTTCCACGCCTTCATCATTTGCCCACACGATCAAACATTTCACAGTTTGCGTTCAGACTTGGCACGGAATGGCGATGGATACAGCGATTGCGTTAGTTGGCATCGTGCTTTCTGAAAAAAATAGCGAGAAAAAGCGAAAAGCTAGAAAAAAAATTTGGGAAAAAAAGTGGCTAAAAGAAAGAGAGAATTTATCCCATATAAAATTATTAGAAAATTTACGATTTTCGCCAGAAGATTTTCACAATTATCTGCGAATGAACGAGGAGACATATATGGAGCTCTTGAAACTTGTTGCGCCCATTATTAAAAGGAGCAACACCCTGATGAGAAAAGCAATTTCTCCTCATGAAAGACTTTCAGCCACACTAAGATTTTTGGCTATGGGAAGGAGTTATGACGACTTAAAGTTCTCAACTTTAATATCACCTCAAGCAAACAAAAATTTATTTTGGATATATCTTCAAAACTGACTTTAGCTTTATCTTTCTTAAAAATCTAAGACTTCCTTAATCTAAATTTACCATACTTTTTTAATCTAAAGGGATATTGACCGAATATTAATTGCTAGAATAAGAAAGCTAAATTGGGGGTGGGGGAGGAAAATACACTGTATACATTTCACGCTGATCCAGTAAATTTGAAGTCACTATGTAAGTTCTTTATTTGATCTAATGATTTGGTGATCCTCAACAGGTAGATCACCAAAACTTGAATATTATTTGTGACATGTGTGGATCTCTATTTCTTCCAAATTGGAGAGCTGTAAAACTGTGCACTTTCATATAAAGATAAATTAAAAAATTAAGAACGCAAACATTCTACTCAAACTGTTCGGTAATTGGAAAGGCTTTTTTTTTTCTTTTCTTTTGTAAATGCATATTATATACAGATACATAAGTAAAATTATGGCATCATTTTAACTTAACATTTTAACATTTTATGAATAGCAGTGAACAGCATAGAAAAATTTATTTTATTGCACACAAAATCCTGAAGAGAAACTTTCAGTCCTTACAATTTATTTATTTATAAGAATATTCACGTACAATTTTTTTCCGATTAGTTTTTTATTCTACATTTATCACCATTATCAACATTAGTATAGGCAATAAATTTTAATGCTTGCTGCATATAATTTGAAAGTCTGCTTTTAAGTTACATTATTTTATAAACTTTAAAAAATAAGATAATAAAACCACACAGTGATGAAAAAGCATAGTATACTCTTAAATAAATAGAATAAATAATTATATAATTGCACCTTTAGCCACCGAATCGTAAATGATTCTGTAAGACATATCCCAAGAAACAAAGATTTAATGTTTTATTTTTTTATTTTATCAGTGAACTATTTATAATAATTACTCATTTATATGAAATTTAAAACTTAAGATTTATATTCCAGCATTTTTTTAAATTATATGTATGCATGTATTTGTGTACCCACACAAAAAATTATGTGTTTCGTTTACTCACGATAAATATTATTATTACTCATTGCTTTATATGTTTACCTTTGTCTACAGATCTTTTTATGTGTTTAATTTTCTATTTGCTTACATATTCATTCTTGTGATTTTAAATTATGTTTGCGCTTTTGCTCACATTGTATTTTACATTTTTATGTTCATTTTTTCAGCCTCTATGAGGTACACATACATCGTTATATTTTCCTCACTCTTTATATTTTGATAATCATGGCAATGACTTCAATTTTATTTCTTTCCACACTTTTCCATTACTTATGCTTACCATAAGTTGTACAGTTCACACATTTTTACATTTTTTGATACACTGTTTTATTGTTTTGTTTTGTTTTTCCTGCCATTGTTATGCCTCTGTTTAATAAATGCATTCTTTGGAAGAGTATAGTGGTATTCATTCGATTACCTTATTTTTCCTTTTCACAAATACACTGTATCACACATTGTTGTACTTCAAATAAGATTCATACTTGAATAGTCACTGATCTTTGAAGTTTGTGTTTGTCCACAATTACACTCCTTTTCAGATTTACTTGCATTTTCCATTTTTTTAATTTACATTGCTTACACATGACTATAACTTTTTCACACACTTGATTTTTTTATATTTTTTTCATCACACTTGTGTTTATGTCTTATGTTACACACACACAAACATGTTCACACGGATGTTCTGCTCATTGTGTGTTCACTGAGTTTGTCCTTTCACAATTTGTTATACATAAAATTTTTGAATGCTTTCTTTTTTCTCAAACATTTTCACTATGATGTACGGTAGTACAGTTCAACTTTTTTTCCACACTGTATTTGTCTTGTCTCTCTTTTGTTCACACACACAAACATAACACCATACTTTGAAATATCTCATTATTTTCTTTTTCTACAATATGATATATTTAAAACTCTTATGTGCCTTTTTGTAAATTAATACAATATTATTTTGTCAAATATTCACAGTGTTATAAAATACCACATTAATTGAAATATATTTTCAGAGTACTTACATTTATCTGATTACTTAGTTATATGCTTATTTGTAGTGATTTTTGTGAACTGTTGTTTCTTCATATATTTTATTAATAAAATGGTTATGTATTGATAGGATTAAGACTTTTAATAAGTGAAATTTTAGGGTATATTGTATTGTTTTGCAGTTGCATTTTAGTGTTTTTATTTCTACTTTTGTGTGTTATTCTTTCCCAATTTTGTCCATTTTGAAAATTTTAATGTGTTAGTAAGTGACACAACATTTTTCTTTTATTGAAATTCAAAAATTATTAATTTAGTTTATTTTTATACAGGATGACCACAATTGCCACAATTTCTTTTTAAGCTATAATTAATATTTTACTTAACATAATTTCATAACAAGTTTAATCCTACATTTTTAGTACTTTAAAATCAACTATTCCCATGTTTTTCTCACTAAAATTTTTCTTGTCTTCAAATTGGTAACTAAGTTGACGTTGATATATTGCGTATGCATGCGTTGTATGTATGTTTCCTTGTTGGTAAGGGCCCACTGACTTGGATGTATGATTGGGCTTTTTGGGGTACTGCATGGCTGGTCCAGCAGTTTTCACTTGTGTATTTGGAATTAATGCAGTGTCTGTCAATATATCATTCCTCCAAGAATGTTCTTAAAACTTGACAATTAGTAGTAATGTTTGCTTTTAAGGTAAAAAATAATAATAACAACTAAAAATTAATAAAATATAGATTGACATTGTATTATAATAAATTACATAAACAATAGTTACAATTCAACAGCACTTGCACCATTTCGGAGGTCATTTTTACACATTATTATTTTATTGTTATTGAATTGATATTCATAGACTGTATTGTACATATTCATTTTATTTTCTCCAAAACAAAAATGCCTCATAGTTATTTTGCGTGGGTATATTTTGTATTAAATATGTGTTTATTTTTCTCCTCTTATATATGTATACATGTTTATATGTTGCCAGATAAGATAATTTAAATAATGTTGCTACCACTTCTTGTTACCATGGTACAAAACTTGTGAGAAATAGCCATCAAAGCAATTTTTGAATGGCATATTATGGTAAATTTACATGTCCACAAATTTTATTGATTGATTTTTTTTTCATCCATGCATTCTTATCTTTAAAAGTCCTTATGGTTGTAACTACTGAGCAGCGCTGCTTCATCATAATAATGTTAATTTGTTTTAAAAAAAGCATATTTAGAGTACTCAGTCACTGGAGTTCTTAGCAGTATATCTTTGATGTGCACATGAGCTTGAAATGCTCAATTAAAGAGAAAAGGGTGTGCTGAAATGCCCCTTATTTAAAAAAAAGGGGTGTGCTAAAATGCCCCTTGTTTGAAAGAAATGGTGTGCTAAAATGCCCCTTAATATTGTGAGCTAAAAGATCTCTCTTTATTTTGTTGACATTTACTTTTATTGCTAGCACTTATTATTTTTATTTTTGTCATGACAATTTTTTCTTTCTGTGAACATTTTAGGTGGTAGTCATCAGTAATTTTTGCATTGTATAATTTAGTCTGAATATGTTTATGATTTTCTTAATTGTTTAAGCCAACCAAACAGAGCATTTAATTTAAATTTTTAAAGACATTAATTGTAACTAATTAAAAAAAAATTCTTCAAAATTTTTTCCTGGTTGAGGGGAGTATATAAGTGATGGAGATCACATATCTAATTTAATAATTATTTACTTTGGCTTTCTTTAATGTAATCTATCCAAATTCAAGAATTCTAAATCACTTCTGTTTTTCATTTTTCTGCCATTTCGGTTTTTAAATCTGTATTTTTGCTTTTCCCCGTATGCACTATTCTTTTTGTTTATTCCTCTCTTCGGACCGGTGTGCTAAAAATAGATTATATTTGCGTCCGTTTGCAAAATCAACGTATTTTTGGATTCCCCTCCTTTGACTTGGTGTTGTCGTTTTTATTATTTGTTGCCCTACCTCGTGTTCAAAATTATTTGCTCGCGATTACGTCATTGTAATTTTATTGGATTAACTTTTAGGGTTGCTCTGGAATTGGCGTTATTGATTTCAGCCAAGTGTTTGTTCTCGCCAATGTGTAATTCTGTGCTGGCGTAATTTTTAAATCATTCCATCTTAATTGCACTGTCCATATAGGACGTCATTTTATTTTCGCTGAGCCACCACCGCCTGTTATAATAATGTTTCAGTGGTATATATTTAATAAAATACTTTCAAGTATTTAACGTCTCCTTTTTATATTGCAACTAAGTGTATGTCGTACCTGGAGTTTCATGTCACAACGCAACTTAATAATTTAAAACAGCCTAACTAAATAATTACTTTACATTCTAAACACGTTCCGATACATTTGTGCGCTTGTGCTGCATATTTAAATAAGATTCAGTGACGAATATTGTAGTGAAATTTCCATCAAATTTTACAACGCGTAAAGAAAGTTCATTGATTAAGACAAACTGCATGGACCTGGTGAAACAGTTGAAGATATTCGTATGACCGTTCATTAAAAAAAGTCACTTAGGAATCAAAAGATTGTATCCACACAAAATAAGTATATTTTTAGTAATGTGATCAAAAAGGCCTGGAAGCTTGCCTTTGTTCTGTATTTTAAAGGAAAAACTCGTGATATTCGCACGACCTACATTACTAATTTTCATGAATTAAGGATTAAAGTACCTTTATTGCAATTAAGTACCTTGCATATCAAATATTAAAATATTTGGCGCGATATAAAATTGGAACGTTTTCGATCTTTCCGAGGCTCTAAAATTTGATTACAAACGTTGCCTGCATCCCCCCCCTTCCACATTAACCTGTAGACATAATACAGAAAACTCAATAGAATAGTTATTACGAAACAAAAGCCAGGCCATTGACCATTGGGTCATTAGGCAACGAGCTCTCCAGTACTAAACTGTACAGTCTCTCTAAATTGTACAGTCAAAATTACTTAGTATCCACACAACAGTCCACACTACTGAACAGTCGTCTTAAATGAGCAGCAGTCATAGCTCGTCTAGAATCACATAAAAAAACATTCGGGTGTATTTGCCAAATTAAAATGGAACAGATAGGCAATGAGGCAACCGTGGCCTGTTAAAAGACTAAAAATGACCACTGCAGCAGCTCGGGGTGAACCCGGCTCACAGTGAGATTAACACAGTACATGACTTATCTCCAGCTTCCTGAGAAGCCAGGTGGCGGAATGATTGCTTGAAGATTTTCTTGATTTCAAGTTTATCAGAATGAAGGGGCATGACTCTACAAGACTTTTGGAGAATGTCAATAAGTCTTTGGTTAAAATGTCCGTCATTTCATTTCCTCTAAGACTACAATGTAAAGGTACCCATTGAAAAACAACAATTCTCTCAATTTTCTTCTAGAGCCATCTTTGAACTCGGACATCCACTCCCTGCAACTTTGAACTCGGGAATTCTTATTGTGGCTGTTTGGAAAACCCCGGAGAGTAGACGTAGAATTGAGAATATGACTGCTCTATCAGAAGGGGTGAGACGAACAGCAAGGTGCCGCAGGGTTATATAAATAGCTTCAAGTTCGCCATAAAAGTGAGTTGTGAGTGTGATCCAACATGTAGATAAAAGGAAAAAGAATCATTAAAACACCATCGTCAGCCCCCTGAGAAAAATCCAGAAGAGATCCATCAGCAAAGATGTGAAGCTATTCGTTGGGAGGAAAGCGAATGTTAATAGTTTCAATGGCAGTTCTATCAAGATTTCGTTTTCGTATATTGAATACCAAATCAAGTCTGACATCAAGTACCATATACACTGGAGAGCCAAAACATAATTGATTTTGAGAAAGTAGTAGGTTCTACCTATTTTCACAGTTTTGGGCTTGGCGCAAATTACTGAGAGCGTAACGCAATAGTATTTTTAATACCAAGTATAAGTTTTACGGCGCTATAATTCGATTTTTCATATAGAAATAATGCAGTTATTAAGGCTATTTTAAACGATCTATAGAATTTTCACCAAATTAAGTAAACTGATTTAAGTTAGAGGAATTCCGCCAAATTTCAGAAAATTGAAATTCTCGCATTTTGTACATGGTAGTTAACGGTGAATAAAACCTGTTATAGTTAATAATTTAAATAACTGCTACTTATGAAAAATATGCCTACATTAAATTTTGGCGATCGAACCATATAAATGATAGATAACTATTTCCTATTTTGATTGCTGTTAAATTAATGCTTTGAATGATTCCCTGAAAACAAAAAAATCTCACAAAATGGTGTATGTTGGCATTTGGCCATCGAAGTCCTGAGTAATAAATAATTTATTCTTATTTGTAAAAAGCAGCGCTACGGAAGTTTCTTTTACTAAAAGCTGTTAGAAAGGCGTAATTAATACTGTCTAATACATTTCAATTCGTAAAACAAAAAAATATATGCTGATTCATACTTTAGTACATTTCTTAGCAAATTTGGCGAAAAATATTCGAATGTAGTGCAGCTCTGCACGTATTATTAATTCCATTCCACAATTGAGATGAGCCAATGTCACTAGCGCATGCATAGATAATTTTTTTAAATTCCGCCAAACAGTTTATTGCGAATTAGCTTTAGTGTCAAGTTTAAGTTGTGATTTGTGCTATTTGACATAGACTGGTGGCGTTAATCACGCCAATATGGCAGTTCTAGTAAAGGAAACATAGATAACTCATTTCATGTTCTATTTTTAACATTGCTATAGTTATCGTAGCAACGGAATTCATTGTTGCCACTTAACTTGTTAAATTTTACAATTAAGTGAAACCACTCCTTTCTATATCTTTTAAGACTCGAAAAAGTGAAAACGTATCAAATGTGAAACAAATAGAACTTTAACAGACTTGCACCTTAAAAATAATCGAAGTTTTTATGCAATTCTACATACCTTTAATTTTATTTTCTTCGCGTGTGGATGTCATTTTTTACGTCATTTTTGCAGTTTTGCTGGCAGATTATCCGGAGCAGCACATAACCTCTAATGCAATTGCTCTTCCGGACATAAGCAAGAGCGTATGTCCGGCGCGTATTTGTGTAACCCCATTGTGTTAATCATAATTGTCTGGTGTCTGATTTTTTAGACCATCTTTTTTACCGCAGAGATTCCGATCCTGAAGTATATTGATCACTGATACGTGAAAAAAAAAGATCAATTATATGCAAGCAGGAGTAGCCAGAAATTTTTCATGGGAATGTTACGACTACTGCAACTCACAATTGTACACGTGTGTGTAATACGTGAGCGAAGAATATACATTTTGTATGGCAAAAAACTCCGCATGAGAGGTTGTGGTGACTCCCTATCCCCTCTTTAGCTACGTCACTGTACGCAAGCATAAGTTGTCACGTCATGAAAAACCGTCGTAGAGGGCAAACACCGAAGTTGTTTTGAGGGTTATACATAATTAAAAATTTTACTTTTTGTAAAGTTTACTTTTGATACAGTTCGGATATTTGGTTTTAATACATTACATACACATCAAGGTGAGATGAAATATTAGTAAATACGACAACCCAGAATTTTCTTAACTATTGAATTTGACACTATGCAACTACAGTAGATTCCCTATAACCAAGGTAGATACGTTCCGTGTTATAGGAATCCGTGTTGCACGGGTCCTGCTCTATACTCCACATGGAGTGCGCACTGCGTGGTGTAATCGCAGCAAAACTTAATTGCGCTCCGTAAAAATACAATGATGTTTGGTGTTGCCATTCAAAAGGTATGTTAATTACAGGAGCTAAAGCGTCATAATATCAGAACATATGTCTCATTTTACCATGCTGTACAAGTCTCTTTTAACGTGTTACACGAAAACGATCGTAATGTTTTCGCCGTGTTCTAAGAATTCGAGTTGTGGACCCATGTTATAAAGGGGTGAACTGTAATCTGTAAAAAATGAAATATGAAATGAGTGATTTATTTCGAGCGAATTGACAGTGAGATCAACGTCTGTTTTATGTAACAAGTGTGATACTGCATTACGAGTTCAATAAGGTTAATAAGCTTTTTCTCAGAAATTACATGACGAACGTTTTCATTTACAAAAGCGACATGATTTTCACTGGAGCAGGGTGCATTTTTGGCTTTTTAACGTAAATAATGCATCCATTGTTGCATGTAGGTTTTTTAATTTAGGTAAAATTTAATAAAGTCGTGTGTAACATAACTGCGCTAATGCATTGTCCACGCTTTGCGAAATGCAAGAAAAAATTGTTGTCAACATCATATAATGTGATTTATTTGGTATATACCATATATTAATGCTATAAATTAAACCTCACAAAGAGAATTAATTATATGATATAGAAATCAGGCATTTTTCGAAAGAGAAAAGTTTTGTCTGCATACCGTAGAGTTCTTTCTTTTTTGATCGCCAGTCACATTGACGTAGTTTTTGTGTCACGTTGCAATAGACTAAAATTTGCACACATGACGTCAACTTTTAGTCACGATTCAAGTATTTTTTCACGTTTTGAGATTCCGCATTACTGGGTTTAATTTGAATTATATATATATATGTGTAAAGAAAATATGCGTTTCCCCACCGTGCGGAGAACGGGCAAGCAGCTAGTCTTATCTATATAAATAAAATTAGACTTTTGTCTGAACATTTCTTGGAATTCAAAAATTTTGAGATTTCTATCCGTTTCAAGCACCCGAGAATCCGATGCGACCCTCAAAAAAAAGTTTGTCTGTCTGTCATTCTGTCATTCTGACCGTGACGCTTTTTTGTTTAAGCATGACGTAAAAACGACTGAAGCGAATGATATAAAATTGGGTGTCACGATAGGTGGTCACTCAACTTAAAACATAGGCGTCGAATTTTAAAAAAATCTTAATTAGATTTTCAGATTTTGCGAAAATTGTTTCAAACTGCGTAAATTTGTGTTCAAGCATCACGCAAAAACGACTGAAGCGAATGATATGAAATTGGGTGTCATGATAGGTGGTCACTCAACTTAAAACATAGGCGTCCAATTTTTAAAAAATCTTGATTAGATTTTCAGATTTTGCGAAAATCGTTTCAAACTGCGTAAATTTGTGTTCAAGCATCACGCAAAAACGACTGAAGCGAATGATATGAAATTGGGTGTCATGATAGGTGGTCACTCAACTTAAAACATAGGTGTCCAATTTTTAAAAATTTCTGATTGGATTTTGAGATTTTGCGAAAATACCTTCAAACTGCGTAAATTTGTGTTCAAGCATCACGTAAAAACGACTGAAGCGATTGATATGAAATTGAGTGACATGATAGGTGGTCACTCAACTTAAAACATAGGCGTCGAACTTTAAAAAAATCTTGATTGGATTTTGTGATTTTGCGAAAATCGTTTCAAACTGCGTAAATTTGTGTTCAAGCATCACGCAAAAACGACTGAAGCGAATGATATGAAATTGGGTGTCATGATAGGTGGTCACTCAACTTAAAACATAAGCGTCCAATTTTTAAAAAATTCTGATTGGATTTTGAGATTTTGCGAAAATCCTTTCAAACTACGTAAATTTGTGTTCAAGCATCACGTAAGAACGACTGAAGCGAATGATATGAAATTGGGTGTCATGATAGGTGGTCACTCAACTTAAAACATAGGCGTTCAATTTTTAAAAAATCTTGATTAGATTTTCAGATTTTGCGAAAATCGTTTCAAACTGCGTAAATTTGTGTTCAAGCATCACGCAAAAACGACTGAAGCGAATGATATGAAATTGGGTGTCATGATAGGTGGTCACTCAACTTAAAACATAAGCGTCCAATTTTAAAAAAATTCTGATTGGATTTTGAGATTTTGCGAAAATCCTTTCAAACTACGTAAATTTGTGTTCAAGCATCACGTAAGAACGACTGAAGCGAATGATATGAAATTGAGTGACATGATAGGCGGTCACTCAACTTGAAACATAGGCGTCGAATTAAAAAAAAATCTTGATTAGATTTTGAAAGTTTGCGAAAATCATTTCAAACTGCGTAAATTTGTGTTCGCACATCACGTAATAACTGCAAAGGTGAAAAAATGATATATGGTGAAATGATAGGTGGTCACTCACCTTAAACTATAAGCATCTAATTAAGAAAAATCCATCAGATTTCGAGATTTTGTGAAAATCGTTTAAAACTGAGTGAATCTTTGTTCCCGTATTACGTAATAACGACTAAAGCGAATGACATGAAATTTGGTCATACGATAGATGGTTGCTCAACATAAACAATAGGAGTCCAATTTTTTAAACATTTTTATTAGATTTTGAGATTTTGTGAAAATTCTCTCAAAATACGCTTATATTTCTTCAAACATCACGTAATAACGACTAATACGAATGATAAGAAATTGAGTGATATGATAGGTAGTTGCTAATCTTAATTTATAGGCGTTGAGAGAGAGAGATAATTTTTAAAATATTTTGCTTACATTTTGAGATTTTTCGAAAATCGTTTTAAAATGCTGAAAATTTGTTCCAGCATCACGAAATAAAGACTGGAGGGAATGAAACGAATTTGGGTGACAGGATAGGTTGTGACTCAACTTAAATTCTAGGCTTCAAATTTTTCAAAAATGTTGATTAAATTTTGAGGTTTTGCGAAAATTATTTCAATATGCGTAAATATTCGTTCGCGCATCACATAATTACGACTAAAGCAAATGAAATGATATTACTTAGTTACTCTCTAACCTGTAATATTTTAACAATACATGAAAATTATAACTTCGCTTTCTTTACTTTGGCAATATACTACATCCATTCTGTGTACTCCTACAATGCTGACGAAAGTTCTTGCTTTTTGGAAATTTTCATTCACTAACCCGTCGAGGACGGGTACTTCAGCTAGTCTTATCTATACTATTAAAATCTGTGCGCGTCTGTCTGTGTGCGTGTGTGTGTAACATCATCTCCTCCTAAACGGCTGGGAGTTGAGTTTCGAACGAGGTATCCACGAATTCGGAAAATTTCGAGAAAGAACCTCCGCTAATTTAAATTTCGAAATTCGAATTAGCTTAGGAGATATTGATAAAAAACCCCATCAAAAACGCTAATTTTTGCTCTCCGCAATTCCGTGATTGTAACCCCTGTAGTCAAAAAAGTGAGAAATAAGCATCGAGGTTGCCATGTTTGGCTATTTTATTAAATTACTCCTGCAGTAAAAATAAAAGAATAATGATTTTTTTTTTCTGTTTAGATTATTTACAAAGTTATTTTTTAATTAAAATATTGCGTTCATGTTAAACCAGAGCAGGAATTCAATGTTTTTTATGTGTAAAAGAATACGGAATTGAGAGATTTCCGAGACTAATATGTATATTTTTTAGTTTGGCCCGAAAAAAATGGCTGATTTGGCGATTTTGAGAAAGTAGTAGGTTCTACCGATTTGTACAGTTTTGGGCTTGGCGCAAATTACTGAGAGCGTAAGGAAATAGTATTTTTAATAACAAGTATAAGTTTTACGGCGCTATACTTCGATTTTCATATAGAAATAATGCAGTTATTAAGGCGATTTTAAACTATCTATAGAATTTTCACGAAATTAAGTAAACTGATTTAAGTTACAGGAATTCAGCCAAATTTCAGAAAATTGAAATTCTCGCATTTTGTACATGGTAGTTAACGGTGATTAAAACCCGTTATAGTTATAATAATTTAAATAACTGCTACTTATCAATAATATGCCTGCATTAAATTTTGGCGATGGAACCATATAAATGAAAGATAACTATTTCCCATTTTGATTGCTGTTAAATCAATGCTTCGAATGATTCCCTGAAAACAAAAAAAATCTTGCAAAATGGTGTACGTTGGCATTTGGCGATCGAAGTACTGTGTAATAAATAATTGATTCCTATTTGTTAAAGCAGCGCTACGGAGTTTCTTTTACTAAAAGCTGTTAGAAAGGCGTAATTAATACTGTCTAATACATTTCTTTGTTTAACGAATTGAAATGTATGTTGATTCCTACTTTAGTACATTTCTTAGCAAAGTTGGCGAAAAATATTCAAATGTAGTGCAGCTCTGTACGTATTATTAATTCCATTCCACAATTGAGATGAGCCGATGTCACTAGCGTATGCATAGATATATTTTTTAAAATTCCGCCAAACAATGTATTGCGTATTGAGCTTTAGTGTCAAGTTTAATTTGTGATTTGAGCTATTGGACATCGACTGGCGGCGTTAATTCTCGCCAATATGGCAGTTCTAGCAAAGTAAACATGAATAACTCATTTCATGTTCTATTTTTAACATTGCTATAGTTTCCGTAGCAACGGAATTCCATTGTTGCCACTTAACTTGTTAAATTTAACAATTAAGTGAAACCACTCCTTTCTACAGCTTTTAAGACTCGAAAAAGTGAAAGCGCATCAAACGTGAAATAAATAGAACTAACTGTAACAGACTTGCACTTTAAAAATAATCGAAGTTTTCATGCAATTCTACATATCTTTAATTTTATTTCCTTCGCGTGTGGATGTCATTTTTTACGTCATTTTTGCTGTTTTGCTGGCAGATTATCCGGAGCAGCACATAACCTCTAATGCAATTGCTCCTCCGGACATAAGCAAGAGCGTATGTCCGGCGCGTATTTGTGTAACCCCATTGTGTTAATCAGATTTGTCTGGTGTCAGATTTTTTAGACCATTTTTTTTACCGCGGAGATTCCGATCCTGAAGTATATTGATCACTGATACGTGAAAAAAAAAAGATCAATTATATGCAAGCAGGAGTAGCCAGAAATTTTTTCATGGGAATGTTACGACTCTGCAACTCACATTGTACACGTGTGTGAATAAGTGAGCGAAATATCTTTGTATGGCAAAAAACTCCGCATGGGAGGTTGTGGTGACCCCCTATCTCCTCCTTGGCTACGTCACTGTACGCAAGCATAAGTTGTCACGTCATGAAAAACCGTCGTAGATGGCAAACTCCGAAGTTGTTCTGAGGGTTATACATAATTAAAAATTTTACTTTTAGTAAAGTTTACTTTTGATACAGTTCGGATATTTGGTTTTAATACATTTCTGCCACCAAGGTGAGATGAAATATTACTAAATACGACAACCCAGAATTTTCTTAACTATTGAATTTGACACTATGCAACTACAGTAGATTCCCTATAACCACGGTAGATACGTTCCGTGTTATAGGAATCCGTGTTGTACGGGTCCTGCGCTATACTCCACCTGGAGTGCGGACTGCGCGGTATAATCGCGGCAAAACTTATTTGCGCTCCGTAAAAATACAATGATGTTTGGTGTTGCCATTCAAAAGGTATGTTAATTACAGGAGCTAAAGCGTCATAATATCAGAACATATGTCTCATTTTACCGTGCTGTACAAGTCTCTTTTAACGTGTTACACGAAAACGATCGTAATGTTTTCGCCGTGTTCTAAGAATTCGTGTTGTAGACCCATGTTAAAAAGGGGTCAACTGTAATCTGTAAAAAATGAAATATGAAATTAGTTATTTATTTCGAGCGAATTGACAGTGAGATCAACGTCAGTTTTATGTAACAAGTGTGATACTGCATTAAGAGTTCAATAAGGTTAATAAGCTTTTTCTCAGAAGTTACATCACGAACGTTTTCATTTACAAAAGCGACATGATTTTCACCGGAGCAGGGTGCATTTTTGGCTTTTAAACGTAAATGATGCATCCATTGTTTCATGTAGGTTTTTTAATTTAGGTAAAATTTAATAAAGTCTTGTGTAACATAACTGCGCTAATGCATTGTTCATGCTTTGCGAAATGCAAGAAAAATTTTTTGTGATCATCATGTAATGTTATTTATGTGGTATATACTATGTATTAATGCTATAAATTAAACCTCACTAAGAGAATTATTATGATGTAGAAATCAGGCATTTTTCGAAAGAGAAAAGTTTTGTCTGCATATCGTAAAGTTCTTTCTTTTTTGATCGCCAGTCACATTGACGTAGTTTTTGTGTCATGTTGCAATCGTCTAAAATTTGCACTCATGACGTCAACTTTTAGTCACGATTCAAGTATTTTTTCACGTTTTGAGATTCCGCATTACTGGGTTTAATTCTAATTATATATGTGTAAGGAAAATATGCGTTTCCCACCGTGCGGAGAACGGGTACGCAGCTAGTATATAATAAAATCCGAGAGTAAAAGTATTGTATGTAGCTATGTATGTAGGTATGTAGGTAGGTAAGTTTGTGACCACCGATCTTCTTGCGCGTGTCTCTCGATCGCATTGCGCCGAGACGGTTGATCGCAGACCCACCGAATTTTGCATACGGTTTCGCTAGGACAGATCCTAACACGTCTCGGAGCGATTTTTTCGAAATTCGAATTAGAAAATGTTTTATTTTATGTTTAAAAGAAGAACGGAAGAAAAATATAAATTAGGAGTTTTTTTATACGAATTTTTTATTTAAAGAAGGTTTTATGAATTCAATAACCAGCTGCTTCAAGATTTCGTTTGATATATACAAGCTTGCAAATTTATCTGTCATGGTAATTAAAACTGAATAGCTGCCAGTTGGAAAAAAAAATAAAATTACTTTAAAATAATTGAATTTTGCATGCGAAATCTACATCATTTTGATGTAACGAGTTTAAAACTCCTTTCGAAACTCAATCAGATTATGGAGTCACAAGCAAAACATATGGCACGTACGAAATAATTCCATGTTTTATTTTACGTTGCCAGGGAAAGAATTAAATGCTGTTTTTTCAACAATAAATTACCCAGCATTATTTCCGATTGAGTTTTTAAACGGGACACGTTTTCGAAGTGCAAGAAATATTTTGCGGTGCTAAATATGTCAATCGGACAAGAATTATGCATAAAAATGTATGGAGAGCTCTTTTAATGACAACGATAAAGTGAAAAGATTATCGTTTTTACTAATGCCTAAATTGTAAAGAATCGCCAAACAGTAAAAGACTACATTCGTAGCAAATATCTTAACCGTTTCTTTAAATTAAGCATTAAAAAGGAAAAAACGAAAATATATAGTATTGGTATCAGTAAATGATAGTATAAGTAATAGTAGATATACTAGGCTGTCACAGTTAGTAGACGTACTGATCAAAGCACAATATACCGCATTAATAAATATCTCGTGAAACTAAAAGTGTTATATTCGTTTTTCAACAGCCGTCTTACAGCACAACTAACTAAGCGTTAAATAATTCCACGTCGCGTTAATATATCCCGCTGTAGTTTCAACAAAAAAGACTGGTACCTAAACATTTTTTTTTCATTTCTTGGAGAATCTGTTTCCGTCACAAGTAGTTTATGATCACATTTTAGGAAAATGTTCTTCCTTGCCTTGAAAAAGAGCGGGTACACAGTTATTAATTATAAAATAAAACGATTCTCCACATCATGTTGTATCTAAGGTATTAATAGTATAACTTAAACCTAAAAAAGAATATGATGTAGAAATGTGACATTTTCAAAGTTAGAAATTTTTGCTGTAAACCGTCAAGCTTTTCTTTTTCTAATCGCGAATGACGCCAACATAGTTTTTTTGTGTCATAATATTACAATGGTCTCAGGTCAGTACTTATACTAACTTAACGAATAACTAACGAGTAACTTTACGCCAAGAGTCTAATTATTTTGCTTATTTTTAGATTCCAACAACACAGGAACCAATTCGAATTTATACATGCATAGAAAATTTTTCGTTTCCCTACGCGTGCGGAGAAACGGTACGGCAGCTCGTATATAATAAAATCCGAGAGTAAACATTGTATGTAGCTATAGTATGTAAGTATGTAGGTAAGCAGGTAAGTTTGTGACCACCTATCTTTTTTGCGCGCGTCTCTGGAGTCGACATTGCGGCAAGACGGTTGGTCGCACACCTACCCGAATTTTGCATACGGGCTTTCACTTTGGGACAGTTCCGTAACACGCCCTCAGAACGATTTTTTTCGAAATTTCGAATCAGAAAATGTTTATTTTATGTTTTGTCCTGATTTTTAGCGATTTTTCGCTTTTTACGTAAAAAAAAAGCCGGGGTTGATTTTACATGCCGAGACT